>OX123201.2:26941575-27541575 GCA_944739405.2 Euclidia mi
AACAAAGCCCTTCGTGAAAACGTAACAGATCTGTAGCGTCTCGATTCGGATAGCATACCTTGTACTGAAACTGGCCGAGAGATACTCTCTTAAGATGGTACAGATATATGCGCTGACATCAAGTAGCTCAGATGCAGTTGTGGAGGCCGTATACAACGATGTGACGAAGGCCATACATTGCTCCATAAATACACATTTCACTGTATTTATTACACTGTATTATGGTGGACCTCAACGCAAAGGTACGAGCGCGGCGAATCGTGTTTGGGTCCACATGCTTATGGGAGCAGAAAACTAGGGGACAAATGTTGGTCAAATTCCTCAGTACCCAGGGATTGTTACCATTGCTGCACAAAGAACAAGATTGACTTCATCATGACGGATAAGAAGCATATATTATATAGAGATGTCTCAGTGATCAATAGGTTCAATACCGGCAGCGACCACCGACTTATAAGAGGCACTCTAAATCTCTCTAAAAGACCCCTAGCAGAGAGACCCCTGCTAGGGGTCTTTTAGAGAGCAAGCAAATCTGAAAATGTTGATGAGGACCTGAACGGCATGATCGGGGCAGTACAGGAACTGGGAATGCGGCATTTTCTAAACTTTCAAGCGAGACTCTGAAACTGATGTGATTTGACGGGAAGCACCGGAGGCTTTCCGAATCTTAGTAAAGCGTGACCTTGGTAGCTGGAACCTGCAACGCTAGAGGAGATCTCCGCGTTGCTGATGATTCAGAATGCTGCAAGACATGTAAAAATGCTGTCTAGTTTATACCAAAAGTTCCGCCTTTAGTTTATTTTGTCTCGTTGTGGCCCTTGCCTACCAAAAGGTTGCCGACCGCTGCTCTAAAGTATCATCATCTTAGCGCTATCCAGAAGCCTAATTCTCGTATTTTTATATGACATTGAAATTATATTTTGAATGTACTCAGAAGCGGTATTCTGATAACCTAATGTCATTATCGTATAATTTGAAATAAACAGTTCGTCGTTGACACATATTTTGATACTTGTTTCAATTACGATCTCGTTACTATTTCATTCAAATATCAGATAATTAAGAAGAATACTCTTTTGGTGACGTAAGCATGACACTGACATTATATCGAAACTGTATTTATTTAGGAGAATTGGGCCCCGGTTGCAACCCAAGGCTCTCAGCGTTGGAGACCGGGTCCGGTCCGGTCCTCTCTAAACCCAAAGTAAGCCGCGGTAAAAGTTTGTACGAAATGTTTTATTTATTTATTTATCTATGCTTTATTGTACACCAGAAATATAACGTAAGATATCATACAATATAAGCGAAGTACAATGGGCGGCCTTATCGCTTATAGCGATCTCTACCAGGCAACCTTTGGATGGAAATATTATTGGTCGGAAAATAGTGGTAGTTGTAGGTGTAACAGTTATAATACATAGATATCTCTAAACACATACATATATATACCTATTCATACTACAATATATTACAATACAAATTACATACCTAACATAAATAAAATAACAGGCATTTGACCTTGAGTATTATAGGTAAATTTTATGATAAAAATAATATGAATCTAGTAAGAATTTCGATTGTTACCCCTCTTTGACACGTGTAAGCTAGCATGTTTATACGTAGGAGTACCGAACGCTCAACAAATAAGTAACACAATATAGAGCAGGAGAATCTTAATATATATTTATATGAAAATCAATTATCTGTTGCCACGGCCAACAATAATAACTGGGCCACTAGACAAGAGCATTCGCTTCTCTTTTTAGGGTTCCGTACCTAAAAGGTAAAAAACGGGACCCTATTACTAAGCCTCTGCTGTCTGTCTGTCTGTCCGTCTGTCTGTCACCAGGCTGTATCTCATAAACCATGACAGCTAGAAAGCTGAAATTTTTACAAATTATGTATTTCGGTTGCCGCTATAACAACAAATACTAAAAATAAAAAAATTAAAATTTTAAGGGGGGGATCGCATACAACAAACGTAATTTTTAAGCAATTTGGTACCCGATCTTAATAAGCAGGTAGAAAGTTAAAAAGTATTTAAGTATACATACAACGAACGTGATTTTCTTTTATAGATGATGGTACGGAACCCTTCGTGCGCGAGTCCGACTCGCACTTGCCCAATTTTTTTTACTTTCGCTAACGCTTGATTGCCATGGTACCATTAGCAATTCGTTCTTCGTTGACCATTTAATATATCGAAAGCCGGATCAATATATATTGCACTTAGCAAAAAGCAATATCGCTAATTGAATGCCACTTGTTTCCAGGCCAGGTCACAGATTTCCCACCAACTCACATGGCCCTACCAAGATTGCGTGGGCTCCAAAACTACCAAGTGAAAGAAGAAGCGAATACTTTCTAGTACCACAATGTGGTAGATTAGTACCGTGACACCGCCACTATGGGAAGTTGAAGACAAAAGACACGAAGAAGGAAAAAGATTGGGGAGTCTTGTTTTGCTCCACAAAAACAAGCCTCCCCAACCCACATCCTGCTTCTGAGCGTTTACCTACAACTTTTAAACGGTTGAACAAGATAAATACACTACAAAAGCAAAGTAAAACTCTGATCAAATTTGCAATCTTGTCGTTCTTAGAAGCTTCGCTACATCTAATAATAGTAGTAGCATACCATAGAACATGTTTGCCTCGTTGTTTAAGTACTGCACCTAAAACAGAACAGTAAAACGCTCTTAACACTTAATCTATTTGTTTGTTAGCCATAAACATTTCCGAGAATCAGCTGTAAAGTGCTAACAAAACTGTCTTTGTGACTAAAACGTGTACGAATAAAGGGGCTTGCCCACGTTATGCGGTTTTACCGGAAGCGCGTGGCACTTTGAAGTAACCTAACTCGCAGTGTAACTTCAAAGGTGCCATCCGCAATATTACGCAGCGTGGGATGCGTGCTTAAGACACGTCCATCGATGACACAAGAAGGTTGCTAACTATTCGCGCGTCGCGTTGAGGGATACCGCAGTTTTAGTTGGTTCGCCCTGAACCACGTTAGGGGAACGCCACACAGACGCATTAACCCTCTTGCTTGTCCCAAAAAGCGGAGAATGAGCTCATATTTGAGTTCCCACCGAGAAGACAAAAAAGGTATAAAATACGTCTAAGTAATTATGTAAATTATGATGACGGGTCTACAAAAACAACTCAAACTTTATGCATTATGAATAGGAGAAGCCGTCTAAAGTTAATAGCTGGAAGGCATCTATTAACTTCAAAAGCTTGGTCACGTTTTGTTTAGTTTTTTTATGTTTATCCTGTACGCTGCACCCAATAGAAATCAAGTTTAAGTATTACCCGGATACCGATAAAAATCAAAAGTTTTACTTATGTATCAGTATCAATAAATAGAGATTAATTTCAAGATATGGATATTTGTATTCAATTTGGAAAACGAATAGCAAATTCTACGAATTATTAAATTCTACGTATCTGTTGATGTTGCATTAATTAATAATTCAAACACAACATCAATACATAATAGGTACGTGGAAATGTCATGAGTTCATGACTTTGTTATTGTAGTATAATCATTTCATCATCATCAGACCGTCCCACTGCTGGGCACGGGTCTCGCTTCACTTTTAGAATATAAGGCCATAGTCCACGCCGCTGGCCAAGTGCGGGTGACCTAAAGACATGTGAAGCCTTCACATGTTTTTCCAGAACATTATGGAGATCTCTCAGACATGCAGATTGCACGTTCTCACGATGGTTTCCTTCATCGTTTAGCAAGCAATAATTAATCTTCGAAAAGTCAGTGCTGCGCCCCGTGCGTTAAAATCTGACATCATTTGCATGGTAGTCTGTTGGCATCCCAACTAGGCTATCGCTGCTTTATCCGAATCTAGCAAATTATGCATAAATTAATTACATGTTCACATATTATTTATGAATACAATTTACATATTTACATTATGAATTAAATTATTTACGATGCGCCTCTCGTTATAAAACATGATAACAATCTCTGCATAATGATGATTATTAATACATACAGTGAGAATTCTCAGTAGCAGCACGGAGTCTGGTGATGTGCCCGGTAACGGCAATAGGCTCGCCCTCTATTACGTGGGACCTAAAAATTCATGGCTAAATGCGAGTGTAATATTACATCTCTGCGTACCCCTTCGGGGATACGCGTGAGTCTATAAAATAAAAATAAAACAATACCAACACAAGCAGGTATCGATAAAACGACGTTGCAGCGAGGGTAATGTGATACAGGTCACGTGAAACTGAGCATGCTACGCAGAATAGTATTTCTGACACCTCGGTAGCATAGGAATTTTTCAGTATTATCAAAACAATATACTGCTCAGGTATGTTAATGATTGAGTGGAAAATCATGGTCTGGGCACTCATTTTCAGATGGAAAAATGAATAGGATAAGGAGTGAAAGAGAAAAAAAGGGGATAGGCACTCTCACTCACCGAAATAAACGTAACACTATCTATACTTAGTGTTATATTACGTATAGGTACCTACTATTATTTTACGTCGATGTTCTGTGGGTATTATGATGTTGTGTATTCGTACCTACTTTTCCGATTAATCCGACCAATTCATGCTGAAATCAGCAAGGCTCTACTACCTACAAAAACCTTTTTTTCTTGTTTTTTTATGGTGGAATCCCAAATTACGGTTTCTTCCTTCGCCCCTTGGGTAAGCAGAGGGGTTACGCGTCTCTCCTCTATTGGCGTTTTGAGCCTACCCTCTGACACCACTGCGGTGTCAGGCCTCGTAGAGGCGTAGCTACGAGAATCGCGGTTAGCATAGGTAGGTACTTTGCCACAATCCCGTTGGACGTCCCGAGGTATTTTTAACTCAGTAATTCAGTAATCTTTATTTGCATTCTACAATGTGAGCTTAGATGTAACTTAGGAACTATGAGATCATCATGGACCCTGTCGGGCACAGCAAAAATTAGAAGGGAGGAAGAGAGCATAATGATTCGTTATATTTAATACTAATTAATTTAATGGATAATTTTTCTTTCAATAAATATTTCATTATTATATTAAGTATAATTATACACACATCAACAAAGTCTAGGGATATTTTATATTTCATCAAATATCTAAAAATCTATGAAGAATTTTCTGATACAGTAAATAGAAGAACCATAGATTATTTTAAGGTCTTTAATAAAAATAAAAAACATTTCGTGTTTTTTTTTGTTTTAAATTAAAAAAATAATTTTTTTAATCATCATGGAAAATTAGTATGATAACAACAAACATTTCTTCTTAAAAAACTATTAATTTTAATAAAAATGGAAAAAATCTTGTAAAATCTAATCATTAATAATCAGTGTTGCCACCTCTTACATTGATTACACATCGACATCGATTGTTAATACTTAAAATTAAATTGTCAATGTCTTGCTGCGGTATGAGGTCCCATGTCCTTTGCAAGTGTTCGTAAAGTTGTTGTTCAGTCGTCAAATTTGGTGGAAAATCTCTCAAAGCTTTTCGTTGTAACATGTCCCAGGCTTGCTCGATAGGATTTAAGTCGGGCGACTGTGCAGGCCAATCCAAAACTTGAATATCGTGCTCTCGGAGAGCGGTCGATACCAGCCGCGCCGTATGGCAAGGAGCATTATCGTGCATGAGTAGAAATTCATGGCCTATTTGAGTTCTGTGTGGGACAATAACGGGCTCTACTACCTCCTCGTGGTATTTTTGTGCAGTCATGCTGCCTTGGATCCAAACGAGTTGGGTTCGTCCGCCAAGACGAATTCCTGCCCACACCATTGTCCCGCCTTGGTATGGGTGGACCTCCTGAGGGTGCCGTAGACGGCTAACTCTCCCTGGAGCTCTCCAAACGCGTGTTCTTCGTGAATCCGGGTGAAACCCAAACCGGGACTCATCGGTGAAAAGCACCAAAGACCATTGTTCGTCACTCCATGGTAAATGCTCCCGAGCCCACGAAAGCCGCCGACCGCGATTGCCACGTCGCAATGCTGGAACACGCAATGGTCTTCGAGCATGAAGATCAACTTCATGTAACCTTCTTCGCACGGTTTGGTCGCTTACCAGCAGCTGGTGGTCCTCCTGGAGCCTTTGCACTAGTTGCAGCGCTGTGATATTGGGTTGTCTTCTGGCGGTCATTTGGAGAAATCGATCCTGTCTCTGCGTAGTAACACGATATCTACCTGTGTGCTGTTCGGCCACATCTCCAGTACTGCGATAACGTGACCACAACCTTGATATCACATTTTGACTGGTATGTAGGGCCTCAGCAACGACGCGTTGAATTGCACCATTTTCTAACATGCCCACGGCTCGTAACATTTCATCTCGACTCAAATGACGACGTGACATGACTTTTAAAGTTCGTACGTCACGTTAAATTAAAAAAGAAAAACAATTAAAAACCCTTTTCATTAATAATTATAATAAAACAGTTTTAACTTTCTTTAATGTAACGAATTACTAGCAAATTTGCCGCCATATTTTGTTTATTATTTTGTTTTTTTTCTTTCCATGTTCAAATTTTGAAAATAGAATAAAAGAGGTTTTAATCTGTATATAAACTTTTTGTGGAAACTAACAAGGTTCTAAAGTATAAACTCGTAAATAATTTAGGATTAAGATATCCCTAGACTTTGTTGATGTGTGTATGTATTATTCTGTTATTTTGTTTATGCTTAATTATAGTTAGTAGGTATTAAAATAATTTATTTAATATTAATTTAAAAATTATCGTTTAGGTTCTCATTGATGCAATAATAACATTTACTTAATAGTAATAATCTTACTTAATTTATAAATCGGTTAAATTTTGTTTCTTCTTTTATTGTATCAGGTAATTTATTGTAAAGTTTTATGGACATTGCATATGTACTTGTTGTATGTAGGTTTAAGTTAGAGCTGGGAAGGTTAGGCTATTTTTATGTCGTAGTGTGTATCTTGTCTGTTTGTCTTCTCTTTTAGTGAAGAATTCTTTGTGTTTTCGCACAAACTCTACAATAAAGTGAAAACAAATTTTGTGCATTACGGCCTTTATCCTGTATCGTGGGGGACTATAAGCCTCCAAGCTATGTAGACCAAAGCAGCTATGTAGAACGAAGGCCTATACCCGAAACAACAATTTGTAGATTCCTGCGTAGGAATAGAAATGACAACACTCGGCCCAGTGGCCGATGAGCCGCTTTGTAACGGTGCTTAGCAACCGAATCTGTTATATTATGTGATAGTACTAAATTAATCTGGCATCCCTCTCGGATTTCTAGGTCTACGTTCAGAATACTGAAGAATCTGCCGTGTGGTTGACGGCATAGAATACAAGTGTCACCACCCCCTATCTTCCCGTGGGTGTCGTAAGAGGCGACTAAGGATAACACGATGCAAATACCATCTTTGCGTAGAGACGGAAAACTCGATATCAAACCCTATACGACTGCCTCGTTGGTCTCACGGCATAAGTGTGCGCGTGGGATCCCGGAGGTCCCGGGTTCGATTCCTGGGTCGGGCAGTGTTATTGGGTTTTTCTGTCACGAAACTCTCAGTAGCAGCACGGAGTTTGGAAATGTGCCCGATACGGCAATAGGCTCGCCCCTTATTACGTGGGACTAAAGTATATCTGGCGAAAAGTGGGTGTAGAAATATACCTCTGCCTACCCCTTCGGGGATAAAAGGCGTGACGATATGCATGTATGTATGTGTACGTTCAGAATAAAAAACAGCAAATTCGGCTTGTAGGTAAGTAAATATAAGTTTTTAGCCAGTAATGTAACCTTTATTATTATCTTACTATGTGTATTTAAAGTAATACTTACATTAACTGCAAAAAATACCTATTTATTTGAATTACTCGTATGTTTTTGTCCGTGTAGCAGGTTCAAACAACATAAATCCTAGGTTTCTTTATAAAGTCACGAAATCATAGTGCCTAGTCTGTGCAGACTTGAGAAAATCTTGGTGTACTTTTTAGGCACTACATAATTGATTTTAAACCTTTGCGATTAGTATACATTATACAAAATAATTTAGTAGCTCTTAATCGCGTAAACTTAACGTATTTAAGGTATAAATAACAATTTGTTTCCAACGTTTCGACCACTTTGCACCGATCGTGGTCGCGGAAAGACTGCTACATAACATTATAAATGCATTATTTTGTGGATCGATGTATCGATGCTTGTTACTCTTTCAAGTAAAATAAGTTCTGAACGAATTTTGATGAAACTTTGTATCAGAAGCGCATGAGCTTTAGTCGGAACAATTGACACTCACGCGAGCGAAACCACGGGCAAAAGCTAGTCCATCTCGCTCTCTCATGAAAGATCGCATCTGCATCGCATAACGCCACACGAGATACTAAAAGTACGACAATATGTAGGTACGCAGAGAGTGGACAAACTATATCATGTCATGACTTCATGAGTGTATGCTCTCTAATTTTTTTACTTGTTTTTACGCCATAACTACATGGTAACGCATAGGTAAGTGTGAGTTATTTAGGTAGGTAAGGATAGCTCTATACTTAATAATGATTTTAGTTCCCGCGTTTTAAAATAAGGCACGAAAGCAAACTTTTGTGGGTCCAGTCCAATATCAAATTACATCATACAAAATAAATTAGCGGGTCTTAATCGCGTACAATTAATTTATTTAAGGTATAAATACATTAATTGTACGCGATTAAGACCCGCTAATTTATTTTGTATGATGTATACAAATCGCGAAAGTTTAAAATCGATTATCAAATTACATATTGACAAAATTTAATCCTTGCATGGCATAAAGAACAGTTTATCTCAACATGCCAAAAACTTCGTTATCCCAAATACTAATCATGATCCGGTTCAAGAGACACACGTAACAGCGGGCGAACAACTTTAAAACAAGATTTTACAAAAATGCACAAAAATAAAAGAAGCAACTGGAGTTCATAAAACCCATAACGTTTTGTAAATTTCAACCAGGGCTTGAAACCGGTTTCAAAAATACCGGTATGATAGTGATTTTTAAGGGTTTTTATAAAAGATTTCGTTCGGAGTGTATTGGCGATGTGAGCGCTTCAGAAACCTAAATAAACCGGTTTAATCCAAAACCGCGAACGATACCTACGACGCGGCGATGAACTAGACGAGATCGAAATTTTGGTAGCGGCGACATCCAAGAAAGATGGGAAAACCCCCGTAATCCGGTTTATTGATACAAAACCCTTATAATTTTGCTCTCTTAGGATACCGGTATTTTTGGGGTTAAGGTAGAGTCAAACCTTAATAAAACGCTCCCCATGTACTTGCGTTGATTTAGGTTAAAAAATTAACCGGTAAACAAACCCTGATTTCAACCCAACAAAGGAGTTGGATGTGGTTCATTTATAAGTAAAATACGTGTAGTAAACGTGTGGTGACGGATTAACAATAACTATCCCATTTCATTTCGTAGGGTTCTTAAAATGTAATTCAATATAATTAGTTGTTCTTTAAAATATCTTAGGTACATTGTATAAAAGGCGATTAAGAAAAACTAAAACAAGGTACATAAGGAATAAACGGGAAACGTAATATCAAATCTGGATCTCATAGCATTAATAATAAATAAAACTTATTGAGGAACTCGTCCTTGATTTTTTTAGTCAGTTGAATATATTGCCTCTTGACAACAATATTGCGAAGTTGGAGCAACTTCGCAATATTTGTAAAGTAGAAATAAATTTAATATCAATTTTTCACAATTGCTTATCTGCAATTATACAATAAGTCTATCAATATTACAACGTATTTTTAATATGAATTGTTGCATAATTTGTCTGAAGTTGCTACATTGTGTATTCATTTAACTGGCAATGTCATGGCGCTAGCAATCCGAGGCTCTGGCCGCGTGACCGACGTCCAGTATCGCGTGATTGGCCGCACTTTCGATTACACGGTGCAACAGCTGTCATTAATGTCACTTTAATTTCCGATATTGCATGCTGCGCTGCTCGTGTTATCGTGATAAAGAAAAATAGCAACAAGTACAAGCATAAGTTGTTGTGTTTTATTAACAAAGTACTATCCGTTTAGGTAGCGTAGGTTTAACGTTAGCTCCTCTGAGGAAAATAGAGAACTAATAGATATACTGTCAAATCTAGAGTGGACCTCGGCATACAAGGACAATCTTGGATGCAATCAAGATATGGCTAGGATGATGATGATTGTAATGCAGCAAAATTACACCTACTTATGTAAACTGATTAATTTCATAAAAACTGATTAATTTCTCTTGAGTTCCTTTTATACTTAGTAGTAGGTACTTACCTATCTATAAAAGAAATACGTGTCCTAGGCACTTGCATTACACGAAATAAAGAAACGTTTCATTTAATTGCAGCTCGAGCACAAAGTTAGAGGCATCTCTATAGGTACTGTTTTAGCGGCATTGCTATTGTTCTTCGCACGTAAATTGGCACAGTTGAACGCTATTGTACCGAACGTTTAGTATACACTATACACGTGTATGTATAGTAAAGTGAGTAAAATCATGACTAGTTCATTGTATAGTTTTTTGAGATTCTCATCAACATTTTTAGAAGACGTAATACTGCCTTAAAATGCCCAGGATCAGTACTGACTCCGCCTTACGAGTTCAAGAAGTTCGAATATTTTTTTGTAGTGATCTAATTTTGATTTGGAGATTTTGAGTTTGCTGCATAAATATTGCCAAGTGCCCCGTGTTACAAGAACTACTCCTAATGCAGTACTGCTTTTATCTACTGACAAAATAACTTCCAATAGTTATTTGTGCAACAAGAGAGCAAAGTTGTTTTTTGTTTCGAGTGCTGATTTTGAGTCCCGAGCAAGCGAAGTATTCTATGATGATTGATTCACGAGCGCAGCGAGTGAATCAAAGTTAGAATCCTGAGCGCAGTGAGGGACTCAACAGCAAGAGATACAAAAAGCTTTGCTCTCGTGTAGCACACATAACTTTTCACTACAGCAGTGAGAACACATATTACTTAGGAGACATAGAAATGAACAGGAATAGATTGAATTCTGCATTAATCACTTGTTGATTTAACTCTTCTGGTGTTAAAGTACAGTCATCATCGCTAATTTCACTCATCTTTTTAGATTAAGTATTTTATATTAATATAATTTAACACGTTACGCTATACGCTAACAGCATCAGCGAAATTTTTCTTCCCGCTACTTTTTTAAATCGCGTTTTAATACCGTGTCCCTGATGTTTATTTTTCAAATGTATCATTGTTGTAATGCTAAATAAAAATGTATTGGTTAAATACTAATTTTATACTATTAATTAGACTTATTTTTATTAAAATCCAATAATAAATTAAACATATAAACACACATAAAAAAATAGTTATTTGTGCAACAAGAGAGCAAAGTTGTTTTTTGTTTCGAGTACTGATTTTGAGTCCCGAGCAAGCGAAGGATTCTATGATTGATTCACGAGCGTAGCGAGTGAATCAAAGTTAGAATCTTGAGCGTGGTGAGGGACTCAACAGCACGAGATACAAAAAACTTTGCTCTCGTGTAACACACATAACTTTTCAACACAGCAGTGAGAACACATATTACTTAGGAGACATAGAAATGAACAGGAATAGATTGAATTCTGCATAATCACTTGTTGATTTAACTTTTCTGGTGTTAAAGTACAGTCATCAACATCGCTAGTTTCACTCATCTTTTTAGATTATTTTATATATTAACATAAATTTAACACGTTACGCTATACCTACTGTATCAGCATCAGCGAAATTTTATTCCCGCTACTTTTTTAAATCGCGTTTTAATACCGCGTCCCTGACGTTTATTTTTCAAATGTATCATTGTTGTAATTCTAAATAAAAATGTATTGGTTAAATACTAATTTTATACTATTAATTAGACTTATTTTTATTAAAACCCAATAATAAATTAAACATGTAAACAATAACATATAAAAAAAAGTAATTTCTTTATTCTTTTTTTTGCGTTGCCGTAGGTGTTTTCTTTGAGGTCGAATTCCAAAATCGAATTTCGAATTCGAAGGGGTTGGTTTTTTCACTCACTTTTTATATGCATGTGAAAGAGACAGAGCACAGTAAAATTCGAATGTTTCAAATTTGTGGCTGAACAATGTCAATTCGTGGCACTGAAGATTGAAAAATTAAAAAGCTACCTACTTTGCCTCACGCTCGAATCAAAATCGCGTTTTGTTCACTGTTGTCTCGCAGCAAAAGCGGCATGTTTGAGCTGCTGTGGTGAAAAAGTAATTTCTTTATTAAAAATATCTTTTTTTATTTGCGTTTCCGAAGGTGTTTTCTTTGAGGTCGAATCCCAGAATCGAATTTCGAATTCGAAGGGGTTTGTTTTTCACTCACTTTTTATATGCATGTGAAAGAGACAGAGCACAGTAAAATTAGAATGTTACAAATTTATGGCTGAACAATGTCAATTCTTGACACTGAAGATTGAAAAATTAAAAAGCTACTTTTACTCACGCTCGAATCAAAATCGCGTTTTGTTCACTGTTGTCTCGCAGCAAAAGCGGCATGTTTGAGCTGCTGAGGTGAAAAAACTATTGTTTTTTAAAGATGGTTATCTCGGCAACTAGCAATCGTATTTGAAAATTGATTTAGCAGTTGACCTCCCCATCATATGACAGGTCTTTGTAGGGGATAAAAAATGCTTAGTGGGACAGGTTGGCGGTGGCAGCTGAAACTCGTAACCAGTGCAAGGATACGATAATTATATCCCTACGGCCTACCTCAATGTAACTAGAATCATTTGAAACACACGACAACATATCGCTAAGAGAGTTTATTGACACGCTGTGGTAAATATAAACACAATGTATTACTTACATAACAGTGAATAACTCAAGTACACAATAAACTAAAATATTACCTACATTTAGTTGAACAAGTAAAACACTTCAGGAAAATATTTTAAATTGCTAGTTAATGCCTATTACGCCATATGTACAGTCAGCATCAAAAGTTGATGATCACATTTAGATTTTCAATATCGCTGTACACCATAATACACCTAAATTGCTCAACACGACAAGCGCCAGAATTGAATGATTATCATAAAAGGGCATAAGTAGGTGACCATGACTTTTCATAAGTCGCTAAACAAAGTTATGGTAAATAAAAATTGGGCAAGTGCGAGTCGGACTCGCGCACAATGGGTTCCGTACCATCATCTATGAAAGAAAATCACGTTCGTTGTATGTATACTTAAATACTTTATAAGTTTCTACCAGTTTATTAAGATCGAGTAACAAATTGCTTAAAAATTACGTTTGTTGTATGGGAGCCCCCCTTTATTATTTACTTTTTTTAAAATTATTTATTTATTTTGAAAGGTAATATACAACTACATATTCTGTAAAAATTTAAAGCGTCTACCTGTAACAGTTAGTAATTTTGAGCAAAAAATACGAAAAAAAACACGTTTCTTGTATGGGACCCCCCCTTATTTTTTTTATTTTTTTTATTTTTCGTATTTGTTGTTATAGCGGCAACCAAAATACATAATTTGTGAAAATTTCAGCTTTCTAGCTATCATGGTTTATGAGATACAGCCTGGTGACAGACAGACAGACAGACAGACAGACAGACAGACAGACAGACAGACAGACAGCGGAGGCTTAGTAATAGGGTTCCGTTTTTTACCTTTTAGGTACGGAACCCTAAAAAAGCATAACACCACGTCAGCAGTCATTCGGCCAGTACGGCCAGTGACGTCCGAGAACTAAATAAAGGAGGTCGTTACATTTGATAAACTAATGTGATTAATTATAATTATTAAAGTATTGTGAAGTAAATAATTTTATATAATACTATTTAAAGCTAAAACAACATTTTATAGATGATAAATAATTGCAACCGCAATGGTCTACATTCGATACAAAGTGATAATTAAGTAGAAATATTATTTTACATTCAAGGGTAAACAGTTTTGTTTTGATCAAGAATTGAATTAAAACAGAATTTGTTTGAATTTTGAAAATGAGTCTTATATGTATATAGGGGTCTACCAAGAGTTTGTTTTTCAAACAAACCACGAGTTTTGCACGCGATCGTCACGGAAGTTTCCTGCATGTGAAATAAATTATACAAGTATTTTTATCTAGTGAAACATGTCAAAATAATAGTAGTTTAATTCATCAATTAATGTTAAAACTTTATTTAACATTTTTTTTATCGTCAATTTATTGATAATAAGTATTCTACTTGACAGCAAAACACTATGACGTCACTACATCATATTCAGAGAGTTTGGACGTTTAGACTAGAGAGAACATGCTCGCCATATTTCCATATACCGAACGTGCAACATGTAATGTTAGTTGGTCTTAGTTGGTTAATCATAACGTCAAATTACGCGTCTCATTTAAAGAGGCATAGACTCCTTACAGACTCATATCTTTGACTGCATTCTCTAAATAGCCGTGCTGTCAAATCCCATCATTAAGGAGTGATGGGATTTGACAGCGAAAGGAGATATCGATGTTTTTTGAATGAGGGATAAATACGGAAACAAACTATCGGACATGAATGTAAAACTGAATCGTACCCACAAGCTTCGGCGTGGCAGTCGGTTGCACTCACGCCAACTGGGTTGTCAAAGTAGTTCACTGCTGTACTAATATTTACATAAAGGCGAATTATTTGTGCTGGCGGATCACAAATCGGATTACCTACAACTCTAAAAAAATCAAGCAGTGTCCAACGTAAGCGATAAGCAAGCAACGTGATATGATGCGACGCACACAAATTGCCAAAGCCTGCCGCATTAGCCAATCTGGTATAATTCGTACAATACATAATCTAAGTGACAGTTTCTTAGCATCTCATCGCAACGCATCGCTCATTAGTTTATGAATACTTTTTGTCAATAGATTTTATAGCTAAAACGAACAATTAAACACGTGAAATTTTTTAGTACTGTCTGTCTGGCAAGTCTTTGCAAAGCACTGTCCGGCGTCAACAGCAAAAACTACAATTTTAATATTTTAGTTCTTTACTTCTACGGCTTAAATATATCGACACATACTAAAGTTAGACATTTGACCAAAAATATTTATCGATAAATCATCACTGTTACGAACAACACCTGGTTTCCTAACTCTATGTTTTGTCTACTGTTTGGCTACCACGAGGCTGCTATAAGAGCGTGCTGCTAAACCTATCGACAGCTCTTTCTATCATACTGCATGTGCCATTAAAAGAAGATATCAATCATAGCAACCGCTGTTGTTATTTAGTGTTACTTCTATGCCTTAAGGTTATATTTCTTTGATCATATTTCATACAAAATCCTTGACAAAGGTCGTTTTTGACATTTAATTAAAAGTGCTTGATTTGACTAGTTGGAAACAACCCTATTTCCATAGATTTTCTAAAAGCACCCTTATCGGATAGTAGCGATCGATAGAGGGCGCATTAAGGAAATGTATGAAAATTGTTCCCGTCGACTAGCCTATCATCACCGTGTAAATTTCGTACCCACGGATTGAGTTCTAATTCAATCGTAACTATAAAAATCATAAACTAAGTCGACGGTATGAATTTGAATGGAATCTGCGTGATTTTTGAAAATAAGTCTTACTGCTTTACGACTAAGGTTACAATTCAATTGAACTAAAAAATCTATAATTACGTCGATGGTATAAATTCAAACTGATGATTCTAAATGTTTTCGGATATTATAACGATCAGCAATTTTTGACAAAATGGTTTTCAGTGACCTTTGACAAGTAGTGTTCAGTTAGTTTTGAACTTTAATGATGTTTATTCAATACTGGCGCCCTTCTTGTTGAGCGATTTATGGGTGATATAATGTTCATTGATTTTGAAAATCTGAATGTGGTCATCGACTTTTGATGCTGACTGTACCAGGTAGTAGGTTTTAGCCTCGCATTGAAGGCATTGTTTTGTGATTGCTTGGCATACCGTAAACTTTACAATTTGCACAATAAACAGGGTTTTATGTGTAAATAGCTGACTTTATATAAATATGATAGGTACTTACGTTAAAAGACTGAAAACGCTCATTGTGCAATAACCTGCGGCACAGACAATATAATACCCTAGTACCTGCGGTCTATCCTTTGTCCTCCTAGCGTTATCCCAGTAAGAACCCGGAGTGCACTTTCTAGTCTAACCGGATTTTACTGAATTTGCCTGTCATACCTCTGCAACCCATAGGGCTATATTCCATGGTTTAGACTTTGAGACTTATGTCAGTTTGTTCATGGGTACTGAGTACTGATACGTTATAGAGTACCATTTGTTAACGATCTTCATGACAGCCGGGAAGGACGGCTTAAAATGCTCTCCGACGCACGGAGAAAGCGAGAATTTACGAGCGAGAAAAGTCATTGGTGCGTGCCGTGGATTCGAACCCGATCCCTCTGCATGGCAGCCTATTGGTATCTCTATTATGCTATCGCTGTCTCTACCTCTCAACCACTGGTCCGTCTTGTTAAAAATATTGCCACAAAGTTTCGCGACTTTTGTGGTCCGCTACTGGAGTTAAGCGTCTCCTAATTCGTCTGTCTAGTTTTCCAACTTGTAAGACCCATATGGCTAATTATTGTGCGTGGTTATCTTATTAGGTTCTGGACTTTTCTTGATTTTGAGCATGCGTCGTGCTCTTAGAACACAATAGCCACAACACGAATTTCGCTATGTCGTCTTTCTATAATGGCCACAACGCAAGCATGTAAGGCCACAATGTAAGCATTTTCATTAAACCCATGACACGATTTTCGCTATATGGATGTTTTGTATTGACATTTACGTGTTTTGCATTGTTTTTAACTAATGAATTCTGTCTACGACTTGATTTTACCAAAACTCAGTGGATATGATTTAACACAATTAAATTTAAACAATGTAGTTATCAATCACGTCAGCACAAAATTCACGATGTAGAGTCGAATTATGTCAGAAGGTACAATTTACGACTTTTAAATTTATAAACTTTAATTTTACACATGTTATTATTTCTGTCGCAGAATGATATTTGCAGGCAGTGCTAACGAATTAAAGTATACTTTCTTGTAAATTAGAACAATTTACAAATATATTTCAATTAGTTAGTTATTAATTTTATTCGGAAATTTAAGTAAATTATACATATTTTGAAAATTAAACTTTATCGTCGGATGGTCAAAATAAAATGCTGTCTCTTATAAATAGCAAAATTGACAAAGGCCTAGAAAATAATACATTCGCTAATATGCTCAGAAAATTCCTACACTGGCTAATTATTATAATCTAAGCAAGTAAACAAAGACGAGCAAGGCTTTTTGGTTTACGGTGAGGACGACAATAAGGATACAGTAATAACCATTACAAGTCGCCAAGCAACTAGAAACAGGTCTAGAGAAACGTGACGTACTTATACGTCGTACAACCATCATACGTCAACTTATTTATTATTTACGCTTAGATACTGTATAACTATTTCTAAGAGAACAATTACAATAACTTCTTGTTTCTAAGTAAATTAAAATGCCACTATTTTCCATTCATGAATTTCGAAGAATGATTTACGTGAACGCTGAAAGGAGGCAGCATGTTCGATACGAATTGCTAATAAAACGAGAAATCGCTCCATTGTTTAGCATTCCGATTGCAAATACATAAACAAGTGTATATCTAGTCCATGTCACTCATTTATTGGCCACCATGAATTTTGGCATGTAATTATTCTAAAATGACCACAGCCTTATAGAAAAAAAGGGAAGTCTATATGTTCCCAAGTTTTTGCGTATGGCCATACTAAATTTAGCGGAACAATGGCAACTCTGTTTCTTAACGTAGTATTCGATATTTAAATTCTAAAAACAATAACGTAATGAATTCTCAGACTGAACAAATACCAGTTCTTTAATCCGATATTAATCGCGTGAGAGTTATACTAACATTCCCCTGCTTTTTCTTCGCCTGCTGCCGCGGAGAATATCCACTTGGTTAAACTAAGTTTATTGCGAGCGGCTGCATCGTCGCGGCAGCACGCACGTCGACGCTTCGCGCGTTACCGAAAAAAAAGAAATAAAAACAAAAATACAACCGATACCATAGATAACGAATTCGATTCGACTCAAACGAAGAACGGACAAGTTTTGAAAAAGGAACACTGTTTACAAAACGCTTTCCTCGAGCCGTGCTCGGTGCGACACGCGAGTGAATTGCATATCGAGTTTGTTACTATATCGAGTGTACATAGGTGTGTTTAGAATCGATGTTTGACGGAAGCGTGAGCGCTAGTGGCTGAACTTGTGCGGTTCTGGAAGGTCAAGGAACACAGGTGTACTTATAGATGAGTTAATCGATAATGATCGTATGCAGTTATCCGTGCGATACGCCCAATGGTAAGCTAATACAATTACATTTAATATTGTATCAACACACACATATTTTATGTCATAGATATTTTATTTTCTTTTACTGAATGTGGCCTTTCTACATGTGTTTATGGCAAACATGGACTATAATCTCATGTTTATTTGTAATTTGTGGATAATTGTCAGACAAGACAATACGACGAGCAAGTCAGTAATTTAATATAAATTATAACCGCAACGTTCAATTATTTCGGTAAAAAAACAGTAGATGAAGTTACGTAGTTAATATTCATGACATTGTAAAGATGTAAACGTCTTTAGGAAGTTTGACATTAAATTACAAGTTGGTACAACTCAGGTCATTTCTTTTTTATATTCAGACTTATTTTTGGGATGTAGTCACTCGCGATTTGTTTCAAATCATGTACGATTTGTTTTAAAGTAGAAAACCTAATAATTTAAGAGTCAGCGTAATGAATAAAACATTTGAATACCTACTACTTAGTATTACTACTATAATAATGTAAACATGTAAATAATAAAAACATAAATCCCTTTACAAACTTGTATTCTGATATTAATTGAAAAAAAAAAGTTAATGATATTTAGATAATCCTGTTTCGTGAGAATGTAACTAGGAAAACCCATTCTGTTCAATAACTTGTTGATCATAGATTTTTTCTCGGGATCGAGTTTACAACTTCTTTCTAACTTCGGTACAATAGCAACGGCATGGTAACAATTCAAGCAACTAAGTATGCCATTTGTATGTGTCCATCAAGTATCTTTTTATTAGAATTCACCGTGTCTTAGTAACTTTACAAAAACTAAGACATCATTACGCACACTTGAGTCAAGGAGACTTGAACAAGCAACAATCAGTGGATTGATTGATTCAATAATACAGGCGTAATATTAGAAAGAACTTCATAACATACTTATTTATAAAAATTATCAATGCATAGCTGGATTATCAGCTATTGAGTTTACTTTTGGTTTTAAAATCAAACGCGTTTGACAGCTAAGGCAGAATGGTCGCAGACCTTTGCTTGTTCGAATTCAAATGAAGATAATTTATAAGTACACTAGCTGACCCGGCGAACTTCGTACCGCCTAACATCACTCAACACTTAAACTTTATAGTATGGTATTAAAGTTCAAATTGACTTTTAAATATTATTACGTATCTTTTGTATGGGAATATAGAAAACTGTTGTTTTAAGACTTTTCCGGGCAATTTTTTAAATTTTCTCTCCGTAACAACTATCGTCGTACTTCAAGGAATATTAAAAAATAATTAGTGAAATCAGTTTAGCTGCTCTCGAGATTTGCGCTTAGCAACACATTCAGCGATTCAATTTTATATTATAGAGGGCAACATGTCATCAAACCTTGTAACTGGGCAGACCAGCCAGTTTGACCAAACTTTTGGGTAAAAAGGCCGGACACCTTAAGTTATTAACGATTTTGTATACAACACCACTAAAATTATAATAAAAATAAAAGCTTTCGAAGTTAAAACCGGTCAATACATTTGACCGAGAAGTCGTAAAATTTTGCCGACTATGTCCGGCTTCATTCAGATGCATTTACCAAGCCCAGTTATACCTTTGTCAAAATATGTACACTACTAATCAGTAAGCGGCACATACATATATGTAAATGCATTATCGGTTAACAATTCGGGCCATGCGGGTTAGGACTATACAAGGGACAAGCATTTGAAACAGCGCTATGTAGTGTTTGGTGAGCGATCATTGTTCTTTCAAAACATATCAAAATTATTGAAGCATTCTCTCGCTTGCGGTTCAATAAGACCGTTGGAGAATCGTTGGAGCCATTAAGACCTAGGATCACTTTCTAGACAAAATAGGTTAGCAGGATTCTAGGAAGTCTTGTTTATTATAATTATATGCCCTAACCTTGATAACATCTTCGTCAATATCGGAATGGGTTAGTGATGCTTCAGATAGTGACCTCTTTTTGCAATTCGATATAGGTAGCAATATGTGTTAAAAAGATGCAGGGTCATGCCTCATGAGTATTATAAGAGTCAGAAGGAAGGACTTTCAAGGTTTCAAGTTTTTGTCCTGCCTCATGGTCGCATATTCATTCCTTATCTATTATAGTTGTATTACTATCCGGTAAGTTCAGCGTAATCTTCAATCAATAATATAATACAGGTATCACAAGACCCATCACCAAACAGAAGTCTACTCGTTGAGGACATCATGCCAAGTCATACTAACCAAAAATAATACCTGCGAAATGTTATTTTTTAAGTTTTCACATTTTTTAAACCGCAATTAAAAGCGCGCGAGTGCAATGCTCGAAATGCCTACTTATTCATGGGGTTATAGGGCATCTAAAGAACGTATTGGCGGGGTAAATGCATAGATTTTGTACCTAATTAGAAAAATTCCATCCTAACTTTGATCCACAATGTCTCCTGAACCAGTAATTTCCCAGGTATGGTACCGAAGTAAAAAATGTTTGTAATGATTGGTACAATATGGGGTTTCAGTTTTCGTTAAGGGTCTTTTTACACCCTGTATATGACAGGATAAGAAGTTTTTCAGCAGAAGCCCTGTCGTGTATCATTGTGTCGTGTGTTGTGGGTAGGTAGTCGGTACGATCCGCGCACCGGTCAACACCGTGTAAGATCCACAAAGTATTAGAGTACAAGTCTAGATGTTCTTTGTATCTATTTCTGGTATCTTTGCTTAGCCTTCTTTCTATCCATTACTGGAATTTTACCCTGTAATATAGGTGTAATTCTTAGTGCGCATTCATTATTTCTATATTAAGCCGGCTAATCGAATCGAATCGAATGGTAGCTATGCTTTCAAAGAAGGTACTAGAGTTCAAAACTTCGCGAAATTATTCGATACGATATTAAGTGGTACACATTACATTTAAAACACAAAATAATACCTAAATGAACAAAAATACAAACTGTCTTATGTTAAAGTTCTCTTAGATATCTATTTTAATTAGATTGACTGTTTACTTCTCGTTTGACGGGAACTTGATCATTGACCCTATATGGTTATTTTATACGTCACTATGGCGTAACCTTGGCTTGATACTACGATCATATTATGAGAATTTAATTAAAATAAATGTATAAACAGTTTTCGTACAATTACTTCCGATTTACGCCGGATTCATACTGATTCGTCACTGGTATCTTATTTTAAAAAGGCGTTAACTTTTATATAAAAAGTGAAGGTCTTAAAAGGCTAGTAAACGAATAAAACGTTTGCGATAAAACTAGATGAGCCCGCGGTTACACCCGCGTTATTTAAGGCTACTGCTCCGCTCCCGTGGCTCATAGCGTGTTGTTATATAGCCTATAGCCTTCCTCTATAAATGGGCTATCTAAAACTGTTGTTTTTAAAGCGGACCAGAAGTTCTTGAGATAAGCGCGTTCAAGCAAGCAAACAAACAAACAAACTCTTCAGCTTTATATATTAGTATTAGAATTAGATTAGATCTGAGTGCCCTTGAAACCATAACAAGAGAATTTTATAAAATGTCCTCCTCGATGTATTAAATCGATTGTCACGTAGATGAAGTCTCGAGTTCGACTAGTTGAATAAGATTTTTCTATCTGAGCACGTTTGAGAAAATAAGGTGGGTATGAAGTCCATCTAAATATTTATTTAAATAAAATACGTTATAAAGTTAATCAATGACAATTTAATTTGGATTGTTTTGTTTGATATACAAGATGAGTTTTTTATGGAACTGCCACTGCCATACAAATCTTGATTATATGGACATAAACAGTAAAAAATAACACAAAGAGTCATCATCAGCCTTAACAGTCCACTGCTAGACTAGGCCTCTCCTCTGAAAGGAGGAATTGGCCTACTATACCATGCTGGCCAAACGGGTTGGTATAGGGTTTGTATCAAGTTTTCCTTCTCTTACAGTGCTGTTCTCTGCATAATATGCTCCCTCTGTCGGCTCTTACGACACCCATGGGATGATATGGGGTGGTGACAATCCGTATTCTTAATCCGTCACCACACAAAGAGTAATATTTGCAATCATAGAAAGAAAATAAATATTCTCACTAATTGTAAAACAAATTAATCTTATAAGTAAAAAAATAGTAACAACTACACGATAGAGCACAAGTTATGTGCGATAACATTGAATGCGTAGAAGTTGAACATTCGCGTCGCAATTTACTTGGACCACCTAACACCAAGCAAATTACTAAGCGCGTTGTATGCGTGAATGCGCTATAATTTGCTTGTAATTAGTGTCACGTATCTTACAATAATTAGTAGGTGCTTACTGGTTACCTGTACGATTTATATATGCACAATTACATGTGCATAGGTATCAGGATCCGTGTGGTGACGGATTAAGAATACGGATTGTCACCACCCCATATCATTCCATGGGTGTCGTAAGAGTCGACAGAGGGAGCATATTATGCAGAGAACAGCACTGTAAGAGAAGGAAAACTTGATACAAACCCTATACCAACCCGTTTGGCCAGCGTGGTATAGTAGGCCAATTCCTTCTTTCAAAGGAGAGGCCTAGTCTAGCAGTGGACTGTTAAAGGCTGATGATGATGTAGTAGTGAAGTTCGTCATAACGACTTACACCTAGATACGATTACGTATCTCTTTTGGTATCTTACATCTTTATTTGTATCCTTTATTTATGTTTGTATCTTAAGGCAGCGATAGCCTAGTGGATATACCATCAGACTGCCATGCAGAGGGTATCGGGTTTGAATTGTCGGGTTTGAAATCGCTTGATCCGTGCCTCGGAGAGTATGTTAACCCGCCGCCAGTCCCGACTGCCATGAAGATTGTGACAGTACTGTAGTTAGATATTTTTAACCCTTTGGGTTGCGGTGGTCAAACAGGCAGTCGCTCTGTGAAAAAAGCTAATATTCAGCAAAATCCGGTTCGTCTTACTAGTCTATTTAGATTTGGCTGAATATTATTATTTAACGCTTACGGACCCCAGGTTGCAACTGGGATAACGCTAGGAGGATGAGTTATGTTTGTTTATTATATTTGTACTAGAGGACGCCAGCAGCTACGCCTGCATTTTTTTTTAAATTTACCCGTTTTGGCCGATCCCGTGAGAATTTCGGAAAATCCCTTCTTAGTACACCCCTACGGTCTCCAAGGAACATACATGCCAAATTTCAGCTTCCTGCCCCCAATAGTTTCGGCTGTAGCGTGTCTGTCAGTCAGTCAGTAACGCAAGGATTTTATATATTAAGATTTGTATCTATAATGTTTTCTATGTATAATAACTATGTTTATATACATGTTGGTCATATTACCACGTTTGATACGGACTCTGGCCCTCTCATATAAAAAAACAAGAGAGAAAATAACAACCATATTGGACGGAGATTGCGCGCCGTCCGAGGCACGTAAAAAGAAAAAATGTTGTCACCAAGCTTATTGCAAGCTTCGTATAAAAAAAACTACTGTAGAGCTGACCTAATTAGATTATGCACTTTTAAGTCTTGGTACATCTACTTGGTTCTTTAATATTGAGCTGATATTTTTCAAAATGATAAAAAAGAAACGGATTATCAATGATAATAATTTTCTGGTTAAATTCAAAATGGCAAACAGTCATTAATTCTGCTAATAAATTTATTTATACACTCATGGGGGCCAATATTTTTTTTAAAGTAGTGTCATAATGATCGAAATTCGACCATAATTTTAGCACTGAACGTTTCATATCCACACAAAAACCAAAAGTCGTAAACCAAATCTCACACTCATCGGTGTGGTTTAAGATAGACAACTTTTAGTTTCTTACATCCGATTATGAGGTCAGTTTCGATTGCAATGGTAGACAATATGTAAAATTACTTATAGCGGCGATGTGTCTGATATATTGGAGAAAGCTGTTTTACTACGGGGAACAACATCAATATTTAAACTGGCGAAACTGCACGTATAAGGGCCAAGCTTTTCGGAAATACAAGTATGAATCATCAGCACTACCGTTGTGTCAATTGCTGTCCAAGACCTTAATTATATTTGTGCAGTTGAATCTTTGCTATGTACCCTAACAGAAGTATACATATAGCAAATTTTACTAGCTGTTTCCCATAAGTTCAGTCACTTTTTTTTGTATCCTAGCCTTACAAAGTTCTCGATTATCCAGTGGGAGACCCATTGAAATCGGTTCAGCCATTCCAAGTATTACCCCGGCCGGACGGACAGAAATACAGACAGCCTGCCTAACACATACAATAACATAGTTATTTTAAAATCATAGACACTTTCATTTTATTTACATGCATAGATGTCTCGTGAATATCTACGATATACATCACAATCAAAGTTCTATGTCTGTTATATGCGGGTACTTGTTCTTGTCTATTCACACTATTTCTTTATTGTTCATAACGTTTAATATTGCGCTATAAAATACAAACAATATGTCTCTATCATTATTATGACTAAGGAAATGCTTGGTCTTCAATGATAATAAGAAAATGAATAAATGCATAATAATAAAACAGGGTATTGAATGTATCTTAGATTAGATTGTTATTTTTCTTGTTGTATTTTTGAGTAGATTCGACTATTAGATTTCTCAGCTCTTTAATAATAAAAGAAGTTTTAATAATTATTATAAGAAAAACAGTAATTAATGCTATTATTTAGAGCGAACTCATTTTATAATAAAACTAGCTGACCCGGCGAACTTCGTACCGCCATGTATGTATTATACATACAAAACTTCATCTTGAATCATTCTATCTATTAAAAAAAAGTCCGCATTAAAATCCGTTGCGTAGTTTTAAAGATTTAAGCATACATAGGGACAGACAGACAGAACGGTTTGCTTTATTGTCCATTTAACATTGGTCACTTACATATTTACACATGTACATACATACATACATAGTCTCACGCCCACAGATGAAACAAGAACCAGATGTAGCGTATTCGTCCAACTAAGTGAGGCACGTTGCCAGCTATGTGTGCGTGACATTTGGCGACTGGCACTGTACGGACACGCGCGTCTATGTGTGTGTAAAGTTGCCAGATTATGAATAATTTCCCACTATTTTGCATATAGTTTTTGCAAACGAATATAAAAATATTACATAGGTAATATTTTATATTCGTTTGTGGTTTTGAAGAATTTACCATAGATGTAATTAATGCTTTTAATATGTAATGCTGTTGTGAAAATTATTCAAATAAAAGATACCATTAAAGTATGCTTTTATAAATACATTTCTTAAAAAATGTAGGCTCCGAGTTAAGTTTTAACTAATTTTATTCGTAAATTGAGAAATAAATAGACAGGCTTGCGTCATAAATATTAATTAGCTAAAAACATTTTGTCATGCATACAATAAATTATGAATATCATAATCATAAATCGTAACCAAAAAAAATTGCAATTAAAAATAAATAATGGCTACAATCAATAATTTCTGTTTCTGTACTTAATGTACACACGGTGCCAAGTCAAGCTAAATAGTCGAAGTACGATTTTGATACTTATTCCCTACGCCATAAGAACGGTACAAAGGTCTAACAACGGTACAAAGGTCAAAGTGTATAGCTTGACAAGTAGCCGCGTGTACACGAATATTTGGATCGTTTGGGGATCGAACTCAAAACAATGTATATAGGTACTAATGGAAATCCTATTAGTATATTTATAAGAAAAAATATAATCTACAATATACTTTTACAATACGTTAATGTATTTTTCATTAACATGACAATCATTATTACCTACATAATCAATTGACAAGTGCATTTTCCCTAATTCAGGGAAAACGGTGTCGACGTAAACTGGCAACATTTACATATTTTCTGCAGAAATACGAATTTTATCGAAATAATATTATAAAACGGTCAAATAATCCATAGTTATCTGTAAGAATATATTCCATCTTCCCGTATTTGCTTTTAAAAACAACCTTTAGAATGTTTAAAAACGCAGGACGGCATTTTATGAATTTAAAAGCTGGATCGATCGTGGCGTGCGAACTGTGCGATGCTTCGCAGCGCACTGAGTCGAGTTTGTATTCGCTTTTCAATTTTGTATTTGCTTTAGTGGCCTCACGCAAGTATTCCGCGCGCTCTGTCTGCCTTTTATTCTATAGTCTTAGCTCACGCCTATATCCCCGAAGAGGTAGGCAGAGGTATATTGCTACACCCACTTTTCGCCAGATTTATTTTAGTCCCACGTAATAGGGGGCGAGCCTATTTCCGTACCGGGCACATTACCAGACTCCGAGCTGCTACTGAGAATTTCCTAACGGAAAAACCCAATAACACTTTGCCCGACCCGGGGATCGAACCCGAGACCTCCCAATCCCACGCGCACATTTATGCCGCGAGACCAACGAGGCAGTCATCAAACTATTTACAAAGTATATAAGTAAAAAAAAAAAATATTATATTTATATTATTAATGTTTAAAAAGAGGACGTTATTTTTCAAAATTATGCAAATGCATTTCTTCTATTTATCATTAAGGCGAGGATTTCCGTGCGCTCAAAGCTGAAGGACTGAACGACGCAGGAGAGAGCGCGTCGGCCAGTAGGATATTACATATTTTCGGTATTATATATTTGTATATATATTAAAATTCATAATGTGATGACCGACAAACATCCGCTTTTACATAACTTGTCTTTTGGTATACTTTTGAAAACTCTAATCTTAATACAACTCAAATGAAACGTGAAAAAATATTCGCGATTACTTTCGATTGTATAAAATGTCAGTAATCGTGTTTCGAATGTCCGATAAATATAGATCTAATGCTGTAAAATAACATACATTTTTTCCGAATTTAAATCTCTGTTATTTAGGTACAAATAAAACGCGTTTGAACACGCTAGATAACACTGTATTTTGGGAAATCCTCCATCAATTACCTACTTCAATTATAAGCAGACTAGTCCGTATCAAAATGAAATTGACAAATATACATGGTAAGTTTATAAAACTACGATAATGTAAGCATTAGATTGGAAATATCCGTGTGCGTTGACCACCTATCAACAATCTGCAAACACTAGATTGATTATAAAGTCTTTGTTGTGAAACAGTTCATCCGTTGACAGTTATAAATGTTATAATTCACGGACAACATAATTACTTAATTAAAAGTTCATAAAATACATCTGCCTAAGTAAAACAAATATGTATCGTGCAAATTTATGAAAGATCGTTTAATTATCGGACAAGAATATTGTTTTAAATGTCTATAAATAAAAGTACCGTGTTTGCATATAATTAAATAGTGTCAACGCCTTGAACTAATTCATGATTGCACTGATTTAAACATATACATATCATTGCACATACGCTACGTGGAATCGATTCAGTATTGCTGAAAAACGACACATGTTTTATTGTTGTTCTTCGACAGCAGTATGTAAACATATAAAAAATCTAATACTAATATATAAAGCTGAAGAGTTTGTTTGCTTGAACGCGCTAATCTCAGGAACTACTGGTCCAATATGAAAAATTATTTCAGTGTTAGATAGCCCATTTATTGAGCAAGGTTATAGGCTATAAAACATCACGCTATGGGCCACGGGAGCGGAGCAGTAGCCTTTAATAGCGCGGGTGTAACCGCGGGCTCAGCTAGTAATAAATAAAACTCTTCTTTCGGCGTTTAGGTAAAGAAGTACGTTCGGTGTTAGCTTTGTATATTTTGGCATATATTATCCCAGACGCAATAAGTAGGTACCTATGCGAAAATTAGGCTTTATTACTGGGCCCAATTCTCCTAAATAAATACAGTTTCGATATAATATCAGTGTCTTACTTACGTCACAAAAATCGTATTCTTCTATAATTGGATGAAATCGTAACGAGATCGTAAATTGAAACATGTGTCAAAATATGTGTCAACGACGAACTGTTTATTTCAAATTATACGATAATGACATTAGGTTATCAGAATACCGCTTTTGAGTCGATTCAAAATATAATATCAATGTCATATAAAGGTTTGCTTTTCGGCAAAATGAATATAACAACTATACCATTATATCTTCATATGCTTTATTATAAATTGTATAAAACACGCGACTTGACTGTCATCAGACCACTGCATGGGCGTACCCAGGTTCTGAGTCAGTCAGGTGGGGCAAACTGATTTTTTAGGCTCACCCGACGCGCTTACCTGTTCGTCCCTGTTCATTGTAAGATCTTTTGGAGCCATTGATAAAGGCGAGGACTCGCTAGC
Organism: Euclidia mi; assembly: GCA_944739405.2. Taxonomy (NCBI): domain Eukaryota; kingdom Metazoa; phylum Arthropoda; class Insecta; order Lepidoptera; family Erebidae; genus Euclidia; species Euclidia mi. The sequence goes on from OX123201.2 coordinate 26,970,146, forward strand.
TTGATAACACGAAAAGTGACTGAACGAACAGAGAGAGCCAAGTGTAATAAATGCGATCACCGCCATTTCAGACAAAATATGAACTTCCCCTAGATGAGCACACTTCAATCAATTTAAAGAGTATCCTTAAAAAAAGAAGAAGCCAAAAGACGTTCACTACTAAACCAAGGTAATGTTATCTATAAACATAGGTTTTCCCGAAGGTTTTCTATATGGACCGATTTTCAAGAGAATGCCATGTCGGTTGAATAGGGTTGTTTCCAACTAGTCAAATCAAGCACTTTTAATGAAATGTCAAAAACGACCTTTTCTACGGCGTTTGTATGAAATAAGACCTAGTGACGTCATAGTATTTTGCTGTCAAATAGAATACATATTATCAATAAATTACATTACATTACATTACATTACATAGACTCACGCCTGTTTCTCCGAAGGGGTAGGCAGAGGCATATTAAACGCCCACTTTTCGCCAGTGTTTTGATCCCACGTAATAGGTGGCGAGCCTATTACAGCTTATTGGGACATTTTGTTTGCCAGAGCCTTGTCCGTTGATCGGCAGGTGCACCACTTGCAGGTGGGGTTGGCTTGGGACCCTAAGTTCTTGGTGGGAACTCTATGCACCCTATATATCAATAAATTGTCGATAAAAAATGTTAAATAAAGTTTTAACATTAATTGATGAATGAAACTACTATTAATTTGACATATTTCACTGGTTTAAAATACTTGTATAATTTATTTCACTTGTAGGAAACTGCCCTATTGTGAGAAGTATGTGTAAAGTCTACACGTCTCTCGGTCCCCATATCGAGAGCCCATAATTGTCTACAGATACAACATATGAACGAAGTAGCGGAGCATAAATAAACATATCCATAATTGTATGTGTAATTTGTGTAGGTAATTGTCAGAATCTTCACCACTTCATACTGGAGTTCGGAGTTAATTATGTATGTTGTCTCTAGACGGTTGTCTTTTTAAAACATGTGTGAAATAAATTCTTTACGGTCTCTAATTGCCTTAAATTATACATTCTGAGGTATAATCTTGGTAATCTATGGTTACGTACAATACATACCTAGTTACCTACCTACTTGGGATGCTCCAAGCTGCCGTGAAGTCTTCAGGGCCGCAACACGGAAATTGTTTCGAGTTTTCGACAGATGATTGACAAAAGCAATTACCTCCTCAAATTATGTATACGATTTTTTAAGAATGTTTTGTGTTATTTTAAAACAATATTAGTTTACAGTTTTGGTGATCGTTACTATTTCATAACCAATAATAATACGCGTAAGGTTTTTTGCTTGCGTTCTTTTCGGTTACGCGTTAGTTGTCGATAGGTACGTTTTTGCTTGATATGCTAATTTTGAACACGTTTAAGATGTAAAAAATTGAAAAGATAACAGTGATTCAGTCTCTTGCTGCCACATTATGAACTCATAGGTAGGTACTCTTCATATAAAAATAATAATCTTGTTAATCAAAATATAGGTACCTACTCGCTAACATTATAATATGTTGGAGGTGCTAAATTAAATATGGTATATCATACTGCCATCACCATCGTATCAACCGATAGAGGTCCACTGCTGGCCATAAGTCTGCTCTAAGGCTCTCTACATAAACCGATCTTGAGCCGCCCGCATCCATCCGCTGCCTGTCATGCCATACCTGGCCTATACCTTGAAGTCGCAGCTAAAAGCCACGCCGCAGTACATTTGACTGCAGGTTTGATAAAAAAACTTTGATTTAATTTTTAAAAACCTTGCCTCAAAACTGAGATTTCTTAGTTGCTGTGTTGTGTATGTAAATTTTTGTTCCTGTATGCTAAATAATATGACAAAGCAACACAAAAAACCATAGAAGGCTAAATACGAGAGACTAAATGGACAAAAAGTCGAACGTAAGTACGGACAATCGTCGAATTTCCCAGCAATGAATAGTACAGAGGTGGCACAAAAAATGCATTCAATTCTTCAAGTCATCTATCTCGTGTTGGTAACCAACCGTTTACCAAATGATATAAGAGCTTGGCACTTATCGAATTGCTGAGCAAAAACTCCCATTGATAGATCATTAAAGACGCCAAGTTAAAAGAGGTTTGAGAAGAGAGGTTCGCATAGGTGCAGATTTTAAATTCTTATCTCAGCTATGTACAGTCGAACAACTTCCCGCTAGACCACCATAAGGGCGAGAATAGCTCAGCAAGACATCGTCGCTACTCGTATAATAACCAGTTTCTAGTGTGCCTCTAGCCCTCGACTCTATGAGCGAGCCAAGGGACTTTCTTTCAAACTGGTCCAGCGCCGACTTGTTTGATTGTACATTAGGAAAATTTGAAACGTCTTGCGAGAACACTAGTTTAGTCCTGGGTCTTTTGAACAGGTCGAGTCAAAGTCGTCAATCTCTCAAGGTCGTTAAAGTGAGGACTGTCATGCCACATCTCCATAGCTAGTCTTGCAGTCTTTTCAATGATTATATATAATCTTTGAGCTCCTTAATGAGGTGCTGTATTGTCAACAGATGTTTTAGTGTTTTTGCTCCTGGTGCAACATTGTCTCATATTGCGTTGAATGCGGTTTGACAAGAATTGCGAGGGGTCGGCAACTTGCGAGATAAATGTACATAGAATTTGGAGTCTGTCTAGGATGAAGACCACAGAATGGTCGAAGACCTTTTAGGTACAAGGCGAACTGTATTTTTGAATAAGAATATTTATTTGAGACTGCCTCGTTGGTCTCGCGGCATAAATGTGCGCGTGGGATTGGGAGGTATCGGGTTCGATTCCCGGGTCGGGCAAAGTGTTATTGGGTTTTTCCGTTAAGAAATTCTCAGTAGCACGAAGTCTGGTAATGTGCCCGGTACGGCAATAGGCTCGCCCCCTATTACGTGGGACCAAAAATTCCTGGCGAAATGTGAGTGTAATATTACACCTCTGCCTATACAGGCGTGAGTCTATAAATAAATATTTATTTGCTAGAAGCATGGTCAGATTAAAATTAATAGATTAACAGATGTTGTAGATTTCAAAAGTTACAGCATGTTTTAAATTTTGCTCACCGACATTCGGCATGCAAAATTTGAATTGAATTCAATGCAGGCCTCTCATCCGGCTTATTAATTATTTATTTAATAAATTAGAAACGCCTTATTACTGAGCTTATTTCAATGACCTACGTATGTAATTTATTTTAAAAGCCACACGAAGCTCTCTACTCACACTCTACTCGCACTCTATGTGTAAGTGAGATGGTTGCACTTCGCATTTCGACCTATGAAACATCAAAATTTGAGTGGTTTAGATAAGAAAGTATAAAAGACAGTCAGAGTTGCTTAATGCTTTAAACCATAATCGGTGGCTTTAAACTTGTTTGTGTTCTTAGCATCATCATCATCCTCTTAGCGTTATCCCAGTTTTCAATCTGGGGTCCGCTTCCTAGTTTAACCGGATTTAGCTGAATATTAGCTTTTCCACAGAGCGACTGCCTACCTGACCTCTGCAACCCGAAGAGATAGCGATATTCCATGGTTTAGACTAGTGTCAGTTTATTTAGAAGGTACTGACGCCCTGTAACGACTGTCAAAGATTTTCATAACAACCGGGACCGATGGCTTAATGTGCTCTCCGAGGCACGGGACAAGCGATAATTAACAATTCACTACGCACATAACTCCGAAAAGTCATTGGTGCGCGCCGTGGATTCGAACCCTCCGCATGGCAGTCTGTTGGTATCTCCACTAGGCTATCGCTTCCACTTTGTTTGTGTTCTTAGCATTTGTCTTATTAAAGTAATACATACTCTGCATACTGTACAATTCAGAGACCTTGCATTTTTTTCCAGTAGCATCCGACGCTCAATTAAACTAACTCGTTTAACGACATTTTTGATACAAATATCATAAAAACTACTTAAAGGTCATCTTAAAACACGCTTCCAATATTATTGTTGCATCCTGAATACATTGCTTCTAGTATATTGCTGGTTATCTTGCAGAACCTACTTCAAACTACTACGAGAGAATGTTGATGAATGAAAATACTATGTGTTGCCGATGATAATAAGTATTCGAAACGTCATCGAATGACGTGTAGATGACGCAAAAGATCGATATTTATCGTGACTACTCGTTAGTATTTCGACAGCATTTGATAAATTAAACATTACTAATATATTATCATTTAAAAAGCCAAAAGCTCATTAAATAACAGTACCGTTATAATCGTCTATCGTCCACTCAATGTAAAACAGCAACACACTACAATTCTTATAAAGTTAGTGGCAATAGGCTGAATAGAAAGAGAAGAATAGAGTTAGTTAAATTGTTGGCATTGCATATTTCGATTTTTATAGACCAGTCTGACTTGGAGCATATCCCTATTCCTTTGGGTTACGGAGGTAAGACTGCAGTCGCTACGTGGGATAAAAGGCTAATTAAAATTCTGTTAAATCTGGTTAGACTAGAAAGCGGACCTCGAGCTTAAAGGTAGAAGTCTTGGATGCTACCAAGATAATGCTAGAATGATGAATGTGAGATTAGTCGGATTTGGATAGAGTATTTTGTATATTTCCGTGGTCCGTGTGGTGACGGATTAAGAATACGGAATGTCACCACCCCATATCATCCCATGGGTGTCGTAAGAGCCGACAGCGGATGCATATAATGCTGAGAACACCACTGTAAGAGAAGGAAAACTTGATACAAACCCTATACCAACCCGTTTGGCCAGCGTGGTATAGTAGGCCAATTCCTCCTTTCAAAGGAGAGGCCTAGTCCAGCAGTGGATTGTTAAAGCTGTTAAAGGCTGATGATGATTTTGTATATTTAGATTTGGGTTGAATTTCCTTGCACTACAACTGGCCTAAACAGTGTATTGGAAGATATAATAACGAGTGCAACCGACTTCCACTTTTTCTTGATTTCGATATGTTAACCCATAGCCCCCATAGGAGCAAAAAGCATATGTAGGTATAAAAAAAATACCTACACGTGTACGCCTGTCATGCGGACACTTACAAACAGGATTTAGATTTCGATCGAATACGAGATCGTATCACATTTTGTACTCAATAAAAAACATGGTATCGGTTAATAATGTTACAAGCCTACAGCATGTGTTTATCGCAGCTCGTTTAATAATTCATCGATTACATTAATCAATGTGTCGTTAAACCAGATGTGTCAAGTTTATATTACGTATGAGCGTATCGTCAACGGCACACGTTAGCAAGGTTGGTTGAATTTAATTTATTTAAACGAAATAGGTTTAATTCGCTTTCATCATCAATTTCCTGGAGACTTAGTACTTATTTATTTATTTACACTTTTTTGTACACAATGAAAAACATTATTAGAAACCCTATAATATCTAAGTAGAGTACAAAGGGCGGCCTTATCGCTGAAAGCGATTTCTACCAGGCAACCTTTGGATAGAGATTTTATTGGTAGGAGAAAAACTATGTAGTTATTACTAACTTATTTTCTTACCTTTAAATGTATCAAGATTCGATCAGCGTTCGGTGCACTGATTGGCCAATTTCAAGATCCGTTCTTTGTAGTACTAAGAATGAGATTACTAGAGTGACTGATTCCGACCGAATCGAGGTGGGACTAGTTCTGTTCATCCCATTTATCTTTTGCAGTATCTCTAATGGCTTGGATGTGCTTTGGCATCGCTTTTGTTTTGCTAAGAAAACCCATTTATGTCTACTAGATAGAGTGGGATATCGCTTACCACCAGGTTTTCTACTGAAACGCCTGCCACCGATAGTATTCTATACATACATACATACATACATAGACTCACGCCTGTTTTTTGGTAGGCAGAGACTATGGAATGCCATTTGCAACGATCCTGACATATCTCTCTTGCTTCATTCACTCCCATCAGATTCCTATATATAGTATTCTATATTTTGTTTATTTGTATTTATAGTAAAAGTCTATACAATAATTTTACTATGAGATGAGTAAAAGTTCGTAAAAAATCAATAATCCTATTACCTCCGTCAGGAAAGTTTTATTTGTTTAAGGACATTAGTAGAGAAAAACACTGTCTTGAAAACTTACTTAAAACATTCATCATCATCAGCCTTTAACAGTCCACTGCTGGACTAGGCCTCTCCTTTGAAAGGAGGAATTGGCCTACTATACCACGCTGGCCAAACGGGTTGGTATAGGGCTTGTATCAAGTTTTCCTTCGCTTACAGTGCTGTTCTCTGCATAATATGCTCCCTCTGTCGGCTCTTACGACACCCATGGGATGATATGGGGTGGTGACATTTCGTATTCTTAATCCGTCACCACACTTAAAACATTAGATTCGGAATAATCTTGCCTCAGAACTACTGGGAATCCTCTACAAAACATAAGTTTATTTAATATTGCTAGTATTACGAATTCTCAAAGGTATATTTTAAACAATATTTATATTACGCATGTGCAAGAACAATAGATTTATGCGCATGCGTGTCACTTTGAATGGCGTACCTAATATAAAATATGCCAATGTTGCTAAGTGTTTTTGCACTATTTTGTAAACGTTACTTACATTGTTTTATTTTGTGGCAAATTTGTGAAATACGTCACTGTTTTATGTATTCTAGATTTATAGATTATTTTGTTGCATGCTTTTGTGGAACACGTGGGCACGTGATGTGACTTTAAAACCTATAGTTTATTTATCAAACGTTGAGGGTTTGCCTGCAATTATTATAGATATACACATACATACATATGCTCACGCCTTTTTCCTGTCGGAATAGGCAGAGACAACAGAACGCCACTTGCTCCTAACCTTACAAACCTCACGGGCTTCCTCTACATTCAGTATTCTTTTCATACATGCTCGCCGGTTACGGGTGCTTCGGACTTTTCCCTATTCTAAATATCCGATAGAGTACCCAGTTATCTCTAACTAACTACCAGATTTTGGGACCAAAATTCGTTAATCTAAAGGTCGATTTACGTAAAATCACGTAGCGATGGCAACGCTGGCCGGAGGATGCATTGAAATAATTTCCAATCCGGGACAAACGCTTGACTGTTCTTCGCAGTGGCAAAACTATGTTCGTTTATTTTTCTCGTATCCGTCTAAAGGTGAACAGTGTGAATTGTACGGCCACTGGCATAAACGTTTGTTTCAAACAGACGGTCTCAAAAAACAGGCCGTCTTTTTTAGTGAGAACAGACTCTAAAGCGAGTAGTATTATGCGAGAGTTTTGCTGCCGCGATCTCGCAAAGGGTGTCACTTTGTGTAGCCTACGAAGTACGTCGTCTCTTTCAGCAGTGATTATTTGTTGGAGTTATAACTAGGTTTGCCTGCGCAATCATCCATTACCTTATTCCTAGCTCTAAAAATCCGTGCCGCGATCTATAAATAAATCACAACTTAAAAATGTTTACATCTCTCATGCTCGGTAAGTAGGTTCTTATTACCTCCAAATGGGGCTTGTAGGTGACTAATTAGCGCTCTAGGGTAATAATGTAGCTAGAAAAGCCCTAGGGCGGTAAGTAATTAAAAAAAACACTTATTTCTTTCAAAAAGTTCACGTACATCTAACCATCATACTGGCAATAGACATCATGCATTCAGCCCAATGACCAAAGAGGTCGCTTTGCTATTCAGCCTTGTCTTCGTGTGCGTATAATAGTCATCAATTTTAAATAACGGCGAAGCTCAATTTCGTTCTTGAAAAAAAAATTAAAAAGTTCTTTACTTGATTCTTTTTATTGAAAAAAGGCGGGAATAGAAAACTTTTACTTTAAATATTGTTTGTTTTTGGGATTTTTTTATAATTACGTGCTAATTAGGAAAAAAAATATTCTTGTAATGCCGGTTTTTTCTACTTACCTCACAATCGAGATGTAAAGCAGAATAGTTAGCTCGGGTGTAAGCACCAATTGCACCCTCGAACTATAGGCGCCGTGCGCCTAAATATCTCGGGCTGCAATTGATGCCTTACAGCCCTTGGCTACTAATCTACTATTTTTATATTGGTACAAACCAACAAATAAATCGAACATATAAATACATACAGCATTTCATATACTTAGTTCACAAGTTAAACCCGTTTCGTTAGAGATGATTATTACTTGTCTAGTATTCTTAAGTTCAAGTTTAACGGATAAAGGTCAACAGCTTAACAACGCATCATCAAGTTTGGCAAATAAATAAATGTAAGTTAACAATTCGAACGGATTGATATTGATAAGTATATTGTGTTTCATAGCGTTGTAGCGCTCATAGCGAGACTTCGCTTGCCGTTCGTAACAGATCGACAATGTTAAGCAACGCTTGCACAGGTTGCCACTTGGATGGGTGACCGCGTGTGGCATTTACATCAGAGAGCTACCGTGCTTCGGAGGGCACGTAAAGCTGTCGGTCCCGGTTCTTGTCTCAGGATAAAGATCGTTGAGCCATGTCGGAGGCCTTCGGGCGGTCAGAAAACTCCGACACCAGAGTTCGCCACACACTTACAAGAAAAACAAAACAAACAAACATATTGTGTTTCACGATATCTCCTATGACGCCGGTAGCAGACGATCCAATAAAGGAAGTACTCCGAGTCTGTTATTCTGGATTATAATCAAAGTCATACCTTAGAAAATATTAGATACCTACTCTGCAGTCATCATCGTCCTAGCGTTTTCCCGTTTGCATCCAAGACTTACACGCCTTGAAGCCCAGGGTACTGGCCGCTTCCTAGCCTAACCAGATATAACAGAATAGCAGCTTTTCCACAGTTTATTTGAGGGTACTGACTCCCCGCAACGACTGTCAAAGATCTTCATGGCAGCCGGGACCGACGGTTCAACGTGCTCTCCAAAGCACGGGACAAGCCATAATTAACAATTTCATACGCACATAACTTCGAAAAGTCATTGGTGCGTGCCCTGGATTCGAACCCCTTAAAGTCTTAAACAGTGTCTACTGTTTAGTGGTGAGAGTTAAAGTAAATATCATTTATCTAGGTCACAATTCATACAACAAACACGTTCATAATCGTCACGCTTAGAAACGACTTCATTCTTGCCAGGTGGAAGTGGCAATGACAAAACAAAGGTGAAGAAGAATTAGGTAAAACGCCCGCCTACCTTTATACGCAGTGAAGATATGTTTTTTTAGGGTTCCGTACCTAAAAGGTAAAAAACGGAACCCTATTACTAAGCCTCCGCTGTCTGTCTGTCTGTCTGTCTGTCCGTCTGTCCGTCTGTCTGTCACCAGGCTGTATCTCATAAACCATGATAGCTAGAAAGCTGAAATTTTCACAACTTATGTATTTCGGTTGCCGCTATAACAAAAAATACTAAAAATTAAAAAAATGAAAATATTAAGGGAAGGTCCCATACAAAAAACGTGTTTTTTTCGTATTTTTTGCTTAATAATTACTAACTGTAACAGGTAGACGCTTTAAATTTTCACAGAATATGTAGTTGTATATTACCTTTCAACATTAAATTTAAAAAAAGTAAATAATAAAGGGGGGCGCCCATACAACAAACGTAATTGTTAAGCAATTTGTCACTCGATCTTAGTAAACAGGTAGAAACTTATAAAGTATTTAAGTATATGTATACTATAGAAAATCACGTTCGTTGTATGTATAACGAACGTGATTTTCTTTTATAGATGATGGTACGGAACCCTTCGTGCGCGAGTCCGACTCGCACTTGCCCAATTTTTTTTTCTATAATTTACAATACCGTTTTGGTAAACCAGTCTGTGAATCACATATATGTGTACATTTCAAATCAAAGTCTAATTAATGCCGACTAAAGATCCTGTTTAATCAAAAGACGCAAGTCCAAGGCCAAAGGCTATAGACGGCGTAAGAATAATCTCGGTTTTTGATCTTATGCGTCATGCGAGGTTATTAAAAATTAAATTCATTAAAAGTAACGTTTTCGGTGAAATACGAATCAGGAACCAGATTTTGTTAAGGATTGTACATTGATATTCGGTGAGTCACAAATGTCAGTTGTTCGGACGTTGTCATTTCTTCGACTTTTCATTTCTTCTTCTTCATTAGCCTATTTTATATCTGACCTACTTTTTTAGACGTCATCATCATCATCATCACCAGCCTTTAACAGTCCACTGCTGACCAAGACCAGACCAAGCCTCTTCTTTGAAAGGAGGAATTGGCCTACTATACCACGCTGGCCAAACGAGTTGGTATAGGGTTTGTAGGTATCAAGTTTTCCTTCTCTTACAGTGCTTTTCTCTGCATAATATGCTCCCTCTGTCGGCTCTTACGACACCCATGGGATGATATGCGGTGGTGACATTCCGTATTCTTAATCCGTCACCACACGGACCTTTAGACGTCACTAAGGAATAAAAAGAACTTGTTAGAATGTAGTTTACTTGTTACGTTGTTGTAGAACAGAGGTAAAATCGTTTGATGCTCACTGCAGTCAACTAAGAATAGCTGGGTATCGTCGGCGTGCTCCAATCAGACCTAATAAACTATGTAAAATAAAACAATTTCTTATCAAGGAAGAAATCTACAGCATAAATTTGCTAAATGGTAAAAATATATGATAATATATTCCATCTTTCTATAAATGATAAGTTTATTTTGTTGTTTACATACTGGAACACTTTTACACCCGAATGTAAACGCGACAGTACCTTTATACTCGTGTTATTTTAAATCATATTGAATTAATTCCGAATTTCACATTTAGCCTTGAATTCGAAACAAATATTCGCATGTTATATTAGCATCGTTGCTATATCAAAATTAAGAAACAACCGCCTCCTGTACAAGTGTACACTATCTGAGTACCTACCTACCGGACAAACGAGTCAGCCACACCGTTACCCTATCCATACGAACGAAGCGCTTTGCTTCCTCTTTTATTACGCGAGTTGCTTAGTTGTGGATCTCTTTGGTACTCTGTGTTTCCTGAATTCCTGATGAGTACATTCTGGGTTTTCAAATCGCGAGTAAATCGACACCTTGTAAGCAATCGCGCTTTCTTATCTTTGCCGAAGCATAAAGCTGTCCACGTGTTCCCTTCCTTTGATCCCGAGTCCTTTAAGCGGGGCATGAAAAAGCTCTATTCTTGTCTATCAAAGTGAGGGCCATCATGCCATTATTATTGATATGATATTTTATGATGATCTTTTGAATGGGACTGCGTAGTCGTCCATGACTGCGTAAGATCGTGCGGCATATGATAGGCATCAATCATCGAAAATAACTTCTGCTTTGGCCGTATCATCGAAAGTATCAGGCAAATTTCAGCCAAACGTCCATCGGCAATAAAATAAAAAATAAAACAAGTTAGCAAAAAGGTGTACGCGCTATTTTTTCACATTTGCCGTTATCTAGGAACGCAGAATTACATCGTCGGCGTCGGTCAATCATGGCAATTGGATCGGCGAATGAATCAACCAATCTGGGTCGTACTCAATTATAAGTACGGAACTTTAATTGCGCTGGGCAGATTACGCTTGACCTTTGCGTTTGCAGAATTACTTACGAGATGCGAATATCGCATTACTTGGTGTTTATAACACATTTCAAACGAATAACTTTATAAACGGACTAGAGGACGCCAGCAGCTACACCTGCATTTTTTTAAATTTACCCGTTTTGGCCGATCCCGTGGGAATTTCGGGAAATCCCTTCTTAGTGCACCCCTACGGTCCCCAAGGATCATATATGCCAAATTTCAGCTTCCTGCGTCCAATAGTTTCGGCTGTAGCGTGTCTGTCAGTCAGTCAGTAATGCAAGGATTTTATATATTAAGATTTTATATATTAAGATTTTATATATTAAGATATGATAGGAGCGATTTCATTTTGGTGCAGAAGTTATTTCGGAAGGAATGTTTTAGTATTAGTCTACCGAAGGCTTACTGACTAAAATAGAGTGAAGAAGAGCAGTACGTTACATTTCAAGAGTTATGTAGTGCTCTCGTCAATTTGAGTGCTTGTGTTTTGGGTAGATAACCTACTTAAAAGCAGTTCCGTTCATGGGGTCTTTAATTATAATCTTGTAATTATGACAATTTCGTTAGTCATGAACTGAGAGAGTTTAATTTCTCCGAAGTGAGTGTGAGTTCGACTCCAATACGAGACAATACTCTGTGTGATACACAAATCGTGGTTTAGAGTCGGAGTTTTCTATGTATCCATTGCTTCAATGTTTGTAGATATAGTGCCCCGCGGCATATGATCTTTTTCTACAGCGAGAGCTGCCTATATATATAAAAAAATCAGCAGTAGAACAGTCAAAATCACTGTATGAGCCTTCAGCTTTGCCAGTGGAATACCTATCATATTTGTTCAGTCGATTGACAAAAACATAGTTGTTTTAAATAGAATATATACTAATACTAAGTATATATATATAACGTAAACATTTTAGTCAACGTCTTTGACGTCAAGTAATAAGTGTTACCTAATTTGGAACAAATTGAGCATGAGTCAAAACAAGACCGTGAAATTTAAAATTAAATAGAAAATAATAGGTATAGCTAGGTAGGCAGTACTAAGATGGTAAGCTCTCGAATGTTGATGAGAGATTCTATACTAATCGAGAGTAGTGGTTACAAGATTTTACAGAATCGAAGCAAAATAGAGATTGCAAGCGACATAGAGCGACGTGCGACGTGACGCGATGTAATACGATCTACTTACTGTAAATTCCAGTCAAACTGATCCACACGACTCGTAAAACTTACTAAACAGCCAGTCCACTGCTGGACACAGGCTTCTCCCTATCTGCGCCACAATAGCTTGGCAGCCAATAGGAGGATTGGGTCAACTATACCACGCTGGCCAAACCAGTTGGTAGAGGGTTCAATGTCGAATTTTCCTTCCTTTGTTTGCATTGTGGAAGGCAGCGATAGCCTAGTGGAGATACCAACAGACTGCCATGCAGAGGGTATCGGGTTCGAATCCACGGCACGCACCAATTCACCAATTCGACTTCTCAGAGTTATGTGCGTATTAAATTTATAATTATCGCTTGTCCCGTGCCTCGGAGATTACGTTAAGGCGTTGGTCCCGGCTGTCCTGAAGATCTTCTGACAGTCGTCGTTATAGGGCGTCAGAACCTCTAAATCTCTAAATAAACTGTCACTAGTCTAAACCATGGAATATCGCTATCCCTTCGGGTTGCGGAGGTCAGACAGGCAGTCGCTCCGTGGAAAAGCTAATATTTAGCCAAATCCGGTTAGACTAGTAAGCGGATCTCAGGTTGAAACTGGGATAACGCTAGGTCGATGATGACTTTTTGCATTGTGGATATTTCTTAATCGCATCTTACGACACCCACGAATTAGGGTAGCGTCTGACTCTATTAAATAACTTTCAGTCGTAAATATCAAGTAGGTAAAACCTATTCGTTGTTCGACCTTGTAAATCATGTTCCTGCGATATAGCTAAAGGAAACGTGATCTTACAAAACACAAGTGATTCAATTACAATGGTCTCACTAGCTACGCCAAACTTAGTGTATACGGAAACGTTCACATGCGAATATGAAACACGTAGAACGTTATCAGCACAGCTGTTTGATGTATGAAAACGTGCTGTAACATTTATGCATAAAAATACTGCAAACTAAGTGGACAGTGTTTTGCCGTTATTACTTAGTGAACGAAAAATTGGCTAATATATATTGGTATCATTTAGATAATGTAAATGGTATATCACTAATTTATCATAACTATATCAAGCTTAATAATTATGATAATTATATTTTTATTTTTCGCACGTACCTACGGTAAGCTTGAGAAAGATAATGAGGTAGTGACGTCCAGCAGAGGACGCCTTTCGGGGGATGTAGACAACCTTGTTTTAACAATTGTTGTGTTTGTACTCGTATATAAATACTTTTTAAATAAAGTTCTCCTATACGGCTAGCTTTTATTTGATGGAATTGTGTCTGGAATAGACAAATCGTCATCATCCAATAGCAAACAAAAAACCACTAAAACAACCATAAGATATTATTAACTGAGTTGACTTGTACTTTTAAAACGTAGTAGATGTTCTCCGAGTAATATGTACAACACGACCCATTCATGATCAATATTTAAAATTTCATCAGGGTCACAGCTATATTGAGCTGTAGACAATAAAGAAACAGTTCTAAGGAACGGATCTTTATTAAATATTAATACTGCATGCGAGGACAAGTACACGATGCAATAAGTGTATTTGAATGTATGAGTAACCTTTTAAATTAAACGTCTATCCAATCAAATCGTTTTTCTCCCTTCCTTATATTTTCAAAAATACTACTCCCGCTCTATGTCCTATTCCTGATATACTTACATAGACTATTATGTCTTAATTTCAAATTCCGGGTGTTGAAATACTTATCCCACAACATTTATATTTTTACTAGAGGACGCCAGCAGCTACGCCTGCATTTTTTTTAAATTTACCCGTTTTGGCCGATCCCGTGGGAATTTCGGGAAATCCCTTCTTAGTGCACCCCTACGGTCCCCAAGGAACACACATGCCAAATTTCAGCTTCCTGCGCCCAATAGTTTCGGCTGTAGCGTGTCTGTCAGTCAGTCAGTAACGCAAGGATTTTATATATTATGATTATTCTACCGTCTATCTGCCTGTTTGTTACACTATCATGCAAAGCACGTGAACGGATTTTGATGAGACTGTATACTGTGTAGGCTAATACGTTACTCAAAATTTCGATCATAATCTGAAATAACAATCACATAGGTAACTGCTTTTTTCGTAAACCAGTAACCTCTGTAATTAAATTAAAATGTATATTTTTTTAAGTAGGTACCTAATCGGCGAGATTGGCATCTAGCTTTGGTGAAATGCTATTTTTGTTTACATAAGTACTAGAACTGAACTACTTTTATGCAGAAGTTCATCAAATCTATTTCAAATCGAAAAACTCGTGAAATATAGCTGCTGTTATAAAGCAGAAACCAATATGACTAATAATTTACTAAACTTTTAGTTGTAGAGGTTTGTCTGGGACATTTGCCGAAGGGATAATCGTTTTTCAAATATGTTTCTCTAAAGGTTCTATGTAGTCATAAATATGAACATTTGTATAAAGCTGATTTTCCACCAGAGTGGCGAGACGAGGCGAGGCGAGGAGAGAATTGAAATTTGCATGGCAAATTTTCAATTCTCTCCCAGCGCATCTTTGGTGGAAACAGTGTGGATTGACGAGAATATGCGAGGCGTGAATTGAAATATTTGTTTGTGTAAAAATGAACCGTATTGCTTCCAACACACAGTATAAATTAACCAGTACCAGTATATCTTTATCTAATGAAGCCTACGGGCGGCGCGGCGGCCACGCGCGTGCTCGCACGAGCTCGCGCGAGCTCGCGATGGCTATTTTTAGTGGAAAAGGGTCAGTGCGATTTCAATTCTCTTCTCGCCTAGTCTCGTCTCGCCACTCGGTGGAAAATCACCTTAAAGGTGATTTTCCACCAGAGTGGTGGAAACGACACTCAAACATCACTGTACCTATGACGAACTCAAACATCACTGTACCTATATCTTTATCTAATGAAGCCTATGGGTGGCGCGGCGGTCACGCGCGATCTCGTACGAGCTCGCGATGGCTATTTTTAGTGGAAAAGGGTCAGTGCGATTTCAATTCTCTCCTCGCCTCGCCTCGTCTCGCCCCTCTGGTGGAAAATCACCTTTGTACCTTCCGTCAGTTTAATCACGCGCGAACGTAGTTACAGACACAGCGGAGCTAATGGTCATTAGCGTCTTTTCCCGATTGCGTTCGACGACCTTCTTCTTGGAGCTAGGTTTGACAGCATGTTAGCTTTTCTACGGATTGACAGGTGTCTGATCTTCGCACCACATAGAGATTGCTTAATTGCGTTACTCTAGTTTGAAGAGCTTTAAGTAGGTACTGTTGGCCCGTAACGACTATTTAATATCTTCAGGACTGCCGGGACCGACGCGGCGACGTTTTGACATACACTCCAAGACGCGAAAAAGTAACAATTACCTTCTAAGTAAATAATTTGATCATATCATACGTTAGAAAAGTCAGGAACAACGGAGATTGCATAAACACTAGACTTCGCCTGCGGTTCTGAATGTAAGGGAGTCGCATATGTCACGCTTCAGCATCCAAACCTTTTCTACAAACAATAATCATACCATATATCACTTCTTCGCGTAGGGAAAGCAGGACAAACACTATAATATTTTTTTTATTTTTATTTATAGTCTCACGCCTGTATTTCTGAAGGGGTAGGCAGAGGAGTAATATTACACCCACATTTCGCCATGAATTTTTAGGTCTCACGTAATAGGGGGCGAGCCTATTGCCGTTACCGGTCACATCACCAGACTCCGGGCTGCTACTGAGTATTTGGAAAATCACAGTAACACTTTTGCCCGACCCGGGACCTCCGATCAGCAGTCGCATACGCTATCCACTGGACCTCGGAGGCAGTCACTCACTAATATTAGTATGGGCTAGTATAGATATTAAGTAACACAAACAACACTATTCCATGACATCTTTGTGTATTTTATCTGTTCGCCGTGCCGTCTCGGTGTAATTATAATTTGTTTCCTGCATTTTATTGCCCAGTTTAAAAATAAAATTAAGACATTGAGTTATCTCGCCACTATTGTGTTAGAAAATTTATTTGCGACGACAGCATTTAAAATTATCAACAGTCATTTAAATACAAAGGATTATTTCTCGGAACAAATGGTTTATGAGAACCATTGGCTGGATTGGCGGAAAACTTACAACTTAGCAAAAAGAATATGCTTAAAATTAATCTGATTTAACCTAAAAGATCGACAGAAAGATGGATAATACTTTATTGGTCGTGATACAAAGTGCAATATTAAATAATTTTAACAAAAAAATCTGACTTCGAAATTAAGTCCTGAAACTGGACAGTACTGACTCCCCATAACAGCTGATACTGACAACATCACCTGGTCTTCGAGGCAGGGGACAAGTGATATGATTAACTAGTTGAATACGGACATACCTTGAAAATAAAATTTAAGTATTTTTTCAGTGGTGCTTGTTGTGAGTTCCAACTGGTTTAAACTTTGAACCGATACGCTTTGTATGTGTTAGGGCGCTGTCCTAAGCGACTGTTTTGGTAAATGAGGGGGTGAAGCAGGGGAGGTGAAGGGAGCTTAGCTCCGTCTACTGCGGGGCGCCCCCCTTCATTCTGGTCGCGTGCGGCCGTATTCTGGCGACATCCGTATTCCAATATTTCAAAATCGCAAGCAAAACGTTTTAGCATATTGAATTGAGATACTAATATTAACATTTATATTACATACATCAATCTGTTTGTACAATATAGGCATAGCGCAATTTTTGTTCTCAGTGCAGCCATGAGCAAAACTGGTTTACATTAGACGTTATAGGTATTAAATGTTGACGAAAGTAGGTAAATACCTACGTGCCGTTAGATGATAAAAATAATTAAGTCAGTTCCATGTATGGAGAGGCCATTATTATGTTTGTTTTGTTTTTGTATAAAAATAGTGAAGCAGTTCATAGAATACCTACATCTAATTCCATTCCTGCCAGTTTTCAAATCTGTTTTGCAATAAATTGGCTGTAACATACGGGCGGACAGACAGACAGACATTGCGAATCTATAAGGGTTCCGTTTTTACAATTTTTGGCTACGGTACCCTAAAAAACACAATACTGCTCTACTAAGCGCAAAAGACGTATCTCAACTAAAGCGAGTTACGAGGTAATTGAAGTTTAGTAAAAGTTGATTTCTTTTATTTATTTATGGATGTTTATTGTTATTATAGCTATAATTATTATGGCAAAGGTTTCGAAATACGTCGCCGTTTTTAGGGGTTGTGAGTGATTGGAGAGGGAGCAGGGGAGGTCTTGAAACCCCCCTCACAATTTTCACTTGCCGGAAATACTTGGTTTCCTCTGAAAAAAAAAATCTCCAAACATCGGTGTGTATGGCACTGCCAACTTCCACATTCATCACACTAGTTTAATAAACTAAGGTTGTCGGAGCCCTGCGAAGGGCTCCTTTTTTCGGATTAAGGGTCAAAAGAGAACCTAACATAACCTATTTATTTACTTATTACAGTCGCACCTAACCCAAGGCACTCGAAAGCAATGACGCACAAATTTGACATTAGCTGTCAATATGATCATTCCAAGATGGCAGTTTTGCGTTTCGTTTCACGTTTTTCACATAAAACCTAAAAATTACATTTGCAAAACTGTACTAAAGTATAAAAACTATGTTCCGGTTTGCATAATTGCCGAAGTATTTATGAAATTTTGGAAATTGTTTAAAAATATTTAGACGCAACTCCGGCAGCCAAAATTACTTTTAGGGAATTAAAACGAACTACCTTAAGCCTCCTACACTACCAAAACCCTCAAATTCAGGCGACTCGTTTCGAAACCCAACCCATTATTATTTTTCAAAATAGATGAAACATCAAAAATATATGTGGATATACCTTATTCATGAGATACAGCTATTTCGCTTAGAAAATTATAGAATTAGAATTTGAGTTACTGCTTTTTCGATAGCTCTCGTCATACATGTTTGTATGGAAAAATATAAAAAGTTTCTTTCGCTTCAAATATGTGTTGTTTCAAAGAAAATAAATATTAAAAGATATTTATTTATATTCATTTATAATTTATTAACGAAATACAGAGTTTACAGCTCATCAAAAGTTAGCTGTCTGCTACAACCCGGCAGGTTTTCTTTATTCTCATCGAAAGTTAAAAGCAGTGTGTGAGGTGATAAGGCTTCAATACTTATTATTTGCTGTTGTTCACGAGGCACAGTTTCATTTACTTTCCTTTTACGGCTTGGTATTGTAGAAATTTCAAGCACTGATTAAACATTTTCCTCTCCGTGATCTCGCAATGCCATCCCTTGAGCTTGACGAGAATCAACAATTTCAGGCAACTGCCAATTCATATAAAACGCCACAAGCTTCTCCCAGAAAACATCATCTCTTTCTATAATTTGTATTTTTAGTGGTATACTTTCGCCACTCCACACAGCAAATAAACACTTTTGTTTGCGTGTAACGTGGCGTTGCCCCTGAATTTGGTAATAACAATTACAATATTTGTTTAGACTAGTCAGTTCACTTTTTTATCACGTTTCCTTATTTGTATTTTATTTGCTCTTATACTATTCTCCAGGCCATTCTTATAGGCAACTTTAGAAAATTAAATTTCCACAATCGTGTTTGGACCTGTTAATCCATCTGGCGTGGCACCAATAATCGAATAATCCGCAAGGCTCGATTGTTACATTTTCTTGCTTCGCCAGTTGTTGCAAAGCCAATTGTTCATTTTAGATTCCATGCGCAACTGATTTTACATTGCAAATATTTTATTTGTACAAAATATTTTTTACTAAGTTGGCTTTAGTGCTGTTATCTCTTCTTTTTACCACTATACAAAAATTTCAATCTGTCAACATATTCTTACGCAATTCGAACCAGTCACTGCTATCCCTCTTGTAATTTTTGCTTATCACTACGGAATTTGAGTCAAATTTGTTAAAAAAATTGTTTGGCATTTCTTGGCTAGCTCTGGAACAGATCGTGTTAGGAATGACTGAAGTCAAATGCATGTAAGACGTTGCAGAACTGTTATCCTTAACTTCACTGTAATTACAATAATGATAATTAGTTACGTACTTTATTATTAAAAAAATACTATATCTTGTGTTATAGCAAACAGAGAAGTTACCTTCTTACTTATAAATGATTGATTTTAGAAATTAAAAAGATATTAGATGTACTGAGACATACCTAATAGTTAATGAATAATCAAAGTTTAACCCGATGTACCTAAAAAGGTTTATGTTCAAAACACAATAATACAACATTCGTTACCGCTTGTGTGCGGATTGCGGAGCGCCATATTAGCGCTGTCATCATTATTGTTCGCCGTGGCGGCATCTTAGCGCTCCAGGCGCTCTGACAAGCTAATGAATTTGAAATATACGGAAATATAGGTACATAAAATGATTCGATTTTATGTTATTACTCTTTCAAAAATTGAAAACTGTGGCAGCTATGTATTGTAAGAATAATTTATATAATTATATTATGCATAATCGATAATATATAAGTAACATAGTTAGTCATAAAAGACTCTTATGAAAATAATTTGTGTAAAAATGTTACATATTTCATAATCACTTGGCCATGGATTAATTTCTATTTTATTACGACGCTTTCTTGTACAAATCCTTCGTAGAACTTCATTTCTCTAATTGTCCATATTTTATTCTTCTAATTATATATTTATAAGCACAGAAACAATAACACATTAAACGCAACAAGAGTATAAACTTAGGTCCTAATTATATGTGCCCATAGTTACATGAAAAGCCTATTTGATTCAAAGTATTCAGTCTATAACATAAAACATGAAATTACGAACTCAAATCGGCGTATTATAATAACAAACAGGTTTACGTAAAATTTCGTGCAACGGAGACGCAAGCGACATGACCTATCTCGCACAGGGCTCATAGCCGAATGATGAGGTCTGGGCGGGGCGTAAACTAGCAACTGACACTCAGTACACCGCTTATGCTAATAAGGTTTAAATTGCTGAAGCGTTTGATATTGATGGGATCTACCGAGCGTCAAAATCATAGACGTTTGGCAGATTTTATTTAATTTTACAAAATATACACGTATAATATGAAAATAAATAGGGTAATTCTTTAGTTCATTAAATTTCCTACAATATTATCAAAAAAAATATGACAGCTTACGATCAAAATATTGCAAACAGTGAGACGAAAGATTATTTTCTGCCTCGATTTTGTGATTTTTTTACCGTGATTCTATTTTACGTACATAAAAATTCTTTCAAAAGTCTTTTGTTCAGACTTTTGACTTTAAGCTCTAATTTTTGCTAGTTTGTAATATGTACCGTTATGGCTAGATGCGCGACGAAAAATTAGGTGTTTCACGGCTTCGGAGGTACAACAGCGCCTTAATTTTCAGTCCAAATAAATGCTTTTTCTTTCTTTTTTTGAATTGTAGTCTGTTGGTATCTTATCTTCAGCCTATCGCTGCCGTATATTTGTCTAGTGAATAGATATCGTGTTTTGTTCTTGAGGTTTGAACGTACAACTTTTAGACTGTGCTGAATAGAACTGTAACTTGGAGTAAGACTACCGTAAGGTACTAATTATACTTATATTCTGTGTTAAGACGGCTTTATGACTAGGTATATAATGATGATGATAATATAAATGAATTAGCAACGGATAAAAACTTTAGGTACAACTACATGAATGTAAATTCCATGTTACGTATAATCATTTTAGTGTTTGTACAGCACTATAAAACAGCTACAAAACACTTCGTATAAATTAAATAAATATGAGCATAATTTATAACATAGCTCATGACGAAATAAAGACGGTAGTCGCAGAACCCAAGCGACCAGATTCAGCGACGTTGCTGAGGCCAAAATTCTGATTGATTACCAATGATAAATTCAGTTTCTACGTGAATTTGCATTTAGGCTAAATGTACACACTAAACGACTTTGTAGAATTATCTACTTTTGATGTCGCAGTGGAAAAGTAAGTAAGTAGCGGGTCTTGGCTGTATGTGCGGACTAATAACATAATTTTGTCATGAATACCAAAAATGTGACTTCGCTTTTCTTAGTGGCGGAGCTGCACGAAGCTACCAGTGGTATGTTTTGACACGCTGGACCCCGCCAGGAAACTGTAGAACGACTAGGGCAGTCGTACAAAAAGTGTGAATTTCGAGTAAACCTGAACATCTATGAATACAATGGAATATGGTTATTCCCTTGGGTTGTGGAGGGTAGACAGCAGTCGCTCTATAGAATAGTTAATATTTAATCAAATCCAACTAGGCATGAGACCGATATATCAAAACGAAACTGAAATCCGATTGCAGTCAGAAATCGTATCGTATCGATATTCCAATATGAGAAAACCGATTTTAGAAAACGTAAAACAATACCACGATAACGCAAACAATCTAATCCAAACCAAACGGAAACTGTGCAAGCGCAACCAAACTACAAAGTAAATCTAAAGCTTACGTTTTCGATAGTTTTCATATTCATTCGTTCTCTTTCACTCTACCCAACGACTACTTAGTTAGAATGAGAGTGAGCGAATTTCATATCCTTTTCTTTCTTACTTAGTGATCCGTTTAAAGAGCAAAAGAGATGAAGCGAATATCGATCGTTGCCAAGCAAGCCAGTCGTAGTAGGTACCTAGTGCGTTATGGATTTTGGCGGTTTTATGAATTGCAGATTGAATAGAAAAAATAAAACTAAACATCGAGGCGATAAGATCTAATTCAGATTGCAACTATTTAATGTTTGTTTTAAAAATTGCAAATAGTTTTAATAGTTATTAGGGATTTATGTTTGGAGAGTTTTGACTTGATCAATGTTTATTTGTTCACTTGACCTAGGTGACACGTGCAGTGCGGTGCGCGAGTAATATTAATAAAATTAAGTACCTATATTTGGTTTTCGTGAAAGTTATACCATAGTAAAAACAGAATAGTAAGCTAGCTAAGGCCGCTCGGCGAGTTAATTGCCTACTCTTGCGATGACGCACGGGTTGTCACGTGTTTACACCGCGGCACCGCCGGCTTTGTCGGCGCGCGCTATTTCGCCGTTTTTTTAAGTGATTGCGCTGAATACTACAGAATTTAAGCTTGCATATATTTTTTTCAAATACCTGCTGACTAGCTAAGCGTTATATAACTATCTAAATGCCCTTTATAGCGAGAAAAATGTAACAAGTTTAATTTACTGTCGTTTAACACATTGTATAATATTAATAACGTTTATTACAAAACTGAATGTACATAAACAATGGTCGCGGGCGAGCAGTGTAGTACCTACATGAATGCGCTCGATCAGACGCGCGATGCATCCCGTACTGAATCCGCGCCGAGCGTTCCGCGCTCGTGAGATTGTGTGCGTGAAAAGTGCGTGCGTACACGCCGCCCCGGCGACTCACGCATACATTCACACCAGCGCGGCGGCGGCGGCCGATTTGTATGAAGCTATCCTACTATTCTGTTTGTACTATGGTTATACTATTAGGATTTAAAAGTTTTATTGTTACGTTGTTAGGTTTGTAAAGTGTAAATAAATAGAAACAATTGGTGTTGCATAATTTTAGTTTGTTTGGCGACTGAGTTTTTTAACAATTAGTTTTAGGTAAGTAGTTAGTAGGTTAGGATTGTAAAGTGTAAATAAATAGAAACAATTCGTGTTGTGTAATTTTAGTTTGTTTGGCGAATGAGTTTTTTAACAATTAGTTTTAGGTAGTTAGTAGGTTAGGATTGTAAAGTGTAAATAAATAGAAACAATTCGTGTTGTGTAATTTTAGTTTGTTTGGCGACTGAGTTTTTTAACAATTAGTTTTAGGTAGTTAGTAGGTTTTCTTTTTCAATATGTCACGCAAACCAAGCGAATAGCATTAGCAAGCAAATATGGACGCATGACATGACAATACAATAAGAATTCGATTGTTTGCGTTTGTCTACGCAACTAGTAACTACGCTCGTCGCTCCGACATCCGCTACAGAAATCGATTTCTAAAATCGGTTTTTGAAATCGATTTCAGTATCTGAAATCGAATTTGTATCGGTTTGCGGAAAAATCCGAAAACGCCCATGCCTAAATCCAACTGGACTAGTAAGCGGACCCTGATCCCAAATGGGATACTTAACGCTAGGAGGATGATAAGAAAGATCATGATCTATGAATACAATCTCTATAAAGAAACACGTGCAAATCAATAGACGTATTTATTTTCCACCATTATAAATACCAGACGACCACACAAAAAACGGCACTTTACAGTTTAACAAGCACGTTAAAAACAACATTTTGATTAGTAGGTGACGTCACCAATCTAACCGAAAAAGGTTTGCGAAATTGAATCCGTACAAATGACAATATAACGTTAATTGGATACTAGTCGGTGGGAATAACACCGAACCAAAAAACATACACGAAATTTATTCGCCCACCGTTCAAGGATTATTCAACACTAGTTTGTGTCTATGGCTACCCGCTTGAGTGTCAGCGAGACAAGTTAGCCTATTATTACCTATTTTGACGCACATCATGGTTTATTTTTTATTTTTGTCAAAATCCGGCCAGTTGCTTTTGCGAACGTGAGTAATATACTGCTTCTAGACTGCCTCCGTGGTCCAGTGGGTAGCGTATGCTACTGCTGATCGGAGGTACCGGGTTCGATTCCCGGTTTGGGCAAAAGTGTTACTGGGTTTTTCCGAATTCTCAGTAGCAGCACGGAGTCTGATGTGCCCGGTAACGGCAATAGGCTCGCCCCCTATTACGTGGGACCTAAAAATTAATGGCGAAATGTGGGTGTAGTATTTACACCTCTGCCTACCCCTTCGGGGATACAGGCTTTTTTTTTACAGGTGATACTGTAAAAAAAAACATATTTATATCCCCACGTAACTAGAATTCGCCCGCGGTTTTGCCCGCGTGAATTATACACCTAAACCGTCCTTGCTAACTCTTCCCATTATCTATTGATGAAAACCGTATAAAAATTCGGTATTTTTTAAGTTTATCGCATTCATACAAACAGACAGGAAAAAAGAGGACCTGATTTTATAATATTTATAGATAGTGTAGGAAGTAGAATAGGAGAACCCAAAGATTTTTCTAAAAAAACACCACAAATGTTTTAGGACATACCTATTTTGATTGAATTTCCATAGTTTAAGTACGATGTTTTTCAAAATTCCACGGTCATTCAAAGTTACCTTGATATTCAAAGTTAGATGAGTTGGTTGTAGTTGTACACGTAATAGAATATATATAATATAGCCAACTACCTACGTCTTTGCAATTCGGACGTCCGGAAATCGACATTGAAGCATAAAATTCACCAAATTTGCTCAATAGCTTATAGAGGTTATACGCTTGTCTATAAAGGTATATAAGGCCTTAAGAGAAATGGAATGGATAAAACTATCAGCAATATCATCCTCATCATCAGTCTGCCATATTCAGTGCTGGTTTTCGCTTTTTCCGATGGCACGCCACTGAATTCAATTTTGGGTTCTTCGAGGGTAGCCGCGGCCAGCCACTCTAATCAGTCTACTCTACCTAGCGAGAGGGAATCCTATAGTATGTGTTAACAGAATTTCATAAAGCGCGTTCTATTCATACCGTACCTCAAACAAACAATATACGACATAAACTTTATTGAGTTAATTTACTAAATTGTTTACTCCACAAAAAAGAAAGGCTGCTGATACTGGCTAATGATGATACGAACTTGATGGTTCTAAACTACAAAGTTGAAACAAAAGCCTATGGCTAATGACATCTTGGTCTGAATACTAACTGATGCCAAACGCCCAAAGTCCCAGAAGGTCACTCAAATCTTTTTTAGTAGTACTCATATCTGTAAACATAGATATCAATGATATTAAATATCATTGAAATCTTTATAAATTTTAACGTTAAATTTTAACCATTTATAGGGCAAGGTCAGACAATATAACCGCAGACAATTTCACACTAATGCAATACTATTGTTATTACTTTACATGCATATACAAAATGTCACACACATCAAGTACAGCACAGCTTTTTGGCATTATTTACAACTTGGTATTAAAAGTTTCCGTTACTTTTCGGTGGTTTTCTTCCATTCCTTTGAAGAGGCGAAAATGCAGAACGTTCTCTCTCTTTAGGCGAATTAGGATTAGGTTGCTGGTCTCTTAGTATTCACAACAACAACATGAATTAGCCAGCCACGATAATGCGCAACTCTTATGGGCGATTGACTAAAAGTAGCAGTTGCAGTTGGGTATCGTTGAGCTTATTTAGTGAGTAAAAGAGTCGGAGATGCTGGCACTCTTCCTTTTCGATACAGGTAGAGGAAAGAGAATGCGTAGCAGAAGAGAGATTTGGAGAAAGAGGTGAGGGATAGCCTACTCAACCTTTTGAAGCATACCTTATTTTTATTGTCCCTCGAGTCGGCAACGCGAGGTTATCTCAGCGACAAAACTTACATTTATGGGCTCAGCCGCTTAAAATCAGGTGGACCGCGTGCTTCAAATAGTGCCAATGTCACGATAAGGACGTGATATCAATATGCCGTCATAACAGAAAAACTGAAGAGAACTTCAATCAAGCGTGGGCAGCATTGAGAATCATTGTTTACAATGTGGATACCACCCACACGGTCTGTTAGTAATTAGCTGTACCCTATCAGGTTTCCGAAACAAATGTTGTTTTGTTATTAGAGAGCTTGCGTAATAAAGTAATATAAGTACCTTCCGGTGTTCAACTACGTTTGAAAGGGGCAAAACGCTGGAAATAACATTTTTTTATTAATCTTCGGAACATTTTGTCTCGAAATTATTTATTTCTTTGGAGATATCATTGATATACCTAATTTAAAAAATAGTCAGTTTTCGAATTAGGTATGTGCCTACATATATGACATTATCACTAAAGTATATCCTGCTTCAGCTTGCCATTAAGTTCGCTATTAAAGATACGCTGTGGATGTCCAACTTTAATAAATAAATCCTGAGCCACTGCCTGACATTTAAGATCCCATTGCTGTCTTCAACAAACTCAGAAAAATCAAGGTCATCTAAAGCAAAGGATCCCGAGATAGGTTCTCTAAAAGAACCTGATATTCATTGTCAATGCTGAATGTGAATAATATATAGATTTGCAGTCTTCATCGACCTCCTTGTCACGGACACGTTTCTAAAACAATATTAGAATAGCTTGATCGGCGATGATGTGACATCATAGTTTTATTTTTCGAAATTAGTAGTGGGAGTCCATTATGAGCTGGTCGCTAATTGGCGACCACACAATAAATACATGCTATAATGGGAGTTCGTAGTATATGAGACCAAGATATATGCATTACCGGCGTACAATAGAAACTTTTTTAAATGCCAATATTTACCCGACACCTAAAGTGTTACAAACATGTGAGACTAGTGATATCAAGATATAGGTAAGCACACCGGCATAAAATAGACGCTTTTTATATGCCAATATTTACCCTACACCTAGTGTTACAAAGCGTTGCTTGGCAACTGAATCTGTTCATAATAATTGCTCCTTGGTTCTGTCAATGAATACAGATTTACATAGAAGCGCAGTTCTTAAGGATTTCGAGTGCCGATTCCAAGTGGAGACTAGGGAATGCAATCTCGATCTCGCGAGATCTCGGACTTTTTTAGCGAGATTAATCTCGGCCGAAAAATGGGCGAGATTTACGAGATTGCACTCGAGCATAAAAACGTCTTATTAGAAGCGCGAACTGACTCGGACGGAGTGGCATCTGTCGGTATCGGCATTAATAAAAAAATGAAATGAATTTATACGAGTCTGGGGGGTCAAAAGGCCAACTTTTGCAGTTTGTGGATGTCTGCCTGAGAACTGCGAGAATTTAAATTAGCGTTGAGTCCGAAAGGGCCTTCTCAGCGGCTGGTTATCTGGCCAACAGAAAAAGAAGCCGTTTTGATTCTTTGGACATTTTGTGCTTCTGAAGGAGCTACTTTGAAAATAATTCGTGATAATGGCTTATGATTTGAACTGAACCAATCTTTCCTTTGATTGGTATATTTTGTTAATTAGGATCTGTAATTTCTAAAAGTCTGTCTAATTGGTATATTTTGTTAATTAATCTCTAATATCTAAAAGTCTACTGAGTAGATATAGTTTTATTAACCTAATTGATAATAATACCTCAGTACAACATATTTTTTTGACCTCTCGTTGTTGAGCTTGTTATAAAAGAAATGTTTTATTACTAAAAGATTTTTGTTTGAAATTAGTAGCGAAGACTGGTTGTTTCTTTCCTTTCTTATTTGACAGATCCGTCCGTAAAAGTTTACTTTGTAAAAGTATATTAAAAAAGTTTAGACAGATAGGTACGTCAAACAATGTTTGAAGCATAAAAGTCTATTGAAAAATTCTTGATAAATAATGTTTCCTATAATACTTAAAATGGTTATTATTTTTGTCCTAATTAATCAAATATTGCGATTATTAACAAAAAAAAAAAACATACAAAATTGCCAATCTCGCGAGATCTCGAAATTGGCGAGATCTCGCGAGATTATGAAGCCAATCTCGCGAGATCTCGCTTGAGCCCAAATCTCGCGAGATTTGCATTCCCTAGTGGAGACTGTCTCTAGTTTAGTTCGTAGTTGGCGCCGTTGGCAGTGGCGTCGCTCTCCGTCTCTCTTGCTCTCGTAGTTAAGATACACAGGAGGAACGTTCGTCTCTCTTGCTCTCGTAGAGACAGCTGTCACAGCGCGACTGCTACGCTGCCAAGCGGCAATTTCGGTCACAGAAAGTTTGTCTTTATAGCGCCCATAGGAAATGCGCCTCAATGTGAATATCTGAGCTCGTTGATATGGGTAAGCGCACTGGCGCGCTGCGTAATATGAACACTTTTTATATGCCAATATTTACCCTTGTTCAAAGAGTTGCTTAGCAACAGAATCTGTTCTGTCATTTCAAAATGTGGCAGTCGGCGACACTCGTACATCTCATATCTTTCAGATAAGTATCTGTGTGTTTGATAGGTAAATTGATAATGTTTATTTGAAACATTTTAAATTATATGTTATTTGACTGAAATATGAAATTCGGCTATCATTTAACATGGGGATTTGGTCGCTAGATAGATACTTGTACATTTTAGATGGATGGTCTATATTTATAAAACAAGATGTTAGTAACCTCAAATTAAAATAACAAACATTTTTAAAGACTTATAAAGTTATAATACTAATAACTAATAAAGCAATTATAAAAGATTGGTATAATCAAATGACATAATAATGTTAATATTAATAATCGACTATGTAATTAGTATCTAAATTATTTTTATTATCAAAAATGTGACTAATTCATTCGGAGATTAACGCTGCGCGCTTTTGTTAAAGGTGGAGATGTCACTTTTTGGCTGTTGGGTCGAAGTTTTAGTAGTTTATGGCACTTTTTGGATTTTAGCAATTTGTTTATTTTTCTATTTTTATTACTATACATTATATTATTATTCTTATATTGATATAAACATAACAAAACGCGTCAACTCCTAATTTAAAACCATTTCAGATTCCAGATCTTTTAATTTCGAGGATCGTTAATGACGTTATGTTTTGTACATAAAATGTCTTCGAATAAAGAAACCAAGGCAAGAAAAATCTTATAGCTACTATTTTACTTCGAATTGATAACAACACTCCATTTACCGAGGAACAATGATTTTTTTGTAATTGAGAGCTTTCGAAAAGTTCCATGCATCTGACGAACTAACGAATGGCTTCCATAGAGTATGAATTAATCGAAGATGCCATAAGAGAAATTAAAATGGGAACGGACTTATACCAAGGCAAGTAAAACCTGTATAAGAATATCTTCGATTCGATCGATCTGTCGCCTAATAGGCCTAATTTAACCCTTTATAAAACGATTGCCTACAAATTACTTAAAAACTCATCTGCCATTGCAATCTTCAAACGAAATGCTTTTTTATAAGGTAATTATTAACATACATAATATATTCTGCCAGATAATTAAAATGATATAATAAAATAATTTGTAGAAAATATGCGGCAAATTTACATAAAATAAAATTTGATATGTTTTTATTTGCATATACCTAGATATAGAAATAGTTGTTACTGTAAGCAACTTCAGCTAGAAAATTCTTGATTGTACATTTGTACAAGCATAAGATAAACAATTTTAAACATTTAGAAAATGCACAATGCGGCTATTCGGCTAAAAGTAGCAATTTCTTCTAGGCAACTTTTATGTCATGTCAGAAATAATATAATATTATTGCGGGATTCAATGCTTGGTGAAATATGGAAGTTCTCGAATGCACTTCTTGGCAGACGTACTGTCGGACGCTATTTGTTTCAGGTGGCCTGATAACTTGAGGAGGGAGGCCGGTAGTGACTGGATGGCCGAAACGGGAGCTCAAGTCATAAGGCTTACCATAGAGCAGGTCAACGTCCAGTAGTGGACAGCAATTAGTTGATGGTGTGATAATTGTATAAACTCTTTACCTATTAATGGTGTATGAGTCTGCCTTCAAGGCCCACCATAAAAACCATTACGCCATAATCAACTACTTATTAATTTTGCGAGATAAACTACGCAGTCAACCAGAAGTGCTGTAAAAAATCAATACATACCTACCTAAATATTTATTAATGTTGTAATGAACTGTGAATGTCATTGGTGCGTTACATTAAAATAAATAAATAATAATAAATGGAACTCAAGTTTGCGGCGCATTTCACAATACGTGTGTTCTTGCTCACCTCTCCAATGAAGGTAAATGTTTATTACAGCAGGAATTGCTACTGCAAAAAGTATTTAAGCTCAGATGGCAGTCACAGCAATGGCCCTATTAACACTCAATGAGGAAGTTTACCATTTATCAAAATTAACATATCCTAAAAATATAAGTAAAATGTAATAAAACTAGGAAAAAATATGAAATATATTTACAAATATACAGTTGGGGGGTTTGCAAGCAGCACTTGCAAGAAAAATATTGCTAAGGGTAGGTGACGTCGCTCTGCACTGATCACTTATGGCCATTTTCAATATTCGATCCATACATGGATTTTGAGATTCGAGATTCGTGTTTGACATATTTTGCATACAAAAAAAGCTCCATAGAGCTTACGCAAAAACGAATCTAAAATCTACAGATCTATGTATAGATCGAATATTGAATTCCGTAGTTAGCTGTAATCTAGCTAACTCATTGATGTTGTTAAATACAGAATTTGTGTAATATTATGTCTACGAAGAATAAAACTAAAATAATAATTATACATCCATTAATATTGTGGTATTGCCATCTGATAAAATCTAATGATGAATCACTCGAATGAGAGACGACAAAAATAGACGACGCAAAAGACACAAACTTAAACAAACAATTTCTTTGAATTTATTGATGGTCTTCAAGAAAAATACACTGATAAGTATATAAGTATGTTTATCCATTGTCTAGTACCTATAGTACAAGTTCTGCTTAGTTTGGGACTAGATGGTGTTGTGTGAATGTGGTAAAAAAAAAAAAATATACGTTTGGTTCTATATATTAATTCTATACGTTATAAAATCATGAAACTTATCTATTATGAAGATTTATCGGTTGGCATTAGATTGAGATTACTGCGTGTCCTACGTGATGCCATGCAATGATGCGACTAGGGCAAGCAATATCGCCATTACAATTTTATTAGCGAATTTCGACCGATACTGCCACGATCACGAGAATTCTTGCTAATTTCGATATCACTTTGATTGTTTTAGAAAAAGGCTGATGAAGATACGTATCTTAAGTATATCAAAACGTATGCATTTATTTTGTTGATAGGGTGTGAAAGTCTCGCATTAGAGACAATAAAAGTGAATGTAGTGTTATTATTTTCATATAATAATATATTACATTCCACGAGTAAATATTGTTGTCATATCAAGAAAATCGCAACAAAAGGCAAGTAATATATTAATACAGGATAATGTAAAGCCGCGACAAATTCTACCCTTTCACAGAATACAAACATCAATTACTTACCTATATGTAAAATCTCTGTATTTTCGTATCGATGATGGCTGAGGGAACTGTAATATCTGAAAAGCTAAAGATTGGAGACGTGACTGACACATGTACACAAGACGTCCACTACGATTCCTCAACTAGCTGTCATGTGGAAGTGGTGCTACGACCTCTTACACATAAAACAGGTGGTAACCTACACCATTTTAATTTATCACTCGTGCCACACAAACCACTGAATTTATGAATAAATATTATATTATATAAACAAATATATTCTTGTTCGTAGTAAAAGATATATGCCAGATGAACTAGTGCCACTGTTTTATAAGACGAAATGAGGTCAAGGTGACATACTAAATGGGAAATTATTGCATTAATTAATATTAAATCAATACTCAAAACTGGTTTTGGCTAAATGACTCGGAAAGCAATTTGTCTTGTCGCGAAGTTGATGCGTAGTATTTGCATCAAAACAGAATGTATAAGTAGTTTAATGAATTTCAATTGGATAAAAACAATTAAGGTTTGGCTGCTTTTTAGTATAACCTTGACTTTTGGGATTGGTTTAGTGATTTAGCTGTCATCTTCTAGAATTTGTGGTGCTGAGTTTATTATAGCGACTTTTTGCGTTCGATTTTCATTCGGGATGGAAACATATTATGTAATTTACAAACGTAAGTTACGACAGTAAAATTCGTAGAAGAATTGTCGGTTCTCTACAATAGAGATTTGAGCAAAATTTTTTCATCGTCGTCAAACTTGCCTGAGAATGATGGAAAAATAAACTTCTAACTCTCCTCATAGTGAAAAGAAGCCCGTGTCCAGTAGTCGGACACTTTCTATAGAGGCCTGATAAAGTCAGTTCAGTTCTCATTAGGCGTGGTAAAATCTGTATACGTATTGCAATAAATGGATTCCTGCTGCATTCTTCTATATTGGAATTCACACCTTCACTTAGCTGTTTTCGCATAAACTGGTCGCCTAATATATTAGGCGACAGCTTTATGCGACAAAAACCATGGGCCCAATTCTCCTAAATAAATATAGTTTCGATATCATGTCAGTGTCATACTTACCTACGTCACAAAAAGCGTATTCTTCTAAATTATCTGATATTTAAACGAAGTTGTAACGAGATCGAAACAAATAAATAGAAACAAGTGTCAAAATATGTGTCAACGACGAACAATTTATTTCAAAATAAACGATAATGACATTAGGTTATCGGAATACCGCTTCTGAGTCAATTAAAAAAGATATAATATCAATGTCATATAAAAATAGGAGAAATTGGCCCCCATATATCGTTATATATCGTTCATAATTGAGAAGATCGGTTACGCTTGTTTATCGCAGACGAACTGGGCTATCAGTAGTTACCTTCAGAGCCAAGCCGCACGTTGTAGATCCGTAGGGAATTAATATGACCATGCATTTATTAACCTCTGGTTGCTTAACGATGTTATAACTACATTTTGCGACCGAGCGCCAGGCAAAACAGCCTTTACAATGTTAACTAAGCAAACATACGTAAAATGACAATGTTATTCGATTTGTACTATGGGAAGGGTTCATTAAGATATATAAAATGTAAGCAGTGGCAGCCTTCTTTGACTTTAATTCGAACACAATAAATCTGCTAGTCTTTTTATTTTTCATATTATTATAAATATCGTATCTTAATACTAGGATGTGATGATTATTTATGTTTTGTTTTTGAATTTACAAATGTCACAACCTATGACATATGTTTATAATAATGAAACATCTTCTAGACTAAAATGGAGTCAAACATGTTATAGCACTGCCTTTTTCGTAGAAAGCAACAAAATAGGTAGGCACGTATTTCCTTAGAAAACATTTTCAATGTCTATGCACCAAAGTGGCATAGTGAAGTGCATTGTTTCCTTTGGTCGTATTGCGCGTGAATGCTTGGCATTGTTTCAGGGCCTTTGTCCACGATTAGTCAAGAAAAACTTCATTAATATGCCAATATTCATTGACTTTGTTGATAGTTTTTACAATAGCTAGATTATCTCGTTATATCATGTTTAAAAGCGGTATCCTGATGACAAAGCCTACACTAAGAATAGTTTCTGAATCCTGGCAGAATGCTCAGCCAATTTCAACACTCGGGACGATATAGTACTTTAGGACTCCTATTTATATATATATATATATTTTTTTTATTGACCCACGCCTGTATCCCCGAAGGGGTAGGCAGAGGTGTAGTACCAGTGTACACCCACATTTCAACATGAATTTTTAGGTCTCACGTAATAGGGGGCGATCCTATTGCCGTACCGGGCACATTACCAGACTCCGTGCTGTTACTAAGAATTTCCTAACGCAAAAACCCAATAACACTTTGCCCGATCCGGGAATCGAGCCCGAGACCTCCCAATCCCACGCGCACATTTATGCCGCGAGACCAATGAGGCAGCGTATTTACGAACGGGTTAATAATGACCTTGCTTGTGAAGTGTTCCGAGGAGTTTAAGTCTAGACATTTTATACCTCTCAAGTCCAAATTTCACCAAAAATTTTTTGGTGTCTACAATTTATCTTTTGCATAGACTATTTGCCCGTTACACAATTTTCTTCAGCATCATCATCTCAGCACCATCCCGTGTTGCGATCCAAGTTCCTCACCTTTGGGCTTCAGGGTCTGCTTAGATATTTTTGTATAAAGTGTTGATAAAGTTAAAGTGATGAAAACGCTATACTTTTATATCAATTACTAGAGGACGCCAGCAGCTACGCCTGCAATTTTTTTTAATTTATCCGTTTTGGCCGATCCCGTGGGAATTTCGTGAAATCCCTTCTTAGTGCACCCCTACGGTCCCCAAGGAACATACATGCCAAATTTCAGCTTCCAGCGCCCAATAGTTTCAGCTGTAGCGTGTCTGTCAGTCAAAGATTATTCAAATGGTAGGCACGTCGGAAGTGTCACCGCCTATTGAGGTCAAACATTGTAATATTTTTTATTCATACTCGATAAGAAATAATGACAGCACGAATACGAATATGCGTATTCGTTGAATGACAACTAGTTATCCAACTACGTGTAGTCGATGTTTGTGATTAATATATTCGATACGAAATATTGGCGTAAAAAGTATTGCGTGTGCGTAACGTATTTTTTTTGTACGTTTAAACTACCAGTCTGCTTAAGGCCCACTCTGGCGTCGTTTATAAAGATTGCCCGAGGGCCTCCGTCATGACCATGACCCAACGATTTTTGTCCTTCGACAGGAACGCACATCGACCACTTTACGTATCCGCTGAAACACGGCAACGCTCAGATTTAAATACAGGTAGTAGCCTTGCTGATTTCAGTATGAATGGACCGGCTCGACCGGGGAAGTACTACCCTCTCACAGAAAATCGATGTAAAGTAACAGTACCTAAACTGTTGCGTTTCGTTCGGTGAGTGAGAGTTCCGGAGGCTCTATCCCCTATTCCTTATCCCTCATCCTATCCCTTTTCTCAACCCCAAGAGGCGACAACGCAATTGTGACTCCTGTGGTGTTGCTTGTGTCCATGGGTAATTGGTAATTGCTTACCATCAGGCGATCCGTCTGCTCGTTTGCCGCCTATTACTATGAAATAGATAATGCGGTCACAAGCGGTCACCCATCAATGTGATGACCTCAGCACAATTGGATCTACTTTGCCCATTTATTTTAAACGGCAAGACAAATTACGCTATGAATGATTATTGAAAACTTAACTATTACTACGATTATTACAATTTAATTTATTTTGTAGCGATTACCATGAAAATTCATTGGCTCTTGACTTTCTATTCTGAATAAGTCTTTAAAATCATCGAAATAATTGCATCATCGTTACTTCCTCGAATTTGAGACTACATAAAAAAAACATGCACATCAAATTTAAATTTCTAAGAAATGTTTATCTGTCCACTAATAAGGAAACATTTTAATAAATTTTTAAGAAATATCAATATACTCGTATGTATATAGCCGTAAATTATTCAACAATAATAACTTGTCAGAACTTAATAAACAATCGAATCACGTTATATAAAATGTGAGCCACGCCGTAAAATCGATTAGAATTTTTAATTAAGTTTTCTTCGAAACATACAAATACGTACTCAATTGACCAATTTGTTTCAAAAAGGAATGTGAGGAAAACGATAAAACTGGATATTTATTAAATACGCAGTATTTTTATTTATTTTTATGACGAAGTCGAGCTAAAACATAAATTGTAAATTAGATTCACCTCTTATGCTAAAGATGGTGAGCGAAAATCATAATAATATACAAATCTGGATATACAAAAATCGATGTGAAACGCAACGAAACGTCACTTATGGTCTTCAAAACGGCTGGACCGATTTTAATAAAATTTTAAGGCGTTCTTCAGATTAGCCTAGCTGGTGACATTGTAAAGTTTGGCAGTGATAGAGGTGCAAGAATTCTTTATTGAAGCTGTGCGAGGCCGGGCTGGCCGTTGATATAATATAAAATTACTTTTAGAAAAACCAAAAATTAATTGAATTCAAGGCTATTTTAATTACCGAAACAGTTTAAACTAATCGAACTTATTTACACCCTATTTATATGGCCATTTATCATGTAAAATTCGTTATTTTCGGAGTCGTTGCCAGCCTTGCAGCGCTTTAACAGTATTTTAGTAAACTGTCCCATTGGAATGTCTGTTTTGACGAAGAATTACGACCACCTGTTTGATATTATTAAATACTTATTTACCTATAAATAGGTATATAGATCGTACATGTGCGAATTCACTTCCACAGAATATGAATTACATAGATCGGAAAAACAGATTCGCTTCGGACTTCCGATATTTAATCTGTAGTGACTCATTAAGGTTCTAATAACGCGCATTGTTTAATAATTGCATTAACTGATTGTTCTTCACAATGCTACCTGGCTTTGAGAGGATTATCTTTTGTATCAAGATTATTTATTCACTACAATTAAAGTACAACCTTCAAGGAGGAGACACTTTTTCTTCAAGTTTATTTATAACTTCAATAATGCATGATTGTCGAGTTATTAATTACCGCAGTAGCAAAGTAATAAAGCCGTAGGCTCTGGATGTTAGAATTATTAATCGATTATTAACAATCATTTATCAATCGGTAACACGATTATTTTGTGTATATTATGTATTCATCCATTGACATACATACATACATATCGTCACGCCTTTTATCCCCGAAGGGGTAGGCAGAGGTGTATTTCTACACCCACTTTTCGCCAGATATACTTTAGTCCCACGTAATAAGGGGCGAGCCTATTGCCGTACCGGGCACATTTCCAGACTCCGTGCTGCTACTGAGAATTTCGTGACAGAAAAACCCAATAACACTGCCCGACCCAGGAATCGAACCCGGGACCTCCCGATCCCACGCGCACATTTATGCCGCGATACTAACGAGGCAGTCGTATAGGGTTTGATGTCGAGTTTTCCGTCTCTACGAAAATATAGTATTTGCATCGTGTTATCCCTTAGTCGCCCACGGGAAGGTAGCGGGTGGTGACAATTGTATTCTATGCCGTCAACCACACGGCAATTCATCCATTGATTTACGTAAACAATGGATGAGATTGAAAGTGCATATGGAACTTATTCTACCGATCTCAAAAACACAAATATTTATTTATTTAGGACAACCAATAGTTGTTACATTGTAATAAATGATAAAAAACAGAATTAATAAGATAAAAACTAAATGTACAACATTTTAAGGTCTCACAACAAGCACCAAAAGGTAACATTCACGTATAGATATAAAAGAAAAGCAGTCAATTAAATATTAAGTAACTAAAAACTAAATTGGAAAACACAATGAGAAAAGAAATGAAAAAAGACAATTTTAATAATAAACTTAAATTAATCTTAATAACCTTAGAAGTGTTGTTTTAAATGTGGAGAGCTTGTCCGCAAATATATCAACTTTACCCGATATGGCATTGTATGCTTTGGATAACCGATTTACGGACGAAAATTGCTTTAAATTGGTCCTGGCAAATGGCTGGTGTAAAAGTCCTACATTAACTAAGTCACGCCTAGGTACACGGCGAGGGACACGTAGTTTAAATGAATCCAAGAGGGATGGACAGTCGATATCGCTTCTTAATAGTTTGTAGAGAAAAACCATATCGTTAACTTGTCTACGACATGACGGGCTATCTATTTCAAAGTACCGTAGCTTATCACTTTATGGCATCATAAAGTTGTTTATGCAACTTACAAGAGAAGGCTAAATGCCTAAGAAATCGCTTTTGGCCTCTCTCTATTCTTAATTGATGCACGGTGTATTGAGGCGACCAGACAACAGAGCAATATTCCAGATGACTCCGTACATAACTATTGTATAAAACAATTTTAGTGGCTTGTTTGCGAAAAAGTTTACCATTGCGTATGATGAAGCCGAGCATTTTAGAGGATTTGTTAATAATATTGTCAAAGTGCGGTAAAAAAGTTAATTTGGAGTCGAAAAAGACTCCCAAATCCCTCAACACTGTTTTTTCCTCAAGTATGGTACCATTGATTCGATATTGTGTTTTAATTACATTGTGGTTGCGGGTGAACGTGACGGTAAAGCATTTATTAATATTTAAGGACACTTTGTTCAAAGCACACCACTCACTTATGGAATCAAGGTCCTTTTGTAGAAAATCACAGTCCAGTGAATCTCTTATACTTTTACATATTTTCAAATCGTCCGCAAATAGATAAACGCTACTAAATTTGATGGAAGAGAATGTCATTAATAAATAAATTAAAGAGCCAGGGTCCCAAATGGGAACCTTGCGGAACTCCGGAAGTAGATGTATATGTTTTGGAATGAAACCCCTTAACTACAACATATTGTTTTCTGTTGGATAAATATGACTGAAACCACTTCAAGAGGGTATCGCACACACCATATGAATCCAACTTTTTTATTATCACTTCGTGGTAAACTCTATCGAACGCCTTAGCAAAATCCATATAAACCAAGCTCACTTGAATACCTGCGTCAACTGCATTCGTAAGCTCATTATGATACGCCACGAGATTTGTATTTGTCGTTCGAGCCTCTATGAAACCATGCTGTTCGTTAACAAAAATATGTCGTGTATGATTTTTCAAATAAGGGTATATTAAAGCTTCAAATAATTTAGCAAAAGCCGAAAGTATTGAAATAGGCCTGTAATTAGAAATTACTTCTTTACCGCCAGCCTTATAAATAGGAACCACTTTAGTTTACACAGTTTTCCACCCAGTTGGGAAGGTACCGGTTAATAAAGATTTATTTATAATAAGATTAAGTGGATAACCTAAGGATGAGGCACATCTTGAGATGAAGTACGGCGATATTCCATCCGGTCCAGCACCCTTATGAATGTCAATGCCTAAATATCATTGTAGATACAGTCAGACACGTAAAGAAAATAGAATAATTGCGATTAGTAATATTTCGAAAGTTGTCTAATTATATAGGCATTCCGTCACACCTCCAATATACTTCGAATTAAATTGGCTGCGGCAATAATATTCCCTAATTGCAGAAACAATAGTTATTCCGAGTAGCGTCATTTCCCAAAAACTGCACACTTCTAAGCCAAATGAGTGTTCTTATCATAGGAAATAAGAGTTTTAATCGGAAATCAATTCTCCACAGGTGGCGGTATTGTTAGGTTTAATCAATATCTTACGGATAGAAAACGAATTCCAATCACAATATCGAGAAGTATTTTGATTACACGATGTTTCCGTAATGGAAGAAAGTTGTTACCTAACATACTGATATACAAGTAGTTGCTATGGTAAACATCTATGGCAATTTTAAATAGAAACTGCTTTTCGGATAAAAACGAAAGAATGACAGGTTCAATTCGTAGTATTATTGCAAGGGCTAGCGCACTAAGCACGAAGCACATGGCGAATTAATTAAACTATTTCATACAATATTATTTAGAAGGTCTTACTCGCCATAATTGACATATTAAAGGTACAAATACCTCTGTTATTCGCCTACGTTTATTTACTTATTTACGTTGTACCTACTACTAATTAAATAAATTAATAGTAGGTACTTATTTGATATTATTACCTCCGTGTGGTGACGGATTAAGAATACGGTATGTCACCACCCCATATCATCCCATGGGTGTCGTAAGAGCTGACAGAGGGAGCATATTATGCAGAGAACACCACTGTAAGAGAAGGAAAACTTGATAGAAACCCTATACCAACCCGTTTGGCCAGCGTGGTATAGTAGGCCAATTCTCCTTTCAAAGGAGAGGCCTAGTCCAGCAGTGGACTGTTAATGATGATGACTTATTTGATAGCTGTAGTCTCTGTTTACTAATAAACGTTAGAAATTTCAGTTGCCTTAACGATTCTGTTAATAGACTCTCGTCACCGAATAAACATACTAAACTCGTCAATACAAATAAATAGTTTGCAACTAGCCCACGATCGATTGTTTGTTCACGTGTTGTTCGTCACAATCAATCGATTCGATACAGATGCGTTCTTTCCAACAACCTTGCAATCAAAACAGATACACACTTAGTGATAGACATCTTATCTTATATACAAACTAGAGGACGCCAGCAGCTACGCCTGCATTTTTTTTTAATTTACCCGTTTTGGCCGATCCCGTGGGAATTTCGGGAAATCCCTTCTTAGTGCACCCCTACGGTCTCCAAGGAAAATACATGCCAAATTTCAGCTTCCTGGGCCCAATAGTTTCGGCTGTAGCGTGTCTGTCAGTCAGTCAGTAACGCAAGGATTTTATATATTAAGATATATAAAGCTGTAGAGTTTGTTTGTTTGGTTGAACGCGCTAATCTCAGGAGCTACTGGTCCGATTTGAAAAATTCATTCAGTGTTAGATAGCCCATTTATCGAGGAAGGCTATAGGCTAGGTATTTAACATCACGCTATGAGCGACGGGAGCGGAGCAGTAGCCTTAAATAAAGCGGGTGTAACCGCGGGCATCTTCTAGTTAGGTATACAGGTGGCTAGATTTCACCCGCGGCTCCACTCGCGTGGTAATCGGTTATCGCGTCTATGTCACCTTCCAGTCTCCTACAAACTCCATTCCACTCCACACACAAAAAACATACAAAGGACAAGTAAATAAGCAGCAAACAAACAAACCGTTTCGCACGTATACAAATATTAAGTACATAGCTGAAGCGTTTGTTCGGTTGACCGCCAATATCTCAGGAACTACTGGTTTGATTTTGATTTCAATAATTATTTTTGTGTTCGATAGTCAATTTATCGAGGCAGGCTGTATAACATCACACTATGAGCCACGTGATTCATAACAAATTGCCGAGAATTTGACGAACTAAATACCTAATTGCCGCATTCAACTCAAATTTTATGCCAAATTTCGGCAGTGAGCAAATCCCATTTTTTACCTCAGTCGTTAACAATTTTACGATTATATTTATGATGATTAAAAATCTTAATGCATTCGAATTATTACGCAGAAGCAGTAATTAAAATATTTTACAAGCAATTACAAACTAAAAGAATGTTAAAAACATGCGCAAGCATTTGCGATTGCTGATCTCGCTTCATAGATAATCCTTTTTACGGTAATACTTAATTTGATTTTTGATGTAGTTGGTAATTTACTTGTGACGAATAAGTGTCAGATTATTTACACGTTCCGATTTATAACCGCCGCTGAGCAATTATCATCAGCAGCCTTTAACAGTCCACTGCTGGATTAGGCCTCTCCTTTGAAAGGAGGAATTGGCCCACTATACCACGCTGGCCAAACGGGTTGGTATAGGGTTTGTATCAAGTTTTCCTTCTCTTGCAGTGTTGTTATCTGCATAATATGCTCCCTCTGTCGGCTCTTACGACACCCATGGGATGATATGGGGTGGTGACATTCCGTATTCTTAATCCGTCACCACACGGACGCTGAGAAATAACAAAGATAAAGTGCAGGGCGCTTAGACAACTCTAAGAAAATTCATGTTATTCGTAGTGTAAAATGTTCTAAAGTATTTAATCTGCGGCTTAAGGTCCATTGAGCCACCGTCGCGGAAACAACGACTCTATCATCAATTCTTCTTCTTACCGCGTGACTCTGTGGCCAACTTATGTGTCAGTTTATGGGCCATCCAAATGCCTTATATCAATGACCGAGATGGCCTTGCTCTAACATTTGGCGATATTTACTCTACAACAACTTTTAAGTTAAAAAAAATATCGGTTCCAGAGGCCCAATTCTCCTAATATTTGTTGCAAATGCAGTTTCGATCTATTGTCAGTGTCATACTCAAATGGTATTCTCCTAAGTTAACTGATATTTAAATGTTATTGGAATGTTATCGTGACTAGATCGTTCATGGAACAATGCGTCAACATCGAGCAATAGAAGTCAAATTAGACGATAATGACAATAAATTAGCACAATACGAATTCTGAGTCAGTTCAAAATCTAAACTCATTTCTTTCAAAATATAGTTTTAATGTCATATAAAACACGAGAATTGGCCTTCAGATGGAAGCTTTTTAATTTGTAATGCTAAGGGACACTAACTGCATACCTACATATTATGTGAAAGTAGGAAAATCGTGATAGGCGACAAGGTCCTACTACTCGCTCAAGGTACTGTAGGCACTAGTCGCTTTGCTCTGTCAATAGGACAAAAGCTCTAACATCAGTTTCTTCCGTCTTTCGCACAGACGGTAGCACTCGCTGTAGTTGCTATATATCAACTTTCAAGTAACTCGATATAACCACGGATATCCGATATGCAAAATCTGTAAACATTATTTATTTTTATAATATGACGTCGCAAATGGTTAAGCATCTTACTTAAGATAACAGTTTTAATTTCGTTTTATTTCAGTTTTTAGTTGGACATAGCCTACCATATTTTTTGATTGGAATACAATGAAGAGAAGAGGCAGCGATAGCCTAGTGGAGATACCAACAGACTGCCATGCAGAGGGTATCGGGTTCGAATCCACGGCGCGCACCAATGACTTTTCGGAGTTATGTGCGTATTGAATTGTTAATTATCGCTAGTCCCGTGCCTCGGAGAGCACGTTAAGCCGTCGGTCCCGGTTTTCATGAAGATCCTTAACAATCGCTACAGGGCGTCAGCACTGTCTAAAATAAACTGACACTGGTCTAAGCCATGGAATATCGCTATCCTTTCGGGTTCCGGAGGTCAGACAGGCAGTCGCTCTGTGGAAAAGCTAATATTCAGCCAAATTCGGTTAGACTAGTAAGCGGCCCTCAGATTGAAGCTGGGATAACGCTAAGAGGATGATGATGAATACAATGAACATCCCTGCATTGCCTACTATTTACCTCAAATAGTTTTGAATCCCACACAAGTTTTATGAAATTGCCGAAAGAACCTTGCAGCAATAATTAGCTGCAGTAATATACAGTAAAATAAAAGACGAATATACCTAGAAATCACCGACGCAGCAACTTTCAAAGTCTATGACGTTTTTATCCAAGGACTCTTGCACATACATACAAACCCTACAAACCCTTTTTCTGGGTTGCAATTAGCAGTATTGAGTTCCTATTCCTAACCATATGCCACACATGCTCAAAATTAGGCACTATGTACCTGGCATCAAGTCACTTAAGTAGGACACGCAGTGCTACAAGCTATACTTACCCTACAAGCCGCCGTTTAATGTCAATTTGTCGGCCGGCCGCGCCGTAATCTTCTTACCTTAGTAATTGCAACCGCCCCTACATAAATAAGTTTAGCAGTAAATATTTAGCTAGACCATATTTTGTTTACTTTAATCAAGTTTAGCTTGCTGGGTTTTAGGCCCACTTGCGTAACGTTTGATTTAAGTCACTCCTTAATTTAAATTGGTTGAACAGAATTAACAGCATAAAATAATTTAAGTTAAAAGTGTTTAGCGTCCTCTTGCACAAGGACAACAACGCTTAGATTTAGTTAAACATGTTATGAGGTCGGTAAAGTAGTTTCTACGTTTTGTTTCATGGCATGAAGCCTTTTTGTTACGATTTTAACGATGTTATGCGTATGGTTTCGCATAAAACCTTAGACTATATATACTTTGAGCATAAAACAAAACGCATTGTCGTCGCCTAGCAACGAAATGATAATTGACAAATAATAACTAGAAACTTTTGAGCATTAACCCTAGAACCCTACATGGGGTGCAGGTGCACCCCACATCGATTTGTTTTCTAAATATCTCAATTTCTTTAATATCCACGAATTCGCGCGTCGGAGTATTTTAGTTTGGTGTCAACCGCTCGCGTTACGTCAATACAGTGACGAGGGACCGCGTTGTGTGGTCGCCTGTATAAGTGCTGTGGGGTACGCCAGTACCCCAGTATAGTAAAATCGTAAGATTATTTATTTATTACTATTGATGCAATTATATTTAATAAGTTATTAAATTTGATTATTTATTAAAACAATAGTCTTATATGAATTAAATACAGATATTTTTAGATATTATGAAGGTAAAATTCAATGAAGTTTATTTATTTTGTTTCGGATGGCTGTCAGAGGTTTGAATTACGAAGAAATAAGCTCTATTCTAGACCACAAATCTGGCTAGGAAGAAATAGAAGTTGGGACCAATTGTAATTCCTGGGTTCTTTACAAGTGTTCAAGGTCAAATAATAAGCCAAATATAAAGTTGCAGCAGACAGTTTTGAAATAAGGTTTGGAACTGATACATGAACATTTGGAGGACCGTCACCGGATGCCAACTTAGTCCATTGCAG
Source organism: Euclidia mi (assembly GCA_944739405.2). Lineage (NCBI taxonomy): Eukaryota > Metazoa > Arthropoda > Insecta > Lepidoptera > Erebidae > Euclidia > Euclidia mi. The sequence continues at coordinate 27,014,538 of OX123201.2, forward strand.
TGATCCTCAAAAAAGTACCAAATCCTACAAGCGCTGTTGCTCAAACTACATTTAACTTTGTTTAATAAGGCTGATTTGTGATCTCAAGTTACCGATTATGTTTAATAAAACGTATTTTCATGAATTGTTTATTTTATTTTAAGGATTACAGTAATTTTAGTATGGGGTGTTCCAGCACCCCAGTGTAGGAATAACATGTGCGCCAAATAGTGTAGGATTCTAGGGTTAACAATAACACAAGTAGGTACATTGTTATCAGTTATATCATCATCATCATCCTGTCAGCCTAGGGACGTCCACTGCTGGACATAGGCCTCCCCCTGCTCCGTCGTCCGGTCCAGTTATATAATTATTGATAATTTTTGTCGCTAATGACAAGATGCCAACATCAGTGTGACAGTTCTTAAATGAAATTAGCCACTAAACAGCCGATTTTCGGTAATTAATTTTGACAGTTCTTAAATCATATTACTCGACAAATTTTTCGTTGTGCAAGACGCTAGTGGTGTTTAATATTTTTTTTCTCGTTAAATACATCTTAATTCAATTTAAGAATCGTTGTGCAAGTGGGCCTTAGTATTTTAAGTACGTGTGTGTGGATAGTGGAACTCCTTTTTGATCAATGTTTTTTTTAATATGGTGAGATGTGCTGTTATTTACAGCCAGTTGCTGATATTATGCATAATATAGTACCAATCTAAGTAATACGAGGGTCAAACTGAAAGTTCTTAGAAAATCAAAAACTGATTACATTAGCCAGTTATTAGTTTTATTATATATTTTCAAAATATTGTCCATTGACGTCAATACACCGCTGCATGCGATGGAACCACTGGGAAAAGCACTTTGCCCACTCGTCCTTAGGGGTCTCTTCAATGGCATCGCGATACGCAGCCACCGCTTCTTCAGCATTCATAAACCGCTTTCCTTTAAGGTTTTCTTTAATTTTTGGAAATAAATAAAAATCACAAGGCGCGAGGTCGGGGCTATACGGCGGGTGACCCAGTAATTCAACGTTTGATGTCGCCAAATAGTCGATCGTTCGCTTGGCGGTGTGCGACGAGGCGTTGTCGTGGTGAAGGAGGATCCTACTGCGAGGTCGTTTCTCTCGAACTTTTTCCAAGACAAGTGGCAAACAATTGGTAGTGTACCATTCTGCAGAAACTGTTTTTTGATCCTCTAACACAATTGTTGCGAAATGACCTATCCTTCCAAAGAACGAGGCCACCATTTTTTTCCCGCACTTCGATCTCTCTTCACTTTAGTTGGCAACTCCTCGAAAGGAAACACCCACTGAGCAGATTGTCTTTTGGTTTCAGGATCATAACAGTAAATCCAGCTTTCGTCACCTGTTAGTATGTCGAACACAGCATTTGAGTCACCTCCGTTAAATCTTTCAATCATTTTACGGCACCAATCCACACGATGGAGTTTTTGAGCCTTAGTCAAATTATGAGGTATCCACCGGGCGCAAAGCTTCCTGACCGCTAAATGTTCGTGGAGGATTTTGTGCACTTGACTCATACCGATGCCTAAGCTTGTCCGAATCTGCTGATAGGTCACTCTTTTGTCAGTCTCTATCATACGCCGCACAACACAGATGTTATTTTCAGTCGTCGCCGTAGAAGGCCGTCCCTCACGTACATCATCAGTGAGATTAGTGCGACCACGTTTAAACTCATTAAACCAGTTGTAAACAGTCGCACGAGATGGGGCTTCATCGTGAAAGGCCAATCGTAGTCTATCATAACTTTCTTGTTGACTTAAATGACATCGAAAGTCATAAAAAATCATTGCACGAAAATTTTCTCGTGTTAAATTCATGTTGACGTGACACAGACAATTTTCAATTTGCCGCCAAATCGTAAAACAAATGACAAATGAATGAAATATATACTCAGTAATATTGGCAAAGAGTTCTATTTTCAAATTTTAGAATATTTTTTTTATTATATTGTTTATAAGTGGCCAGTTCTAAGAACTTTCAGTTTGACCCTCGTATCAGCCATGGTCACGCGGTAACTCTTCTCATAGTCCCATACTGACTTCTGGACAAATAGACAGTAGGCATGTAATCTCTGTGCTTCGAATAATTACCTCATTAAGAACTGAGGCCCAATTCTCCTAATTTTTATTGTTCAAAATCCAGTTTCACAAATGGTATTCTCCTAAATTAACTGATATTTGAATGATAATGAAATGTTATCGTGACTAGATCGTAAATTGAACAATGTGTCAACCACAGTGTCAACGCTGAACTATAAATGTCAAATAAGATGATAATGATATATTTAATGTCATTATAATCTTATTTGACTATATGACATATGTATGGATCGGAATGCTGGGCCTAGAAGAAGACGGATGAAAGAAGATTGTATGTAGCAGAGATGAGGATGTTGAGATTTATGTGTGGGGTGACAAGGATGGATAAAATTAGAAATGAGTTTATTAGGGGAAATCTGAAAGTTGCACCGGTGCAAGAAAAGCTGAAAGGAAATCATCCATCGTGGTATGGGCTCATCACATGATGAGGAGGGATGAAAATCATGTGACTAGAAAGGTGATGAAGATGAGAGTTGAGGGATATCAGGCAAGAGGAAGACCAAAGAAAAGATGGATGGATTGTGTGAAGGGTGACATGAATGAAAAGGGAGTGAATGATGAGATGACGTCTGATAGGAGAGAATGGAAGAGAAAAACATTCTGCGCCGACCCCAAGTAATATGGGAACAGGGCAGGCAGAAGAAGAATCTTATTTGACTTTTATAGCTTTATTTAAGTTTTATTAGCAGAATACCGATTTAATCAGTTCAAAATTTTATCTCATTTCGTGCAAAATACATATAGTTTCAATATCATATAAAATACGAGAATTGGCCTTCATTTATATAAAAGTAGATCGATATAACAACTGAGATAGCTATCAAGTAAAAGTATTGCTAGCGCTTGGTTTTGCTTTATTGAAATTGATGATTTTCACTGACAAAAATCAAATCACAATATCGCCACTACTGTCACAAAGTTACGTCATCGACCCTAAAAGTACCTAATATTTGTTTGCACAATGGACCCTAACCTAAAACTAAAGTGATGAAATATGAAAACGACGTATGGCAAAGCCCTCAACTACACAATCCTGCAGATATGATGCTATGCAACGAATTTATCTTGATCATTCTCAATAAAATTATGATTCATCATATTACATAAACAAAAAACGCGGCACTAGCGAAATAATAACAGAACAAGAAGTAAAAAATTGGGCAAGTGCGAGTCGGACTCGCGCACGAAGGGTTCCGTAGCATCCTACTAATATTATAAATGTGAAAGTTTGTGAAGATGGATGGATGGATGGATGGATGGATGGATGGATGGATGTTTGTTACTCTTTCACGCAAACACTACTGAACGGATTTGGATGAAACTTTACAATAATATAGTATAGATCAGAATAACACATAGGCTACAATTTATAAAGATTTTGTATAATGTTGCCATAATATAAGGAAAAGTAAAAACTAAGTCGGCAAAAATCCTGAGCTCTGAAAGCTATTAATTGGAATTTTACCCCCTTCCTGATGACAGATTGATCTGATATTTGGCATACACTCATATTTTCATTAAGATAAAAGATAATATTTAAATGATTGTAATTTCAAGATGGCCGCCGATACAAAATGGCGGATCATATTATATTACTTCACAACCTCAATAAGGGTATCAAATGAAAAGGCTTGATTGGTAGAATAGAGTTCACTATGAAAAATCCAAGATGGCCGCCGCCACAAAATGGCGGATTACTTATTTTCCACAAATACCTCAATATGGGTATCGAATAAAAGGGCTTGATTGGTAGAATAGGGTTCACTATGAAAAATCCAAGATGGCTGCCGCCACAAAATGGCGAATTACATATTTTCCTCAAATACCTCAATATGGGTATCAAATGAAAGGGCCTGATTGGTAGAATAGAGCTAACTATGAAAAATCCAAGATGGCCGCCGCCACAAAATGGCGGATTACCTATTTTCCACAAATACCTCAATATGGGTATCAAATGAAAGGGCTTGATTCGAAGAATAGAGCTCACTATGAAAAATCCAAGATGGCTGTCGCCGTAAAATGGCGGATTACATATTTGCCACAAATACCTCAATATGGGTATCGAATGAAAGGGCTTGATTGGTAGAATAGGGCTCACTATGAAAAATCCAAGATGGCTGCCACTACAAAATGGGGGATTACTTATTTTCCACAAATACCTCAATATGGGTATCAAATGAAAGGGCTTGATTGGTAGAATAGAGCTCACTATGAAAAATCCAAGATGGCCGCCGCCACAAAATGGCGGATTACCTATTTTCCACAAATACCTCAATATGGATTCGTAGAATAGAGCTCACTATGAAAAATCCAAGATGGCTGTCGCCGCAAAATGGCGTATTACGTATTTTTCACAAATACCTCAATATGGGTATCGAATGAAAGGGTTTGATTGGTAGAATAGGGTTCACTATGAAACATCCAAGATGGCTGCCGCCACAAAATGGCGGATTACATATTTTCCACAAATACTTCAATATGGGCATCAAATGAAAGGGCTTGATTGATAGAATAGAACTTACTATGAAAAATCCAAGATGGCCGCTGCCACAAAATAGCGGATTATCTTTTTTCCACAAATACCTCAATATGGATATCAAATTAAAGGGCTTGATTAGTAGACTAGAGCTCACTATGAAAAATCCAAGGTGGCCGCCGCCACAAAATGGCGGCTTACCTATTTTCCACAAATACGGGTATCGAATGACAGGGCTTGATTGGTAGAAAAGGGCTCACTATGAAAATAGAATGAGAAGTATCAACTAACAACAAAACTAAAAACTTGAAAATAAAATTAACTAAAAAAAAATATTTTGGGCGTAGCGTATCCAGAGTAAACATTACGATAGAAATTTCACTTGCCCAACGATTTTATATTTGTCTGATCAATACCCAAGATTGATGAGAAGATTGGTGCGATCTGGTAGCTAGAATCTACCGAATTACTTTTTAACTTATAGTACATAATCTAACAACTTGCATAATTTTTTATTGTAATAAAATAGTATAACATCAAAAAAATATATATATGTTTTTTACAATGCTCATTCTAGAGTAGTTATCAAATTGTTTTCAAAATTGATAGATTTATTTCCTTCAGTATTTAATGTAGATTAACTTTGTCTTTTACAGTAAGTAGTTTTGACGAAAAGTTAAAAGTTATCACGATATATCTGACCTAAGCGCAGCGTCATTAAAAGCGCTTTCTATGAGTTAGTGCGCTTAAGCACAGCGAGGCGGAGTCTGATTGTCTGATATGTACTTTGTGGTACCTAATGCTTTCAGATTTTATTTTTGCTGCTGTTATATTTAGTAGGTATATAAGCTTTTCATAACTTCAAAAATATAGGTACTTACATACTAATCTTTACCTGAAGTTCAACGATTATGAAAACAAAAATAATTTTTCAGTATTATCTGTTTATATGCATGCTATACGGCTAATCTACAGAGCCGTTTGTGATGAAATTTGACATGGATACTGGATAATCTGAAACCCGGGGAAGTACATAGGCCACTCTTTATTAAAATATAATGCTGGCGAAGCCGCGGGCGAAAGCTAGTCATCTATAAAAGAAAATCACGTTTGTTGTACATATACTTAAATATTTTTTAAGTTTCTACTTGTTTATTAAGATCGAGTAACAAATTGCTTAAAAATTACGTTTGTTTTATGTCTTTATTATTTACCTTTTTTAATTTAATTATTTATTTATTAAAGGTGATATGCAACTACATATTCCGTGAAAATTTTAAGCTTCTACTTGTTACCGTTAGTAATTTTGAGCAAAAATACGAAAAAAAACACGTTTATTGTATGGGACGCCCTCCCCTTAATATTTTCATTTTTTTTATTTTTAGTATTTGTTGTTATAGCGGCAACCGAAATACATAATTTGTGAAAATTTCAGCTTTCTAGCTATCACGGTTTATGAGATACAGCCTGGTGACAGACAGACGGACAGACAGACAGACAGACAGACAGCGGAGGCTTAGTAATAGGGTTCCGATTTTTGCCTTTTAGGTACGGAGCCCTAAAAATGAATACGTATGTACTTTATGAAGAATTTTTTGCTCACACGTGCGAAGTTCATTACCCAACGTAATTAATGTTTATGTTTTGTTCAACTAATGGTTGTTGCTCATGTTGGAGTTGACTGACTTATGGTACATAATAAATGGCATTGTGAGATTGGTACGAGAGATAGGTGCGTCAGATGTACGTCAAATTTAATGGTACAATGCGGATGAGGTAAGGGACTTTACCGACAACTGGATGCTACTTAGCATAAAGTCTTTCTTAGGATTCTCTACCCCAATAGGTAAGACGGTTCATAGATTGTTATTCGTCCATCCGTCTGTCTATAAGATTGTATCAAGTTGAAATGACACTTAATTGGTTCATGTAGTACAACGATCACTCTAAAATACTTATGTACCATATTACACCTTTGTGCTGAAAATATATCAGACTCGACTCATTTATATGGCAACTTTAATGACACAGTAGCACAAGAGAAGCTTTGCTATATATTTCTTTTTTTTTTCAGTCAATATGTTGACGAATATCCCGAATATCGAGTTTCAAGGCAAAGCTTTAGAAGTGCCCTCCCATATCACTTGCGGTCGGCGCAGTATGTCTGTCTCTTCCATTCTCTCCTATCAGACGCCATCTGGCAAAGCTTTGGATCGTAACCAAATATAATAATGCTAAACGGATGATAATGATGATTTGATTAAACTTAAATGCCCAAGAGTAGAAGACAAAAGTAAGCCCTCTACTATTCAGTGCAACTTAAAAACATTTGACTGTATATGGACGAAACACACGTGGATCTGTCAAACCGGCTACATTCTTAAAATTAAAATGCCACAATCTCAATACTACTATCATTAGCGTATTCTCTCGGTACACAAGTGCGTAGTGCGTAGTGCGTATAGACCGGATCTAACGGCAATGTGTCGGGCACATATGGGCTCTTAATATGTAGACAGTTTGTTTAACCGCATAGATTGAACTGAGTGCGGATGCCACTCACTAAAGCCCTATATGTACATATGTATATGAGTAATAGTACTTAGTGCGTTGAGTGAGGCGAACTAAAGTTTGTTCTGCATACGATACTGTATGATCTATGACCTAAAGTTGCTTAAATTGATAAAAATCAAACAGAACTAACTTAAAATGTTAGTGGACTTAAGGTTCCAAGGCGAGTGACTTTTAAGCCGCAATGGGTGTCCCCATTGCGACTTAAAAGACCCTAAGATGATGGCTGAAGATGATAATGACAAGAGCATCATGTCTTGTCTCTTGTCTTTGTGCTTTCAAAAAAAGATTGAATGGATTTGAAAGGAGAAAGACAAGAGAAAAAATATACTTCTATTGCCACATTTATGCAAAGATGAAGTGAAGAACTGAAAAATATGTTTTTAACAGAATAATCGACTAATTGCAACAACCAGATGATCAGGATCATCATGTATAATGACTTAGGAAAAATAAGAAAATAAATATTTATTTGCCCACAAATGGGACACACCAGAACCTTATGTGCCGTTAAGGTGCCGTTTTTTACCTGGATCCTAACGTTAAATATTTGGTTGTCAAGCATTGTGCTTACAAAAAAAAATTCCGGATAGTTATCCCTATATGCAGGATGTCACAAGACCCATCACCAAGCCGAAGTCTACTCGTTGTGGACATCATGCCAAGTCATACTAACCAAAAATAATACCTGGGAAACGATATTTTTTTAAGTTTGTAACATATTGGCGGGGTAAATGCATCAATTTTGTACCTAATTAGAAAAATTCCATACTAACTTTGAGCCTCAATATCTCCTGAACCAGTAATTTCCCAGGTATGATGCCGAAGTAAAAAATATTCAATGATTCGTACAACATGGGATTTCAGTTTTCGTTAAGGATATTTTTACACCCTGTATAGTTATCGTAATTTGGATATAACACCTCAACTCCACCCAATGCTCACCAACGTTTTTCACAAGAAATCTAATAACCCTAACCTGACATATGAAATCGTCTTTCAAATGAGGACTTTTAAAAAGTCGCAGAAACTTAGTATTTATAGTAGATTAGTAGCCAAGGGCTGTAAGGTATCAATTGCAGCCCGAGATATTTAGGCGCACGAGCGCAGCGAGGGCGCCTATAGTTCGAGGGTGCAATTGGTACTTACACCCGAGCTAACTATTCTGCTTTACATCTCGATTGTGAGGTAAGTAGAAAAAAACCGGCATTACAAGAATAAAATATTTTATTTGTTGAATTGTATAGTGAAATGAGAACAATCAGGCAAAATATTGTTAATTGCTGCTTCAGCTTCCATTTTCATTGAATCGGGAGTGCAACTTATATCTTCATCACTTGAAGAACTCATGTTTTTTCCTAATCAGCACGTAATTATAAAAAAATGCCAAAAACAAACAATATTTAAAGTAAAAAAATTCTATTCCCGCCTTTTTTCATTAAAAAGAATCAAGTAGGTAAAGAACTTTTTTTTTTCAAGAATGAAATTGAGCTTCGCCGTTATTTAAAATTGATGACTATTATACTCACACTATGACAAGGCTGAATACTGAATAGCAAAGCGACCTCTTTGGTCACTGGGCTGAATGCATGATGTCTATTGCCAGTATGATGGTTAGATGTACGCGAACTTTTTGAAAGAAAGAAGTTTTTTTTTTAAATTACTTACCGCCCTAGGGCTTTTCTAGCTACATTATTACCCTAGAGCGCTAATTAGTGACCTACAAGCCCCATTTGGAGGTAATAAGAACCTACTTACCGAACATGAGAGATGTAAATGTATTTATTACGATCTATGTTTTTACAGTAATATAATATATTTACAAACGTGGAGTGTTTGAAAGCCTTATATAATTACAAGAAAATTCATTGTCTTTCTTTACATTTACTCATACGTATACACGAGACATTATTCTTTTATTCTTATAGAAAATGTCTAGCATAATAGCCACTGCAATAATTTTTATGTAAAATAAGCAAACAATTAAATCTTTTAGTTACGTAAACATATGTTTTACCCGTATCGTAATAAACAGTTTACGTGGAACACATGTCATGCTATTGTTTAGGTACAGCCGTTCTAAATGTGTTGGAGACAGACGTACAAACAAACGTTTGAACATGTGTGAATCAGATGAAAATTAATATGGACTATTATGGCACGTGTGGTTACGTCGTACCAGGTGCTAAGTTGACATAGTCGCTTAATTTTGAGACGATAATCAAGGTTAAAATATCATATGCATTTAGGTTGAAATGTTATGTTGAATGTCATGTTTAGTTCAATTATTATTGGCATTTATAGGTAACCCTTACAACCGTCTCCGAACGAATCTAGGTAAAAGGAACCTATTGTATAAATATTATTATGTATTTCACAAACGCAATATACCTAATTATGAACTTTAGAAATAATTATGGCAATTGGTTCATAAACACGGATCTATTCCGAAAAAAATTCAACCAGTTCCATTCATACATTTTGTTAAGGTCCAAGTTATATTTTGTACGGAACAGCTTATCTGTTCACAAAAACAAAAAGTAACAATAACCCCTTAAATTTACACTCCGCTAAAACTAACCTTGTATATTATTTCAAGAAGGTTAACGCCCTTTTTCTACTAAAGATTTATATTTGAGATATTTTGTGTGGAGTTTATGTCATATATACATCGTCAGTAGCCAAATCCATAGATAAAGATAGAATATTGAAAACTTTAGGCCTGACGGAACTAAAAGGACAAAGTAACATATAATTTTATTACTATTATTAAATAAATTAATGTAAAAACGTACGTTTATCACATATTATTATTGCTTCACCTTTTAAGTAAATAAAATGGTCTCACAAGCTCGCAGTGACTCATAAAATACATATATATGAACATGTATGGTATTTATTTAATACATACATACATACATATCGTTACGCCTTTTATCCCCGAAAGGGTAGGCAGAGGTGTATTTCTACACCCACTTTTCGCCAGATATACTTTAGTCCCACGTAATAAGGGGCGAGCCTATTGCCGTACCGGGCACATTTCCAGACTCCGTGCTGCTCCTGAGAATTTCGTGCGAGAAAAACCCAATAACACTGCCCGACCCAGAAATCGAACCCGGGACCTCCCGATCCCACGCGCACATTTATGCCGCGAGACCAACGAGGTAGTCGTATAGGGTTTGATGTCGAGTTTTCCGTCTCTACACAAAGGTGGTATTTGCATCGTGTTATCCCTTAGTCGCCTCTTACGACACCCACGGGAAGATAGGGGGTGGTGATACTTGTATTCTATGCCGTCAACCACACGGCCATTTATTTAATATGTTTTTATTTTAAGCGTGCGTGTCGTTAAATAAATACTAGTAGCACTACTAATGGCAACAACATCATCGTCAGCCTTTAACAGTCCACTGCTGGACTAGGCCTCTCCTTTGAAAGGAGGAATTGGCCTACTATACCACGCTGGCCAGACGGGTTGCGGCTGGCGAAATGCCTCTGAGTCTGAGTAACAAACATGCATTGTTTGATTGGCTGGATCTGTACGGATACTAAGAGGTACTGAACGGATTTTGATAAAGCTTTGCAGTATTTATAGTAAGTACCTATAACAATTTCAGTCCCTGTAACGGACATCCACGCGGGCTGAGCCGCAGGCGTAACTTACGAAGTAACTATTTAGTAATCTGTGGCGTAACTAATATCGCTATCTAAGAAAGATATCAGTTTCTACAACGGATTGATTGAGTTATTATCTTTTCAGCAGACAAAAGTCCAACGGAGGAGATCAATTATTAAAATTATCTGACGCACATAGCACGCTACTATAAGGACCGAAACCATACAGCTTCATCAATTTATTTACAAGCAGCAGCGAGTCCGTCATTTAAAGCGCAACTTGTACGTGCAGTCTTTCTGTACCTACCCACTTCCACATTGGGATGTTAACATCTATCGGTTTCCTGCCACTTTGAAGAGGTCATCAGCCCATGTAGAGAGGCGGTCCCGCGCTGCGCTTTCCGGCACACACTCCACGATTTCATCTGCACTTCACTGAGTGAACTCTCACCCAAAGTACTTTGAACCTTGTCGTAAACAGCATAGATCTTATTTTCGATTGTTTGTCTTTTATTGAGACATATAAAGGAAGAAACTGTCCATTATTTGCATTCAATTGATTAGTATGCGGAGCGCCTACTGATTTATAACTACAAATAAATCGTGTGCCAAAGAGGAACGCGCTTCCTAGTGAAATGCTAATTGTCTTCTTTATTACGGCCGTTAATAATAATGATGAATAAGAATAAGTAGGTAGGTACCTATATAGTCAATAAAATCCGCAAACAACGAAAGAAAAATGTTTAAGCTACTTCCGTCAACAGCTTTGATGAAATTCGGCAATGAGGTACCTACTATATTCTACCTACACAAAAATCCAATTAAAGTTATATTTTGGCAAACAACTACATCTATAGTTGTTAAGCAAGGTGATATTTAGTTAATCTACGCCACTGAAATGGTGACTAATCCCTCAGGATCATGTACAATATTTTGAAATACGTGTACATATAAACTAGCACACGCACGATTCTTCAATAAATCGTAATAACAATAAATAAATGTGTCAACGACACAGTCCGCCATCAAAACGTACCAAGAATCGAACCATTCGTACTGTTTCAATGTGTCACCTAATCGTGCTTCGAATACTCGATAGCAATTCGAATTAATCAGAGAGGTAATAAATCGACGTTTAAATAATTGGACAAGGAACGTATAATTAGAATTTCTAGTTTACAAATGCATTTTCGCAATATACTGGCACAGTCTAATAATTTTTTACTGTGGTGCTGGAATGACAAGATTAGGTTACGCGTCGACTATTTGCAACGCATCGCATCATGGTGTTGTGTGTCCATCTTTCTAGTACAAATGCAAACGGATGCTGCCATTTTGTCCTACTAAGGACTGGTTGCAAAATTCGATCTATCCATGGATATGGCTACTAAAGATAAGTATATATTTATGCCGATTTGCCTGCATAAATAAAATTTTCAACTTCTTTATCGTTTTCCTTAATTCTTTCCTTTATCGTTTTATTAGTTCATCCATTGATGTAAGAAGTGTACAAGAACAAGAAGGCTCTGAACAGAAAGCAAATATAAGAAGTTCGGTGCGGCCTTTCTTCAAAAGTTTATAAAAAATTAATCATCTAAGGATCAACATTTTGGAAACGTTAGGTAATTATTTTCTATCAAAAGCATATTCCTAAAATTTCGTGTTTAAGACTTCATAATGAAAAGAATATTATGGATGCTTTACACAAAAGAACACCTATTAAAGTTTCAAACTAAGTAGTATTCCTAGCGGTTTAGGATCTGTGTTTATGAAGCAATCAGGAATAGTAAAGTATAGTAAAACATAATATTATTGTATCGCCTTGAAAGTAATCAATTAATTGTACATTGCACTACACATACTCAATTCGCAAAGTACTTATACCAAGCTCGGTTACTTCCTGGCGGTATGCAGGGTTGCCAACCGTACTATAATATATAGTATTGTACTGTATTTAGAGACTCCGTACTATATACTGTTGAAGAAATATATAGTAGGTACGCGAAAATACTATATTTCAGCCATTGATTTACTACCGATTTGCAAGTACAATAATTATATCACTCATGATATCAATGCTTTTAAACGCGCCTTTTATTTCATTCGATGTAGGTATTCATGTAACTAAAACTGAAAGCATCCCTATCAAATTGACAGAACCACATCCCAAAAATGCAACATATTTAAAAAAATACAGATAATAAGTAACCAAATTTGTTTAAGATTATATCATTTCTGCTCTCTATTCCCGCCACTTCAGCCTTTACAGAAAGGATATTTTCTATAATGAATTTGAAATGGCGTGAAGAGAGAAATAGATCAAGCATTTTTTTAATCAAAAATGAGCTCATGATTTCTGTTAATTTAAAATTTGACTGTAATAAGGCTTATGACAGCTTTATTACAGACAAAAAAATACTAAACAAAACCAAGTACACAAAAATATACATTTAAAAGAAATAAATGACACAAAAATTATTTAGTCTATTTTTATTCTACCCTAATAAAATTCTTATTTTTTTGAAGGGTACTATATTTTTATAGCTTTTTTTTTAAATATACTAAGTATATTTAACCAAAAAAAAGTTGGCAACCCTAGCGGTATGTCCGTATTTTATTTGCACCAACTGTTGCACTTCTATCTTATTGAATGACATGATACTGTTGAAATTGAACTTTACAGGGTAAAGCACATTATATTGGTACCGGTCTAACTCAGCGATTAGCGCGTCATTTTTATTTTACCACTAAGCTTTTAATATTCGATCTATTAATGGATTCTGAGATTTGAGATATATAGGTATTTGAAATAGGGTCGATACAAAATATGTCAAATATATCATAAAAAAATAAAATCGATTATGTCAAATACATGCATACATACATAGTCTCACGCCATATCCCTGAGGAGGTAGGCAGAGGTATATGGCTACACCCACTTTTCGCCAGATTTATTTTAGTCCCACGTAGTAGAGGGGGGGGGGGGCTATTTCCGTACCGGGCACATGACCAGACTCCGTGCTGCTTCTACTGAGAATTTCCTAACGGAAAAACCCAATAACAATTTGCCCGACCCGGGGATCGAACCCAAGACCTCCCAATGCCACGCGCACATCTGTGCCGCGAGATCAACGAGGCAAATATGTATCTTAACTCTCAGAATCCGTGGATAGATTGGATATCGTAGTTGGAATAAAATATTTCATGACGACACTATAAAATTCCAACGGCGGATATTCAACGCGGCTACTAGTACCTAACAACTTCTAGACAGTTCTAGACAGCACTATGCTTGCAGCTAAGCTGATACGGTGCCGGTACATTAGGCCATAACCTTAAACCACTATTTTCTGAACCCTAACTAACCGCACGCGGATCACAGTCGTAGAATATTTGCTGTCAATGTATAGTATATTCTTTACTAACATCTTACATAAAATGTTTCAGTGTGTAAATGCGTTCAAAGTGTCCACAATGTCAGATGTGAACTTGTTTACTCACAGTAGCTATGTGCAAAGTTCAGCTAGAGACGCATCCGTTAGCGGGTCGTCGGTCGCCGCCATTATAATGCTCGGCGGTTGAACCGGTCCAAAGGCTCTTTGTGCCAATTCCACCGCATCTGTCATGAGTGCATGTTGTTATCTGTGCCTGACGTGCCTGTTGCTATACGAAACAGAAGGGTAGCTGGTTTTGGTCGTGTATAGACTGTACTGTATTCAAGTTATTAGTGTTATTGGGTTTTGTATGCATACTTTCTTTTGTAAAGAAAGTGCATAATTTAGTATCTTTGTAAATTTCGTTAGAGATGATATTTTTTTTATGTTGATTGAGCTTAGGGAATTGTTTACGTTTTTGTATTCTAGGGATTACGTATATTCTAAATCTTAATCAAAGGAGAGCAAACTCACATCACTCACACCTACAAATTTCAATGTGTTCTGAAATCATCATGGGCATCAATTTATAATTCATTAATAATATTCTAACTGGATATTAATGTCGATGTTTACGACCCAGCTACAAATCTACATACATGGACCTCCCGATCCCACGGTCACGCGCACATTTATGCCGCGAGACCAATGAGGGTCGTGTAGGGTTTGATGTCGAGTTTTCCGTCTCTACGCAAAGATGGTATTTGCATCGTGTTATCCCTTAGTCGCCTCTTACGACACCCACGGGAAGATAGGGGGTGGTGACACTTGTATTCTATGCCGTCAACCACAAGGCAAACACGGCTACAAATCTAATGAATAATATTAAATATCGAGTATTATAAAATGCAGGTACAACAAGGAATATTAGCGTGCGGTAAGTGCACGTTGCGGCCTCACATAATCGCCGATCATTATTAACTATCACGTGTGACACCGCCGCACGCGCATCACTAAGCACGTTCTTCTAACTATCCGCCGCCGCCGGTTACAATAGTCGATCTATCCATGGATCGGGACATCAGAGATACATGTTTGACATATTTTGTATGGGGCTTTTTAATGTGATCTATTATTTTTTTGAGATTTAAGATACATTTTGATTACATATTCCGTGTAGTAACGGATTAAGAATATGGAATGTCACCACCCAATATCATCCCATGGGTGACGTAAGAGCCGACAGAGGGAGCATATTATGCAGAGAACACTGTAAGAGAAGGAAAACTTGATACAAATCCTATACCAACCCGTTTGGCCAGCGTCCTATAGTAAAATCCAATCCAATTCCTCCTTTCAAAGGAGAGGCCTGTCCAGCAGTTAAAGGCTGATGATGAAAATACATTTTGTATCAAAAATCTCAAAAAAATAATATATCGAATAATGAATTCAACGGTAAGACGTGAGTGACGTCTGTTTTCTCAGGCCGCGCCGGCCGTCTAAAGAGAAGAATATACCAGCTCATCACGTCAGCCTAGAGACGTCTACTGCTGGACATAGGCCCACACCAAGTTTCTCCATAGTAAAAGAACAGTACCAGTTACAGTTCATGAATGTATCTTTCTGTATATAAAATTCTATGTCCAGCAGCGGACATATTTCGGCTGGTATGATGATTATGTTATGATATAAAATTTTGACGTTTCTGGCTGACTGACAGGCAGCACACAGCCAAAACTATTGCGCGCAAAAAGCTAAAATTTGGCATGAATGTTCCTAGGGGAGTGTAAAGGTGGACTAGGAAAAAAATTTCCGAAATACCCACGAGACAGATCAATCCGAATCAATCACGGATCAGTATTGTACATGCGACACTGAACTGTACGAAGAGGCGCTTTAGTAAAATTTAAAATAAAGGTATCTGAACTACAGACCGCGCATAAGTTGAAGACTATATCTTATCTGAAATTCATAATAATATACCCTATCTTTTATAAAAGTAATTCATAATAACCGTAGCAGAAGTGCTATCAAATCTTTTTGTACGGCACAGATTACCCAAATCGCCAGCTGAAGTTAACTTCGTTACTGAAACGTAGTTCTGGCGTGCTTTCGTATTTTAGTACACACCCGTCACGAATTAGGTTGAGTCCAGTTGGCTAGTTCACTTAGTTACCTTAGCTTATCAGAATTCGTATCGATTGCGATTACCTGCATCATACAACAAGGTACCTACTACCTACCATTATATCTTACAAGAATAGGTACCAATACCATTTATAATCGCAAAATCTTGTAAGGATGGATGTTTGTTACTATTTCACGACATCTCACAAGAAGTAGGTACTATTTATAATCGCCAAAACTTGTGAGAACAGATGAAAGTTACAATTACACGTAAGAATTATTGAACAGATTTAGATGGAACTTTGTAGTAATTAAGGTAGTATCCGAATAACCCATATACCAGCAGTCTTCGCGATAAACGACACTCCTGCCACACGGAGCTGCGGGCAAGAAGCAAAAACTAGTAAGAAATAAACCAGACAATCAACATTATAGTTCCGTCATCACAACATTGCAAAAGCATCTCAGATATCTATAATTATCAAAGCAGTACTAATACAAATGCAAAGAATCTTAGCCGCATAACAGTCTACATTCCTTTAATGGCGTGGCGACCGTCTTTATGTTATAAACCCAGCCATTTTTAATCATCGACTATCCGCTATTTTATCGTAACTTTACGTGAACCGTTAAGTAATAAAATGTATACTAAAATGCTCAAACGCTGCCAAATAGTCCTGTAGCTGACCCGCATAGAGGCAAACAGGTTTTCATGTAAATGAATAACAAAATAAATATATGCACACGTATTTCGGGCAGTCTGCAATATTCCGAATCCATAACAAAACAAAATTTAATTTTATGCAATACCTACTTACAGATTCAATCAGGTAAGCGTAGGCATACATATAATGGATGATCCATTTATCAGTTATGTTAAGTTCTATGCTGAAGAAAAGCAGATATAGCTCAGTGGGAAGACCAATAGACTGTCATTCCGAAGGTCTTGGTCTTTGCGCTCACTTACTGATTATGAAGTAATTAGACACATAACTTTAAAATCAGTAGATATATTCCTAGAGTATGTATAGTAGAGTAGTATATTATTACTAGCTGACCGGCGAACTTCGTACCGCCATATTTTATTTCTCTAGATTTTTTTTGGACTAAATTGTGAATAAACCACTAAACCATTCTCAAGTCCCCTTCAACACACAAAAAATTTCATCAAAACCGGTCCAGTCGTTTAGAAGTTCTGTGACATACACACGCACACAAGAAATAGGACTAGCTGACCCGGCGAACTTCGTACCGCCATTTTTTTTTAATACTTATTAGATTTTTTTTTTCATACAAACCTTTTCCTGGTACTAACGAACACATAAAAGAAAGATTTTGATTGACCTGAAGTGACAGCCTTGAAGTGAGAGCTAGGTATGGCAGGAAAAGCATGAAAGTAGAATTAACGCAGTTGAGAAGCGATCACTGCGTAGTGTGTGTGGGGTAAGACTGATAGATAGAATTCCGAATGCAACTATACGAAAGAGCTGTGGACTGAAAGATAATGTTGTGACAAGGATTGAGAAAGGAAACCACCTAAGGTTTGGACACGTGGAGCGAAGAGTGAAGAAATAATGACGAATCAAATTTATAAGGCAAATGTGTGTGGGCAAGTCGGTCGCGGCAGACCTCGGCGGACATTCGTCGACCAAATTGGAGACATCCTAAGAAACGGAAAGGTCCGAAGTACCCGAAACCGGCGAGCATGTATGTAAAGAGTAATGAGTGTAGAGGAAGCGCGAGAGGTTTTTAAGGATAGGAGCAAGTGGCGTTCTGTTGTCTCTGCCTACCCCTATGTATACGTATGTATGTATGTTAAAGAAAGATTCATTTTTATTTACATAGATATAGAGCATATAGAAACATTAATATCAGCTGTCACGAAGATCTTTGGGTCGTTATCGCTAGTCCAGGGCCGTTAAAATTAAATATCCTGACACTAGTCTAAAGCATAAAATTTCGCTATCCCTTGGAGGTCAAAAGTAAAAAAAAACTGATATTGTGTCCATCTAGTTGGATCTGATTACGGACCTCTCAAGGGTAGTGGATGCAAGGTTCTATACTAAAACAAACCTTATTGCCTCTCAATTTGACTCTAGATTGACCTCATTGAAAAATAAATGAAGACTATCGACTTTGCTATGACATTCAAATAATATCTATTGAAATAGGATTTTTGCATTCTTTGATTACTAAACGGTATAATATAAATATGAATTCTTGGTAAAACCAATTTATATGACGCCGTAGACATGCTAAATTAAAACAGGTAGTTCACATGTAGGTAATATACATAAGTTATAATTGGTATTTAGGTATGTGTGTCTTTCAAATGAATCTCTACTAGGATATAGGTGTAAAAAAGAAACGCTTAGTGATTCAAATGCGCTCATCTAAAGGTTATGGCTATATCACTAACTTAAACGCCAGATTATAGTAATATGAGATCATAAATATTAAATATAATATAATACATCATTTATCTTTATTGAAACTTGATACCTGTTTTCTATTGCAATTATTAGGTACTTCCAAGCGCATAAGTAATCTTTAAAATCTATACGTATAAAATAAATTAAAGTGTCTGTAGATATATGATTTCAAAATAACTATGACTTCCACGTGCATGTAGTTAGTGACACGATACCAAGTCATAAACATTTTTTTTTGTCCGTCTGTCTGTATTTCTGTTTATCCGGAGTGATCTCTAGAATACCTGTACCGATTTTTATGGAACTTTCACTGGAAGATAAGATGACTTTGTAGGGCAATATAGGCTGTAATTTGGCCCAGTAGGTGGCGTTTCACTATGTATAAAAACCACTATGTAGGTATAGATATTGCGCCGAGAAACTTCTAGCTGTTAATTTCATGGTAAAATGGTACGGAACTGAACGTTTTTTTGTCTACCTAATTAGCAACAGTTTGTTTGTATTAACTTGTCAACTATTAACAAAGTATAACTAATTGCAGGCCTACGTATTTGACGTCATTATACACAATAAACCGCGCAAAACTAAGCTTACAAATAAAATAAGAACTGTCACTTGTGAACCTACTGTAAAAATATGAATAGATTTAATATTACAACTGTCATTTGAGTACGCACTGCATAACAAGTTTAATTGTAAACAAGATTTTTTTATTCTTTACTAACTGAAAAGTAACGGACTGCCTTCGTGGTTTAGTCGATAGCATATGCGTCTGCTGATCGGTAGGTCTCTGGTTGGATTCCCGTGTCGGAAAGTGTTACTGAGTTATGTTATGCCGAATTCTTAACAGCAGCACGGAGTCTGGTAATGTGCCCGGTAACGGCAATAGACTCGCCCCCTATTACGTTGGACCTACAGTTTAGTCAGTTTATTAGGCGAAATGTGGGTGTACCATTACACCTCTAGCTACCTCTTCGGGGATACAGGCGTGACGATATAAAAAACTAACCTTTAATTAAAAAAAAGTACTGTAATCTGAGTACTGTAGTTGTGATATAATATGTCATCACAAGAGATTAACAACAGAGAAGACAAGACGTTATTGCGTTTACTTAAAGTGACACGGAGTAGTTGCGAGGCTTCTAGGAATTTTCCTGTTGCGAGAAGCTTAGGTTGTACAGGAAACATAAGGTTATAGAGTTACAGTCTATTGTTCATGTCACTGAAGCATAAGGATAGGTTTGCAGAGTGTTTTCTAGTATTAGGTCAACTATCTCTTCCGAAATTCTTGATATATTTTACTTAAAACCGTTCTTTAGAGAAGCTCTGTAAATTAAGATTTACCCACTCACATTGTATGAACATTAAAATATATCAATTTCAAAGAAATTAAAAAATGAGAACAAGGTACGTTTGTCTGATAACTCACACAAATTGCATTTCAGTTTTAAATTTATTTCGGAGATAGTACCTATCCAGAGGTGTAGACTAGGCATGTGTCTTTACAACCCAAAGTAATTCTCAAATTGTTTAGTTACCAGGAGCGCAATCAGTGGAGGAGGAGGATATGGGGCTATACCCACCCCTTGAAATAGAAAACAACTTCTGAGTCCTACCATAACAAAACAACTTACTTTTCAACATTTACCTTGTATAAAATTCAACTTCCTCTACAAACCAAAATAAGCCTGTCTTGCCCCAAAACAAAATCCTGGTTGTGGGTTCTATCGTACAGGAGTGTTTCAGAACTTTGATTATAGACCTGTCCAGAATTGTCCCCACTCTGTATCTTATTTGTGTCCGTTGTGTGAATATTTCTAAAGTTCTCGCAACAGATATCGTTCCTAGCGATTTTATACAAATATAGATGAGCCCGCTGTTACACCCGCGTTATTTACTTAAGGCTATATTTTTTTTTGGCTCATGATGGAAACCAAACAATTTACGGGCAAACCCCTCCAGGTTGGGCCCCTAAAGGGGCTTAGCCTAGGGAGAGTGTGGTGACTCCCCGACGAGAAGCGCTGGGACTACCCACTAAAACCACCATGGTGTTCCTCTATCCGATCTCATTGAATGGCGGGTTCAGGGGAACTACGTTACCATTACTACCGCGACCCGATTTAACGCTACTACTGCTCCTCTCCCGTGGCTCACATCGTGATGTTATATAGCCTTCCTCGATAAATGTCTAACGCTGAAAGAATTTTTCAAATCTTACCGGTAGTTCCTGAGATTAGCGTGTTCAAGCAAACAAACAAACTCTTCACCTTTATATTTTAGCTACTAATTAAACACGTTTATGTTACACGTTTACCGCCATCTATTAGGCGTATTTCTAAATTTTGTCACGTTGATTCACTTTCAAGTCCAAACTTATGTCTCATAATACTCAAAAAAGTAACCTTGATGTTAACCACTAAAACAGACCTTGACTTAGTTCAAGGTTGGTTTTTTACAAAACTAACAACGATTTTTGACTAGTCTGATAGTCGTCTTTAAGGAAAACCTTTGTAGGTATGTGGTACTTCTTTGTTTTAAGTTTTATCCATAGTAAACTAGACGAATATTGTCATGACTAATTTATTACCAAGTCCCATAATCCGAGTCAATTAAAATATTTAATTTATGGCATTACCTATTATGCTGCGATAAGCTATTAAATAAACGAACACCAGAGAGCTTCCTTAGTTTACTTACGACGAAAACGTCGTAAGGAAGCCCTCTATAAGTCCTCCATTATGTAAAAACCTGGCCAGTCTGGTGGACTTAATGGCTTTTACCTTTACATAGTGAGCATAAGCCTGAATCAACAGAGAGACTGTTCATTTACTGTCGAAAATTATATAAACTAATATGATAAAGTTGAAGAGTAAAGATTGTTTGATTGTTCGTTTGGTTGAGCGCGCTAATCCCAGGAACTACTGGTCCGATACGATTTTTTGTTGGATATTGGTTAGCCCATTTATCGAAGTAAGTTGTAGGCAACATAACATCACGCTTTCAGCCAGGGGCACGCAACAATAGCCCTATACAAATCACGGTCAGCTCAGCTAGACATTAATAAAACCGAAAAATCTTCTTGTGAGCTAAAACCACTCAGTAAACCACCTTTCTTGACCACAAAGGTTAGATAATATACCTATCCATTTATAATCCAAAACTGCAAGAATGTTTATGAATGTTATATTATATAATCAAAATAGATGTTCGGATATGTGATATGTCAGTGTCATAAAATTATGTAAATTAGACATAACTTTAAAGATGACATTTTTAAACTGAATTAACGACACTGCAATTAATAGAGTGTGTATAAAACATGTTCAAACATAGATAGTATAGATACGCTATAAAATAAAAACATTGTTTCATAACCTCACTAATAAAGTGACATCTTAAAAAATTATATCCTTAAATAATAATTTCACTACATCAGCTAGTCATTATGCATTATAACTTCTTCAATTTGATGAAGGATTCACACTCAGGCACTTCATCAAATCTAGCTTTTCTAAATAAAATATAGACTTGTAGAGCATTCTTAGCACGTTTGAAATTATAAGTAGGTACTGACCCCTACGCTGGCAGAAGCTAGTGTGTCTAGAACTAGCTTAGGCCTGCGCAGGTCGGGTACGATACTAAACGGAGCCCATGTGCTATTCCGATGTACCTAAGTATAACATATTATATATAATTCTGCAAAGTTTTAACAATGTCCGTTCAGCATTTTTGCGTGGATGAGTAACAAACATCCATCAATAATAATATAATATAATATTTTCTACCACATTCACACAACACCATCTAGTCCCAAACTAAACTGAAGCTTGTACTATGGGTACTAGATAATGGATAAACATACATATATACTTTTTTTTTTGTAAATACATACATATTATACATAGAAACACCCAGACCAAGACAAACATCCATGTTCATGCACACAAATGTTTGACTTGAGCGGGAATCGAACCCGCGACCTTCGGCGTAGCAGTCGCTTACACTCCCGCGGCGCCAACCGGTCGTCAATGGCATCCATCCGCATAATTTTTACATTATTTATAAGTAGGTGCCACTATTACACGGTAGAACAGATACCGTCACGCACCAAACGGTTCGGCGCCTCATATCTCTGCCGTACCACTAAGATGTGGAACGCATTACCAGCCCACGTGTCTCCCTCCACTTATGATCCTGGGTCCTTTCAGCGAGGCGTGAAAAAACTGTTCTCAAGGCCGTCAAGGTGAGGGCCTTCATGCCATAATGCATGCTGGCTGCTGGGACGATGGCCATCACTATGGGACTTCTGTGACTGCTTAACATCAGGCAACATGGAGTCAATTAGGCAGTAATAAAAAAAAAGTAGTGTTAGTTTAATACACCGCTGCCAAACCTCTCGAGAAATACAGTCGCAATTCTTAATGTAACAAGCAAGTAAGCACGTGCCAAAGCAAATAGGTAATAAACTAAAATTATGGACTATGAAGTAAAAATTACATCCTTACAAACATAACGTTTATTTTACGAGAAACGTTTAAACAAGAATGTTGATATATGCAAATTGATTGCTTGTTTACTTTTCGTCTCGACAGATGTATTAGAAAAGGGCCGTTACGTAACTGAAGTATGCAGTTTGATTCCGTTACGAGTTTGAATAGAAAGTGGTTTATGGTCGTCTCCCTTCGAGACTACCTTGCAGACATTATGTATTGCTCTGCGTGTGAATGTGGATAGGAAACTGTGACGTCATAGATGTGTAATATTTACTTCGGGTTCGTGTGGATTAAGAAGCAGCATTGAGCCATAGAAAAGAGTCAACTACAATGGGTTGAGTAAAAGTGATTGATGGCAGCAGGTGAAATATTTGAAAGTTTTTGAAGGGTTGAAAGGTTGAAAGTGTGAATGTGATCAGGTTTGGGTACATACATAAACATACACATAATACCTCTTCCATATATTATAACAGTGTGTCAGTGACATTTGCGTAGGGCCATGGGCATAGGCAGGATCCTGTTTATCAGATACCTGTTATGTAAATTAGATTTTATATAACATACTTCCTTTATAGGAATTTAAACTTTCGTGGTCATTTAAACTTATTTTCGAGATATAAGTATACCACGTATTTGTTTGGAGTAACCGATATTTCGGCACTGTTGCAAGCGCTATGTTCGTACGGTACGTGGTATGTATAACCTGAAAGACAATTTAAAATACTTCCTTTAACTGAAAACTTAGAAACGAGAAAGAATATGTCATACATATTTAGAGAATGCTGCGCAAATAGTTTTAAGAAGCGTATTAGATGCAGGACAAATTATTCTGTCCAATGTTCAGTCTTTGCAAAGGAGCTGCCTATACTTCACTACGCCCAAGCCTAGGGCGTCGTAGACCTTCAAGCCACCACCTATGTAATTGCCTAATTGTAAGAGCTTAATGTCTCATTAGGTTTTAATGGCGTGTCGTCTGAAACAAACTTTACAATAGCGCCATCTAGTACAGTTTTTAGACTACACATGATGGTAAAAAAGAATTTTTTTTTCATCAAAACCATAGAGTGATGCTATCAAGCAAGTAAAGCTTTTAAATTGACTCAATGTTATTTTTCATTTCCTATTCCAATTTTTTGCTGCAATTATCAAGTACTCTATAACTAAACTATGCACATGAGATTATAAATACTATTCCTTATTATTACACTGTATTTAGAGTTCCTACAAACATGTGGAACAACCATTACTTTTCTGAAAACTAAGCTCCATTACGTCATCTCATGGTCCTCATCGGTCAAACGGTGTGGAAACCCTTGCGGCAGACCTATGTCCAGCAGTGAGTACCTTGCCACTGCAATGTCAAGCTCTACAAATGCAGAATCGGTCAATTTAGCTGGAGGTAATAAAGAAAAGGTATGAACAGTAAATAATACAAGAGCCTACAAAATAAAATCATTTTCTGAATTAAAAGTTGAAGCTATCTAGCAGCTAGCTAGAAGTTGAGAATTATGACGAAAGTATTTCATAGCCACAATTCCTAGTATATTTTTACTACAACTGTCATGTAGGTGTGACAAACCAAATATGTCTAGCTTGTACTAGATATTATTGTTAACATGCATTTTTTAATTTACAAATCATTTTATAAAACACACTAGAGTATTTTATAAAATTATAATTTAGTTACTTATTAATGTTAATTTTATGTATTTGCTGACAAGTTTATCGTTATGGATATAAATTAATAAAAATCAATTATCTTGTAAATATTATAAATGAGTTAATTATATTACCAACTTATAAATATGTATGATTTATTATCATAATAGCAATTATATGGTAATAGTTGCATCACAAGGCCAGCATAAATTTTAAATGTTTACGAGTTCTAGTTCCTATACATAATGGTTTATAAAAATTAATCTGTCAATGTACCTAAAAAAATCAGTTCTAAACAACATTCAGAAACAGCTGAAAACATACTTAGTATCATAAGCGATATTTGTGTGCTGCAACTTAGGTAATAAATATTTCGTATAATGGGTGAAATAAAACCGTAAAAAACAAATTAAATATGAACCTAGTATTCTACTCACCGGTAAAACCGAGCAGCCAGATGGTAAATTCTTTTTAATTGTATACGAAGTTACTTCCACAGGAATACAAGTAAAGATCACAACGCACAATTATATGTTTATGATTATGCCAGGCGTAAAATTGTAATTATTATATTATATAAAACAGGTTATAGAACAACAAAACAAATCAAAATATTGATGTCTTAGAAAAACACAAACACAATACACCTGACATGAGTGACATCTGTCAAATTCAAATGATGTTAGAAGCTGAGCGTTTACAAATACAGTTAATGGCATTTGGTTTAATTTAGCTGATTTCGTCCCCTTTTTAAATAGTTTTATTTAAAAAGGTTTGTTTTATATTTTTATCATTCTAATCTTGACTGACAATATTGTATATTTGTTACAGATATTGTGATCATCATGTCCGTCAAGGTTCTTCAAGTGTTATGATAATATCTACCAAGCAAAATGTTGGACGTGCCCGATAATGTAAGTAAAATAAAATACTCTGTCACATAAGTACCTACTAAAAGCAACGAATCTGAGCAACGAATTCTGACGTAAGAATAGAAGCACGGTTCTTATGGAAGCTTTGAGGACAAACTTTCTTCGACCCAAATTGCCGCTTGCCGGCGTGGCAGTCGTTCCCCCAGTATAACGAAGTCAGCGCCGCCAGCTACGAACTAAACGGGGGCAGACTCCACTACTTGGAATCGGCACTCGAAATCTATATGGTCTGCGCTTCTAATTCTTACGTCTGAATTTGTTGCTAAATGTAAGTGTAAAAGTATGAGTATTCACTAGGGTGGTCGAAATTCCATGATAATTTTATTACTTTTGTAATAATAGTGCTAAACTACGATAACAAAAGGAAATAAAACAACGGGGCCAACTGTTGAAGCTAAAGCAGCTTACAAGCGAATGAACTAGTGAAATGCTATGAAGGCTTTGATACACAAGATCATTTACCAATACTATTGCCGTTAGGTATCAATAAACTCATTAGTAATGTCATGTAATGTAATGATTCATTGATCCATTACCTTTTTTTTGGTGTCGGGTTGGAAAATCCTCATTGAGTCCCTCCGCCTGGGGGAAGGGCGCAGGGGACTGTCAGACTCTTACTGACTAAAAACCAACCCGTGTTCCTCTCGTAGCCGTGTGTCGAAGGGTAGGGTATCGCCGAAGCGTTCGTCGCTACCCCCCGACGGGTATTGGCCCGCCAGATGGTCATGGTCAGGCGGGCCCCGAACAAAACCCTCTTGGCGGCGGATGAAGCTGTTGGGCCCCGCCGCCTAAACACCCAGCGGCCGCAGAGGATAGGGAGGACGGCAACGCAACACCATATCTCCTCTTCCTCTGCGGCCCCACCGCGACGCAACGAATGGTGCGCCCTCATTTGGTCGCGGGAGATAGGGCGCGCGGCAACGCAACACTGACACGCCTCTCCTCCCCCGACCGCACCCGACTGCGAGGGACAGACAGAACTGTCCCCTGCACCCGCACCTTGGGACGCATCCTACGCAGGCCTCACCCAAGCCCACGTGGAGCGTCCCCTCCCGGGATCCCGCTTAGCTTCACCGTGGGTGTACCTGAAACCCAATGTTACTTAGACCCCCCACCACGACAAGGTGGAGATCCCACGAGGGGGATTGATTCATTACCCTAATAAATTAAGGCATCAATAACTAAGTAGGTACCTACTTACTTCCTAGTTATAAAGTATAATAAAGGTAGGTAATCATTATCCAATTAGGTTGTTACCATTGGTCATATAAAATTAATGCTTAATAAACAATTAATTTGCATTTTCCGTTTCCCCCAAAGTAGCCCTATATACCTACCTAAGTAATAGTTAGATATAGATAACTACATAGATGCAAGGACTGCAACAATAATAATTCCAAGATGGCGTGAGTATCCTTTGGCAACATTTCATTGTCAGTGTACTTTGTTGCCGGTAAAATATCGAACCTAATTCATCATTCACGTTTTCCGCTTTGCGTCATTATGAAATATTAGCTGTTTCCCGCGGTTTCACCCGCGTCCTGAGGGAACTACTTCGCGTAGGTACCCGGTTAATTTATAGCCTAAGTTACTCCTTGGTACACCACCTATCCGCCAGTGAAAGTCTCGTCAAAATCGATGAGCCATTTAGCTAGAACAAACAGACAGACTGACAGACAGAAAAACAGACCGACAGACAGACAACAATTGTAATAAATGTCATTTCGGTATATGTACCTACTTACCGTGTATACGTCCATATGCATTAAGTAAAAAGCAGTTATTTTAATATTACAAACAGACACTCCAATTTTATTTATGTGTATAGATGTATATTTAATATAGTTTGTTAAATTGCTTATTGGTTTTGACGTCCGCGTCAACTGAGGAGCCAGTTGAAAACCAGCGCCGGGCACATGCGTCCGGCAATATGCTGAACTCATAGATATGAGAATTAGTCAGATAGAGCGCATTCGTCCAACTAAGCGTGGCACGTTGACAGCTATGTGTGCGTGACCTTTGGCGACTGGCACTGTACGGACACGCGCGTCTATGTGTGTGAAAAGTTGCCAGATTATGAATAATCTCCCAGTATTTTGCATATAGTTATGTAATATTCTTATATTCATTTGCGGTTTTGAAGAATTTACCATGGATTTAATTAATGCTTTTATAAATACATTTCTTAAATGTAGGTCCCGAGTTAAGTTTTAACTACTTCGTAAATCTGTATATATAAAATCCTTGCGTTACTGACTGACTGACAGACAAGCTACAGCCGAAACTACTCGGCGCATGAAGCTGAAATTTAGCATGTATGTTTCTTGGGAACCGTAGGGGTGCACCAAGACGGGATTTCTCGAAATTCCCACGGGATCGGGCAAAACGAGAAATAAGAAAATATGTGCGTGCGAAGCCGCTGGCGTCGATTAGTTGAGAAATAAATATTATGTATGTACACACGGCACCAAGTCAAGCTAAACAGTTGCTGTACGATTTTGATACTTATTCTCTACGCCATAAGTATGTATGTACATACGGCGCCAAGTCAAGCTAAACAGTTGCTGTACGATTTTGATACTTATTCTCTACGCCATAAGTATGTATGTACACACGGCGCCAAGTTAAGCTAAACAGTTGCTGTACGATTTTGATACTTATTCCCTACGCCATAAGTATGTATGTACACACGGCACCAAGTCAAGCTAAACAGTTGCTGTACGATTTTGATACTTATTCCCTACGCCATAAGTATGTATGGACACACGGCGCCAAGTCAAGCTAAACAGTTGCTGTACGATTTTGATACTTATTCCCTACGCCATAAGTATGTATGTACACACGGCACCAAGTCAAGCTAAACAGTTGCTGTACGATTTTGATACTTATTCCCTACGCCATAAGTATGTATGTACACACGGCACCAAGTCAAGCTAAACAGTTGCTGTACGATTTTGATACTTATTCCTTACGCCATAAGTATGTATGTACACACGGCGCCAAGTTAAGCTAAACAGTTGCTGTATGATTTTGATACTTATTCCCTACGCCATAAGTATGTATGTACACACGGCGCCAAGTCAAGCTAAACAGTTGCTGTACGATTTTGATACTTATTCTTTACGCCATAAGAACGGTGCAAAGGACAAAGTGTATAAGCTTGACGAGTAGCAGGGTGTACACGAATATTAGGATATCGTTTGGGGATCGAACTCAAAACAATATAATGTAAGGTATATACTAATGGAAATTGAAATTCTATTACTATATTTATGAGAAAGAAGATATATCTACAATATACTTTTATAATACGGTAATGTATTTTTCATTAACATGACAATCATTATCACATAATCAATTGACAAGTGCATTTTCCCTAATTCAGGCAGAACGGCGTCAACAAAAACTGGCAACACTTACATATTTCTAGCACAAATACGAATTTTATCGAAATTAAATTAGGAACCAGTCAAATTATCAATAGTTACCTGTGAAAAGATATTCCATTTTACTGTTTTTGTTTTTAGGAACAACTTTTACAGTGTTTAAGAACACAAGACGGCATTTTGAGAATTTAAAAGTTGAAGTGATCGTGACGCGTGAACTGTACGATGCTTCGTAGCGCACTGAGACGAGTTTGTATTCGCTTTTCAATTTTGTATTTGCTTTAGTGGCCGCACGCAACTGTGCCGCGCGTTCCATCTGACTAATTCTCATATCTGTGGCTGAACTGGCCTCCTATTTTTATGCAGGCGACAGGCGTGTACGGATTATTGTAATCTCTTTTTGTTCATATTGTCTTGTTTGTTCATGTCTTTCGTCTGTTAGAAATAAACGCTTTTTCTTTCTTTTTTTTATTTCTTTTCTTTCTATAGAGTATGTACTTATAGATTGATTTCGCCATAACTTTCAAACCAAACGTCCAATTTTAATGAATAAAAGACTAAATATTATCTAAATAAACAGTACTTTGTGGCAACATAGTTTATTTTGATAAGGAGTAATGAAATGTGTAAAATAAGTGCGTTTAAATGAAGTCCTAAAAAAATTCACGATTTTAAATGAAAAAATAGTTGTTATGCTTAACTCGAAATAGATAGGTATAGTGTGTCGCGGATTTTTTTGTAAATATTTTTAAGGTCTTTAATTAATTAGAACATTTTATAGTTCTATCTTTTATAGTTTAGGCGGCGTACGCCAAATAAGGAACTTTTTTGGATGATTTTAACCTTGGGTCCGAAAAACCCAAATATCTTGCGGAACACTATTTTTACTAAAATAAAATATAGCCCACAGATTTAACAAACAAGAACCAGATATAGCGTATTCGTCCAACTAAGTGAGGCACGTTGACAGCTATGTGTGCGTGACATTTGGCGACTGGCACTGTACGGACACGCGCGTCTATGTGTGTGTAAAGTTGCCAGATTATGAATAATCTCCCACTATTTTGCATATAGTTTTTGCAAACGAATATAAAAATATTACATAGGTAATATTTTATATTCGTTTGTGGTTTTGAAGAATTTACCATAGATTTAATTAATGCTTTTAATATGTAATGCTGTTGTGAAAATTATTCAAATAAAAGATACCATTAAAGTATGCTTTTATAAATACATTTCTTAAAAAATGTAGGCTCCGAGTTAAGTTTTAACTAATTTTATTCGTAAATTGAGAAATAAATAGATAGGCTTCCGTCATAAATATTAATTAGCTAAAAACATTTTGTCATGCATACAATAAATTATGAATATCATAATCATAAATCGTAACCAAATAAAATTGCAATTAAAAATAAATAATGGCTACAATCAATAATTTCTGTTTCTGTACTTAATGTACACACGGCGCCAAGTCAAGCTAAATAGTCGAAGTACGATTTTGATACTTATTCCTTACGCCATAAGAACGGTACAAAGGTCTAACAACGGTACAAAGGTCAAAGTGTATAGCTTGACAAGTAGCCGCGTGTACACGAATATTTGGATCGTTTGGGGATCGAACTCAAAACAATGTATATACTAATAGAAATCCTATTAGTATATTTATAAGAAAAAATATAATCTACAATATACTTTTACAATACATTAATGTATTTTTCATTAACATGACAATCATTATTACTTACATAATCAACTGACAAGTGCATTTTCCCTAATTCAGGGAAAACGGTGTCGACGTAAACTGGCAACACTTGCATATTTTCTGCAGAAATACGAATTTTATCGAAATAATATTATAAAACGGTCAAATAATCCATAGTTATCTGTAAGAATATATTCCATCTTCCCGTATTTGCTTTTAGAAACAACTTTTACAATGTTTAAAAACGCAAGACGGCATTTTATGAATTTAAAAGCTGGATCGATCGTGGCCTGTGAACTGTGCGATGCTTCGCAGCGCACTGAGTCGAGTTTGTATTCGCTTTTCAATTTTGTATTTGCTTTAGTGGCCTCACGCAAGTGTTCCGCGCGCTCTGTCTGCCTTTGATTCTATAGTCTTAGATATAGCCTATGTTACTCGCAGATAATGTAGCTTTCTAATGGTGAAAGAATTTTTAAAATCGGTCCAGTCGTTTTTGAATTTATCCATTACAAACAAACAAACAAAAATACAAATTTTTCCTCTTTAGAATATTAGTGTAGACGACACTATTGTCAACTGTAATTACTATTTGAAATAGCGACCTACTTCTCGTCTATAAGTATATAATTTTTCAAGATTGTTTTATTGCGTTGATATCGTTACAATATTACACAATAGGTAGGTAATTAGATTGAACATATCTATAATCAATCAATTTGTTTATTTAGATTATTTGTTATTTGAAATACCTAATAGAAAAAATACAGTCATTTTCTCATTTATATGTTCTTCAAAGGTATCTAATTGTCCACTTAAGTTTATCGTCAGGAAATGTTAGTGTTTCATTTTTACTTAAATCCGAATACTAAGTAGGTACTCTGATTTGCAAATAAAATGGTGAAATAATATAGGTATCTGATTATTATCCAATTTTCCAGATAAAATTGCAACAAATACTATGAAAAACGCAGGAACTACTCGATCAATTAAAATAATATGTATAAAATATCCAAAAATAAAGCACACCTAATCGAAACATCAATATCAAAAATAAATACTATTGGTATACCTCAGGGCGATATACTGAGTCCACTATTGAGATAAATGAGACAAACATGCGAGTGACTTAACGACTTTCTTGTACCTACTCGTTTTAGTGCGGTTTATATTAGGCTATCCCTTATCCAAAAGATCCCCACTGTCTGTCAGATACAGTATGGATTGGATACCACGAATCACGATCCATGGTTACGATTCAACTATGATAATTTTGAGGTAGGTTAATTCAACTGAAGGATGGTCATTAGGGAAATGTAATGAAGTAGTAAGGTAATGAGAGAGCAGAGCTTGAACCAATTTAGCCGTACCTCTCTTACCTTGTCTTCCGACACGCTGCTGTGCCCTATAAGGGAAAAGCTATTCGTGTGGTCATGTGGTGCTGGTGACTAGTTTTTTTTTCATTCCGTGGGTGTTGTAAAAGGCGACGTAGACGTAAGAAGATACATGAAGTTAATGGTATCTTTAGAAAGAGACGGAAATCTTCGGCATCATATTCCATACGATTGTATGCCTTTCAAACCTAACCCCAAATCTGGCCAGCGTAGTATGTTAAGGTCAATTCCTCCTTTCCACTCACAATGTAATTGTGACGCCAGTTGAGAGTGTTGAGACTTGAGAGCCATGTCTAGCAGTAGACTGCGGCAAGCTGCATGATGAAGTAAAAGGCAAATAACGTGTACTAACCACATATTGATAGCATCCTCACAGTTTCTCTGTAGCATGTGGCACGGCAAGTATGAAACTGGCGTCGTTAACGGCACGCACAGCGCGACTGTTGCCATGAAATTAGCTGATATAGGCACCTATTATGCAAATTATTATAAATTTCATTCATTAGCCGTATATGCACGAACGAACAAAACGTGGTGAACGTGGCAAAGCAAGGAACATTTAATTCGTACCTACGTGTGGTATTAATATAGTACAAATGTTATTTAGGTTCTTACTACTTCTTAACCTCGAACACTTTTGTCGACCACAATGGTCGTCGTTCTTTCTAAGACTTTACCGAAAATATCTGCTGTGCCATAAGTAAATACTAAATTGAACTTTAACCTGCACAAATGTATGGAAAAACTTATTATTTTCGTGGTTACCTACGGCACAATCGTAGAATAAAATATTGTTTATTTATTTATCTAAGTATATTTATCTAAGTATATAAATAATAAATATATTGGCACACCAACCGCTTTTAGGCGAAACAAACAATAACTTAACTTCTAATAAAACCTTAACTAACTGGCCTAAGAGCTAATTACAGGTGTGATACAACATTTACCATTAACAAGTAAGTATTTACTTTACAAAACAATAGTAAAAAAAAAATTAAATCTTACTACTAAATATGTACACACCAAAATAACAAAATCGACTCACATTTTCATTTACATTGTTCATGTAATAACGAGAACAATCAGCCCCAAAGGCGCATTCATCATCATCAGCCTTTAACAGTCCACTGCTGGACTAGGCTTCTCCTTTAAAACGAGGAATTGGCCTAGATACTATACCACGCTGGCCAAACGGGTTGGTATTATATATTTTCGAGGTTGTAGAGCCTTGCTGATTTCAGCATGAATGGGCCGGCTCGACCGGGTAAGTACTACCATTTCACAGAAAATCGACGTAAAGTAACAGTACCTAAACTGTTGCGTTTCGTTCGGTGAGTGAGAGTGCCGGAAGCCCTATGCCCTATCCCTTCTCCCTGATCCCAATCCACATCCTATCCCTTTTCCCAACCCCAAGGGGCGGCAACGCACTTGTGACTCCTGTGGTGTAGCTTGTGTCCATGGGCGGCGGTAATTGCTTACCATCAGGCAATCTGTCTGCTCGTTTGCCGACTATTACCATAAAAAAATTGGGTTTGTATCAAGTTTTCCTTCTCTTACAGTGCTGTTCCCTGCATAATATGCTCCCTCTGTCGGCTCTTACGACACCCATGGGATGATATGGGGTGGTGACATTCCGAATTCTTAATCCGTCACCACACGGAATATAGACGTATTACCTATAATAAAATATGGAATGTGACGTCTCTCCTATCGATTCAAAAATCGTATTATTACGTCTTCTTCTTACTTTTAATAAATAATCGCAAATATTTAAAGATTGCTGTGCTAGCCTTAGCTGATATGTGATAATTTATGACTCTTGACCGGTAGTATCATAGCATCATACTTATAGTACGATATCTCTATTTGGAAGACACACAAACTCACCTTAGTTCGTGACAGCCACAGCATTATTTTTTGCTTGTATCTACTTACTTATGTGTTTTATATTGTCGTGGCAATTGTAAGTACTGAGTGTTTTTTTTACAGTGGGTAAATCTTTGAATCATATTTTTAAATGCTGCTAAAAACAAGCAGTTTTAGTTTTAAAACAGAACTTTTGCCAATTAAAAAAATGAAGGGGATATTCGTTTTATTAAAATTTTGGCGTGATGAATGAATGCATCCAATATACCTATTAGCTAAAGGAACACTTTTTTTGTACTTATTACTTAACTTATCTGGATTTAATTGCTATGATAATTAGTGTAAGAAGATTGTAATTATAATATCAAGCAAACAATAAGAGTAATTAGGTATAATAATAGATATTAAATATTAATTATGGCAAAAACGTTGGGAATTCCAACTTTTCCTGTATCGTTCAGTAGGAATTTCATTATTTGTCAACAAATGTTATTACAACAGCGTAAAATTATAAATATATCAAATCAGATTAACATCAGTGTTACATTTATTACTATGATTTTCAGCTTTATTAAGATACTAGATGAGTACCGGGTTACACCCGCGTTATTTAAGGCTACTGCTCAGCTCCCGTGGCTCCGAGCGTGATGTTGTATAGCCTTCCTCGATAAATGGGCTATCTTACACTGAAAGAATTTACCAAATCAGCCCAGTAGTACCAGGGCCGAGCCGACCCAACCCAGCGCCTGTGTGCAAAATCTATGAAGCGCCTTTTTGTCGTCCTTTTCCGAAAATAATTTTAATAATTAACGCATATCCTGGCCCGCAGCGCCCCTAATACCTTGGCGCCTGTGTGCGCCGTGCACATTGCGCATACCTACCCCATTGTTATACATAGGTGTATATAGCAGGCGGCCGTATGGGTCGTGCCCACTCCAATATGTTCTAGTGCCCACCTCAGAATAAAATTTTGGTTCATCACCATCAGCCTTTAACAGTTCACTGCTGGACTAGGCCTCTCCTTTGAAAGGAGGAATTGGCCTACTATACCACGCTGGCCAAACGGGTTGGTATAGGGTTCGTATCAAGTTTTCCTTCTCTTGCAGTGCTGTTCTCTGCTTAATATGCTCCCTCTGTCGGCTCTTATGACACCCATGGGATGATATGGTGTGGTGACATTCTGTCTTCTTAATCCGTCAACACACGGACGATTTGATTACCGATTCGAAATTCTAGGCCAACCCTGAAAAATACAACAATGGCCATAATAGTGTGTAAATTTTTTTAGGCAAGTCCAGCCTTGTCGACATCTTAGCAGATGACAGCGATGTAGAGTAATAGATACCTACGGCTTCTTCTTTCTTACATCTGAGTGCTACCGTGCTTCGGAGGGCACGTAAGGCTGTCGGTCCCGGTTCTTGTCTAAGTATAAGGATCGTTAGGCCATGTCGGAGGCCTTCAGGCGATCTGAAAACTCCGACACCAGAGTTGGCCACACACTCACACGAAGAACAAAAAAAGCAAACAACAATGAAATGTCTAATTATTTATCCATTGGCTATTGCACATAATAGTCTATGTTTTCAAGTGTAGTTATTCAAAATTTGTTACTTTATAATGATATGAGGAGACCTCTAACATAACATGCTCTGATCACATCTGACTTTGATGATTGAACGAGTTAAATATTTGAGAACATTTCCTGTCAACAATATCGACTTTCTCACGTTTACCGGATATATGTCTATTGTCTAATGATTTGGCTGTATTTACAACGTGTATTCGACCACTAGTGTTTATTTACCTATATTTTGACCTACAACGCTATCACTGGTTCGCGGCGGGTACAAATATTGACTTTACTAGTTATCGTCTCGCCTTAAATTTACTCACAACACCTACTATTCAGGGCTACCATACTTATAACTGGTTAACTGCTAAGTTTACAAAATATCAGCATTTACAGGAAATATTCCGCTCTAGGTTTTCCTGTAAGAAAAGAAACAAGGAAATTTTCAGCATTGGCATAAATTAAGTATAGTAACGGCTTGTGAAGAACATTTTTCAGTAATTATTTTATATTTTCTTTTCCTTGTTGATTTTTCTTGGATAAGATAGGCACTCAAAGCGCACCTAGGTACATAATAATACTAGGTACCTGACAGATACATTCTTTATGAACTAACAAGAAACCTAGAGCGAAATATTTCCAATAATGCTGATATTTTGTTAACTTAACATAATTATAGGTATATTAACACATGGAGTTTTGTGCATCCTAATCTCACAAACTACTAGTACGCGCGATGGCGGAATAATGTTTTGTATAGAGCAAACAAATACAAACTCACGTCTTCAAATTTATCATTATATCTGCCGATAGACGTCCTTAGGTCTCAGGTATCAGACTATGTATTGGTAAAAAATCGTACTAAACGTCGTTCCTAAGTTATTAAGTTTATCGCGTTCATACAGACAGACAGAAACGCCAGGTGACTTCATTTTATAATATACAGCCACATATAGAAAGTGTTTCATATATTTTCAAGTTCAGAGAATATTGAAACTACGTTCAACATTTACCGTTTATATAGTTTCAGCCCTGAAGTACTCGTAAACTGTAAATATTCATTCGCTACACAGAACATTAGAACCGCTCGTTAAAGCCGCGCAAGGCTTTTAATTATGTAAATATACCTCGCAGTTTGAGATTAACGCCTAACAGTGCATACGTATCGGAGTACACATGATGTAAAAAAAAAGAAATTTAAATACAGATAATTAAACATTTCAATGTGATTTTATATCGACAAGTAATTGGTAAGTCTTGTGTTTTCTTATCTTTATGTGAATGGTTTTTTTTAAGATGACGATGGCAATTGATTTATTTTCGTTTCCGATTGCATTGGCTAACACGTGAGCATAATATTTACCTACGTATTTCAGTAGTATGTTTCCCAAGAAAGAATCCTTGAAAACTTCGATGATTATTGTGTACCAGCTCATTATACAGGTTGTAAAAAGACCCTTAACGAAAACTGAAATCCCATGTTGTACCAATCACTACGAACAGTTTTTACTTCGGCATCATACCTGGGAAATTACTGGTTCTGGAAATATTGAGGCTCAAAGTTAGTATGGATTTTTCGATGCATTTACCCCGTCAATATGTTCTGTAGATACCCTATAACCCCATGGATAAGTAGGTATTTCGAGCATTGCACGCGCGCACTTTTAATTGCGGTATAAAAATGTGAAAACTTAAAAAAAAAATCGTTTCCCATGTATTATTTTTGGTTAGTATGACTTGACATGATGTCCACAACGAGTAGACTTCGGCTTGGTGATGCGTCTTGTGACACCCTGTATATTTATAATTGCAATAATTATTTTTAATATTTATGATTGCAATATTGAGCTCGAAGTCAAAATACTTTGAACGAATTTAGTACTTGGTAGGCTACTTCTCATCATCGTCATAGTCGTAGGCCGTAGTATAATCCCGGTCGCATCCAATAATTTTGTCTTGAAGCTAAGTGACCGCGCACTAGGTCCAGGGCCGAGGCGACCCAATCCAGCGCCTCGCCTGTGTGCGAAATCTATGAAGCGCCTGTGTGCTAAATCTATGAAGCGCCTGTGTGCGAAATCTATGAAGCGCCTTTTTGTCGTCCTGTTTCGAAAATAACTTTAATGATTAACGCATATCCTGGCCCGCGGCGCCCATAATACCCTGGCGCCTGTGTGCGCCTCGCACATTGCACATAGGGACGACTCGGCCCTGACTAGGTCTAACCTTCGCCAATGTAGGAAGGAACACAGTCATGAAGAAAAGTAGTGTATTTTAGAGAGCCCTACTTTGCTCAATATCTTGTATTTTTTTTAATTATATTTTTGGAGACTCACGCCTATTTTCCCCGAAGGGATAGGCAGAGGTGTAATATACAACACACCCGGGAATCGAACCCGGGACCTCCGATCAGCAGTCGCATACGCTATCCACGTTACCACGGAGGCAGTTAGAGCTGCAAATTAATCTACGTACATACCCTTAAAACCCTTCTTATAACTTATATACACACATCAACAAAGTCTAGGGATATTTTATATTTCATCAAATATCTAAAAATCTATTAAGAATTTTCTGATACAGTAAATAGAAGAATCATAGATTATTTTAAGGTCTTTAATAAAAATAAAAAACATTTCGTGTTTTTTTTTGTTTTAAATAAAAAAAATATTTTTTTAATCATCATGGAAAATTAGTATGATAACAACAAACATTTCTTCTTAAAAAACTATTAATTTTAATAAAAATGGAAAAAATCTTGTAAAATCTAATCATTAATAATCAGTGTTGCCACCTCTTACATTGATTACACATCGACATCGATTGTTAATACTTAAAATTAAATTGTCAATGTCTTGCTGCGGTATGAGGTCCCATGTCCTTTGCAAGTGTTCGTAAAGTTGTTGTTCAGTCGTCAAAGAACAATGGCCACTTCTCATACATTGAATGACCTGATAATGAATTATTGTGTATATAGATAAAATGTACAAAAACAAGTAGATCTATGATCAAGAAATTATACTGTAAAGACAGTTTTTCTTATAAAGGTCTAGGAATTACATAATACGCCAAAATTAGTTCGTATTAATTTGACAGATTCTCCCATGTCCAATGTCACCGGCGGCGTCTTTACGTCAAAAACGTTCCAGTGCATCCTTATCCAATGTTTTCAACGGCAGAAATACATTTATATTTATCTTTTTATATCTTTTAACATAAAAAATACATTCATTTATGATCAGCTTTTAACAACTTGATTCAATTTATATATAAAATTAAGTTTGCTCGAGGTTTTCACAAAACCAAATGCTAAAGATGTGGTATAAGTGAAATGGAACGTAGCTAAACAAGGAAGTATCTTCGGGCACAGATAATATAACAATGCAGCGAATAAAAAATATTTTGATAAGGATGCGTTCACGAGTTCTAGAACATCTTTACAACCCAAAACTTTACTTTTTACCTAGACTTCTATAAAATATAATTGTTAGTGAAATCATTACACTAAAAAATAACCTTAATTTTAAAATAAGTTTTATCTCTATACATGTTTAGGTCAAAAATGGCCATTCTTCTTTGGTGGAAAATCTCTCAAAGCTTTTCGTTGTAACATGTCCCAGGCATGCTCGATAGGATTTAAGTCGGGCGACTGTGCAGGCCAATCCAAAACTTGAATATCGTGCTCTCGGAGAGCGGTCGATACCAGCCGCGCCGTATGGCAAGGAGCATTATCGTGCATGAGTAGAAATTCATGGCCTATTTGAGTTCTGTGTGGGACAATAACGGGCTCTACTACCTCCTCGTGGTATTTTTGTGCAGTCATGCTGCCTTGGATCCAAACGAGTTGGGTTCGTCCGCCAAGACGAATTCCTGCCCACACCATGATTGTCCCGCCTTGGTATGGGTGGACCTCCTGAGGGTGCCGTAGACGGCTAACTCTCCCTGGAGCTCTCCAAACGCGTGTTCTTCGTGAATCCGGGTGAAACCCAAACCGGGACTCATCGGTGAGCAGCACCAAAGACCATTGTTCGTCACTCCATGGTAAATGCTCCCGAGCCCACGAAAGCCGCCGACCGCGATTGCCACGTCGCAATGCTGGAACACGCAATGGTCTTCGAGCATGAAGATCAACTTC
Source organism: Euclidia mi (assembly GCA_944739405.2). Taxonomy (NCBI): domain Eukaryota; kingdom Metazoa; phylum Arthropoda; class Insecta; order Lepidoptera; family Erebidae; genus Euclidia; species Euclidia mi. Next base: position 27,054,373 of record OX123201.2, read on the forward strand.
ATGTAACCTTCTTCGCACGGTTTGGTCGCTTACCAGCAGCTGGTGGTCCTCCTGGAGCCTTTGCACTAGTTGCAGCGCTGTGATATTGGGTTGTCTTCTGGCGGTCATTTGGAGAAATCGATCCTGTCTCTGCGTAGTAACACGATATCTACCTGTGTGCTGTTCGGCCACATCTCCAGTACTGCGATAACGTGACCACAACCTTGATATCACATTTTGACTGGTATGTAGGGCCTCAGCAACGACGCGTTGAATTGCACCATTTTCTAACATGCCCACGGCTCGTAACATTTCATCTCGACTCAAATGACGACGTGACATGACTTTTAAAGTTCGTACGTCACGTTAAATTAAAAAAGAAAAACAATTAAAAACCCTTTTCATTAATAATTATAATAAAACAGTTTTAACTTTCTTTAATGTAACGAATTACTAGCAAATTTGCCGCCATATTTTGTTTATTATTTTGTTTTTTTTCTTTCCATGTTCAAATTTTGAAAATAGAATAAAAGAGGTTTTAATCTGTATATAAACTTTTTGTGGAAACTAACAAGGTTCTAAACTATAAACTCGTAAATAATTTAGGATTAAGATATCCCTAGACTTTGTTGATGTGTGTATATGTAGGTAAATGGTTTGATATATTATTATATATTATTAACATATTTGCCATACATACTTTAAATTAATAATTTAAAAGGTTTATGTGTAAAAGACCTTTTTTTTCACGCGTGGAAAATGAGTTACCTCCGCGACCGGGGAGCGGTCGAAGGGGGTATGTCGGACTCCCGCCCCATGACCTGTAGGCTGGATTACCGACTAAAAGCCACACGGTGGCTCCGAAGCTCGAAGCCTTGCAGGTATAACGGGAACTGTGGTTGTATTGCTCCGCTGTACCTATCACGTCCGTCCCCTTGCTTGGGACGCGTGCCCGGGAAAAGGCGGGGTGTGCAATGCCTTTCACGGTAGACTGCGCCACACAGCCCGCTGCCTTCTCAGAGACGCTTGTGGTGGGTCGTTAGAGCCTCCCCCTCCAACGCCCGCAGACCTGAGGAAGAGTCGAGTTCAACGGCCGCTGCCGCCGCCTCGACGCCGCCCTCGCCTGCGAGCGGGGATGCGTCGTTCACGCTCCCACTCGGCGGCCTCCTTCTGGAGCATTACAGCTTCACAGAAGGAGACCGTCTGCACGCCAATTGTGGGTGGCCTCTACCATTGCCGCTACTACGACTGGTAGGGACAAATCTCTCCCGATTGTGGCGAGTTAGCGACCAGAGTACTCCGCTCGTCCGTGCACGCGCGCGTGGCAGACCTCTAGTGTGTGTTGAGCGGAGTCCAGGTCGTCATTGCAGTGGTGGCACTGTGTCGTCTCCTCACGTCCGATCCGACTCAGATACTCACCGAAGCAACCATGCCCGGTAAGTATCTGAGTCAGCCGGAAAGTAGTGCACTCTTTCGTCTCGAGCCAGGCGTCAAATATTGACAAAATCGCACCGACGCGACGATGTGTTGGCGCGTGCAACGCGGTAGATGCAGCCGCACGCGCCACTGCCACTCCCACAGAAATAAATAGTAATAGAATGGTGACACAGGCGTGGCGAGCGTGCCAAACTATTGCACTATAGCGCATGTGTTTTCGAACGCATTCGAATTACGCATCGCGTCTCCCTTTCGCGCGCTGAGGAGGTAAAAAAACATTAAATTCGTTACGAATATGCCATATTGTGCAGTTTCCAATTGTAAAAATAAAAGTGATGCAAAAATATGGAAAAGGGAGGCATTTCATATCACCAGTAAGTATTTAAATTGAGTAAAAGTTAAGATTATTGAGATTCAAACCAAGTGGTCTACTTTTACCATGTTTGTCTAATAAGAACATCATCGTTAATTTCTTCGTTATGTTGAATTTCCATTGCTTGAATTATACGATACTTGTTGACATATTTATGAAATAAACACGCAATGTACGGCGAGAAACGCGATATTCACAAGATGCCAAAAACAATAACAAATCAGGGGCCACGGGTCAAATAAATAGCTGTGATTGGTCAGCGCGCGCTAGGGATTGACGTTCGGTTTATGGTTACGTTTTAAATTTATCGATAAATAAAAGGAATATTAATTCGAATTAATATTATGTCTCAGGCTGTCTCTCTCTCTCTCTCTCTCTCTCTCTCTCTCTCTCTCTCTTATAGAAAGCAAGCATCATGTTCATGCTTTCTGATCACGAAAATGACATCTATTTGGGAATCCAAGATGGCGGACAAAACATTTTTAATAAAATTAATATGGGTATCATTATCGCGGTTTTTATGGATTCTGGTCACGAAAATGACATCTATTTGGGAATCCAAGATGGCGGACGGGACATTTTTAATAAAATTAATATGGGTATAATTTTTGGGGTTTTCATGCTTTCTGATCACGAAAATGACATCTATTTGGGAATCAAAGATGGCGGACGGGACATCTTTGTTCACGAAATAGATGGTGTTGTTGGATTCCCCATCCTTTTGAACATCGGAGACGATACCCATATTGATTAAAAAAAAAATCCCATCCACCATCTTTGATCACGAAATAGATGGTGTTTTTGAATTTCCCCATTCCTTAAAATATCGGAGACGATACCCATATCGACTTACCCTTCACATCACAAAAACATCCCTTCCACCATCTTTAATTTCCTATCCACCACCTTTTTTTTTTTTTTTTTTTTGTTCACTACGGTGGTAAAACTCTCCTTATGAGTCATCTCAACTCCGCCAACCCAGCCATTAGAACGGCTGGGCTTGGGACTGGCGGAGGAGGTATGTGGAGGCTCTCCCCTAAAGGCGTTCAGGGCATACCCACTAAAAACCACCGCGGTGTCCCTACGGGTCCCGTATGTTGGCGGGGTCACGCGATTCGCGATTTGCATTCTTTCTCGCGACCCCGCCCGGGATTGGCCCGCCGTTGTTGTTGGCGGGCCCCGTCTACATATGATCTCGCAATCATCCATCAAACTTCTTGCATCCATCAAACTTCTACTCCTATCCACCACCTTGAATCACGAAACAGATGTTGTATTTGAATTCGCCATCCCTTTTAAGTTTAACATCGCAGACGATACCAATATAGTTTTTTTTTATTTTCCCATCCGCCATCTCTGATTTCCCATCCGCCATCTTTGATCACGAAATAGATGTTGTATTTCGATTCCCCACCCCTTAAAATATCGAAGGCGATACCCATATTGTTTTTTAAAATTTTCTCATCCGCCATCTTTGATATTCCGTCCGCCATCTTGAATCACTAAATAAATTTCATATTATTTAATCAGCATCCCGAAAATCTCGAAAACGATACCCATATAGATTGTATCCTATTCGTGAAGCCTTTTTTTGCCTTTGACCCAACCCTCCTCCTTCTCGTTTGACCAAATTTATTATTTTTGTCGGGCCACTAAAAGGTGTGGCGTAATTTTATATAGCCTTTCGGAATAATTGGGCTATCATAGGCAATATCAATTTTTTAAATCCGACTGCTAGTTCCTGAGATTAGCCGACATTATCTTTTAGCCTTTTTAGCCTTTTGGCCGGGCGGCCACAAAGGGTCGAAGCGTTATGTTATATAGCCTATAGCCTTCCGGAATAACTAGGCTATCGTATACAAAAAGAATTTTTCAGATCCGACCGGTAGTTCCTAAGATTAGCGCGTTCAAACAAACAAACTCTTCCGCTTTATTATATTAGTATAGATATTCTATAATATAGTCAAAAGTTTTGTAAGATTTCAATACAGATTTTTAACTAAATAAATACGTTTTATTTTTATAACAGTATACTTCACCAAACTATTCATAATAAAACATTTTATATAAACAATAACATAATTTCATTTTCCACAGCTCTCACATCGATAATAATTCCTTAGTGTCCCCTCACTATCTATACGTCACTGTGGGCGGGGCTTGCTGAAATGTGGCACGCGCGAAATGTAGGTACGCGATGACGTCACATTCACCATTCTATTACTATTTATTTCTGTGGCCACTCCTCATACGCGCTTCGGTGCGCATTTCGCCGCCAGTTTTCGAGCGTTTCACTCGGCGCCTTCCAAAAGGCCTTAGTCGTTGAGATTGTGTTTTGTTTACACTTACTGTTACTATCGTTGTGAATATACAGGTAGCTACTTAATCTATAAAATAGATTTTTATCTGACTACGTTGTACCTTAGTATTTACATTTGTATGGTAGGTCCCTAACTCCCTATCAACAATACTATACACCATACCACTCAATTGAAAATTATAATAAAGTAGGTATCACGATTCTATTATAAATCATTCAGTTACAATTGTATGGAATTAATAATTGTTTATTATGGTTTACTATAATTTAACATGCGATTAACTTCATCAAGCTGATCCGGGGGTTACACCCGTGCTATTTAGAGCACCTTCTGCTGTGCACCCGTGGATCATAGCGTGATGCCTTCTTCGATATGTATAGGCTATGTAATACAAAAATAGTTTCAAATCACACCAGCGGTTCCTGAGATTAACGCGTTCAAACAACCAAACAAACAAATTTTTCAGCTTTATAACGTTAGTGCAGATTGTTATACATACACCATTAGAAACACAAAGTTGTATTAAGACGAGACCGAGTGCTTTTTATTTCCGGTATTTAAATGGTTGTTACTATGTACAGCCAAGGTTATTTTTAATACATAGGTAGTTCTTATTATTTTGCACTTACTTTTAAAAAGTACTAAAGATTGTACCAGGTACTGAACTGATGCCTGACCAGGCAGCGTCATATAATGTAAAGAAAGTGAAAAAACGCACAGTATAAAGACATAATTACTGTAAAGAAACTGTGACGATACTGAGAGTCAGTAAATTTACATACATACATACATAGACTCACGCCTGTTTCCCCGAAGGGGTAGGCAGAGGCATATTAAACGCCCACTTTTCGCCTGTGTTTTGATCCCACGTAATATGGTGGCGAGCTTATTGCCGCTTATCGAGATATTTTGTTTGCGAGAGCCTCGTCCGTTGATCGGCAGGTGCACCACTTGCAGGTGAGGTTGGCTTGGGACCCTAAGTTCTTGGTGGGAACCCTATGCATGCATCCTTTTTTTTATTTATTTTATTCTTAATTTTTTAGGAACTTTTTGAACACAGTCCATGACAGTTCCATTGTAACTTAAGCTTAATTTAACTTACAAAATAATATACTAAATAAATCGTACAGAACCAGGTAGGTGTTTTAGTATATACAAAGACAACGCTAATCTTGAACATAAGCTAAGGTATAAATCATTCTAGCCTCACTTGATGAAGGCTCAGCTAGATAGTTGATAAACATTCCTAAGTCTAGTTTGTTTATGTTTAAAGCCTTTATTAAATTATTTCTCTCAGACTCGTTCCTGACACACTCCGTCAAAAGATGTTGCACATCCTCCTTTTTATTGCAAATTTCGCAATTAGGTGAGTCTACTTTTCTCATTAGAAATGCAAAAGCTCTCAACGGCATGTGTCCTGAACGAATCCTAAATGCAGTTACTAATGTACTATGACCGATTTCGATATTATTCCACCAGGGGAGACGGGGAGGCTCGTTTTGTATGATTTTGTACCAAATACCTTTTGATTTTGAGAGTTCATTAAAATGTAATTTCCATTCCAAATAACAGTTATTCTTATATTTTTGTAGAATTTCCGAATAGACGGGTAAAATATAAACTTCCACACCGGATTTAGTTGCTATTTTCGCTAGCCTGTCTGCCTCCTCGTTTCCCCTTAAGCCAGTATGTGACGGGATCCACTGCAATACTATGTCCCTGTTATTTAGGAGAAGTGAGTAGATCTTACGCAGCACCGCATAGGCAATCGATACACCTCTGTGTCCAGAGGCGCATCGTGCCAAATGCTGTAGACTGCTTTTGCTATCTGTAAATATAACTATATTTCTTATATTATGTTGTAAAGTATTAACGTAATTCAGTGCTTCAAGAATAGCTAGTAATTCGGCTGTCATTATTGACACCGGGGACACTATTTTAAATCCCTCACTTCTCCCAGTAACCGCATCATAGTATGCAGCACCCGTCTCGTTGACTCCGCTCTTTGACCCATCGGTGTACAGCTTATACCAATGGTTATTATAATTTTCATTTAATTCTAATATAATATCATTGCGTAAGCAGTTCTTTTCATAACATGCCTTAGGCTTCTCAACACTTTGCAAATTAATTTTAACTACGCTATTAATTGCTATGTAACTAGACCACACATTTAATTTATACACATCTGAGAGGCAAGTTGAGTATATTTTTTCCTCATTTATGGTATTCCAAGTAGACATTAAGATGGGCTTTTTCTTATTTGACCAATATCTATTGGTTGAGAGCATAGCAAGTTTCTTTACTAACTTATTTGTGACATCATTGGACATAGATTTTACTTTTAAACAATATTTATACGCTAAGTACATTCGCCTTACATGCAGTGGAGGCAAGCATAACTCGCTCTCCATTACATGTATGGGAGTTGTTTTAATAAAACCACCTACTATTCGCATAGCTTGGTTTTGGATTTTATCTATTTTGTATATTCTTGATTTTACGCTGTTATCAAATAAGAAACATGCGTAATCTATACGACTTCTAACCAAAGCTATATACAAGCGTCTTAAATGTATAGTATGGACTCCCCAAGTGGGGCCAGCCAAGACTTTAAGAATATTTAATATTTTACTGCATTTTATGCTCAATTCATTGATATGCCTACCCCACTTAAGTTTCGAGTCCAACCATACTCCCAAGTACTTAACGTTATCTGTTTCTACGAGCGGTTCATTATTTACAAACAATTCAACCTGATGTCTTCTGAATCCTCTGCTAAATAAACAAAATTGTGATTTAGATGCTGATAATTCTAAACCTACATCTCGTAAGATCTTAACGATATAATTTAAAGAATACTGCATATGAATAACACTATCGCTTAATTTTTTATTGCTTACCATAACTGCTATATCGTCGGCGTACTGGTATATCTGTACAATACTATTATTATGGCTTTTTACTATCTCCAGCGTTGCAATATTAAATAGTAACGGGGACATCGGGTCCCCTTGGGCTAGACCGCGACTAGTCCATCTAACGATATCACTCTCGCCATCAGATTCACCTTTGATAATTAAATGTCTTTCTATCAGAAATTCCCAGATATAATTGCAAATTAATCTTCCCACATTTATCCTATCCAATGACTGTACAACACTATCAATTAATATATTGTTGTATGCATTCTCAACGTCAAGGAAAGAAACCAGACACGAGACGTTATTAGTAAAAGCTATCTGAATACTTGTCACCAATTGCGTAAGAGAATCCAAACATGATCGCCCTCTCCGGAAGCCTGTCGTGCTAGAAGATAGAATTTTATTATGTTCGACAAACCATTCCAACCTTTTATTTATCATTAAATGAAATGTTTTACACAAACAAGATATTAATGAAATAGGTCTTAGTTTAGAATCATTATTTGACGTACTACTTGTTTTTGGAATTGCAATAATTTTAATGTTGCGCCATTCAATAGGAATATAACCAGTATTAAATATATTATTATATATACGAAGTAAATATCTTTTGGCTACCGCAGGAAGGTTAAAAATCATAGAATATGTTATAGCATCGTCTCCCGGAGCTGTGTCTTTTTTCTTAAGGCATGACTCTAGCTCATGAACGGTGAATTCTGACTCTAACAATGTATTATTCGAGTTTGAACGGCATCGGGAGCCAAGCTACGTAACAGTTGCTGTCGCCTATCAATTGACACATAAGACTTACCTTGCCTGTATCCTTTCATCCACCTCATTCTTCTCCACATCTCAGAAGACGATACCTTTCCATCAATAGATGAACAAAACACTTGCCAACTATTCGCTTTAGCGCGGTGTATTTCCTGTCGGGCCTTTGCGGTTCTCTCTTCCAACACGGCTAGGTTTCCGGGTGTAGGGTTTCTCCTAAACTGACGTAACGCGAGTCTTCTCTCTGCTACAACTTTGGAAAGATTCGTATTCCAATACGCTTTGGGTTTAAAATTCATCTGAGGGTTATTGCTTATCTTAATTGGTGGAATGTTTTTATTTGCTGAATTGTTAATAATAGAGACAAAAGTATTATACATTTGTTGCGTGTTATCTGTGCAGATATTTAATTCCGAAAACGATTGATCAATATCTTTAGAGTAGTTTATCCAATCGGCATTTTTAAAGTTGCGTTTTATAATTGAGTGCATTGATTCCTGATAGTTGATTTTAATTTTAATAATCAAGTGGTCGCTTCCTAAATTCTCACTTAGTACGTTCCAATTACAATGAATTGCTAAATCTGACGAGGTAAAAGTGACATCAGGAGATGTTTGCTGTAATACGCCATTCACGAATTTCACCCTGGTAGGGCTACCGTCATTAATTGGTACATAATTATACTCTAAAGCAGCATCCATAACTTGACCTCCTCTGGTATCATTTTTGTTAGACCAATTTGAGTTATGTGCGTTCCAATCACCAGCTATTATAGTTTTACCAGTATACAATGAAAACAGATCTTCCCAATCACGTTGAATTGTTTGTACAGAAGAGGGGCAATAAATGGAAATAATATTGTCTAGGTGTTTGCAGTTATATACCTTCACATGCACCATTTCAATACCAGTATTATTTATTCTAGTCGGCCTTAGTTCACATTTTATTGAATTGTGTACCATAACTGCCACACCCCCATACCCGTCTGGTCTGTCCCTCCTAAACACATTGTATTGTGAAATATTTAACTCACTTTCCTCATTTAACCATGACTCACTGATAATGGCAATATGTATTTTATCCTTCTGCAAAAGAGATTCAAATTCTAATAATTTTGGTCTTACACTTTGTGAGTTCCACTGCATAACATTGATACAACAATTCCTTAGTATATTAATTTTATCCATAAGAGTTAAAGAATAGTTTTTTAAATATGTCACCGTCTTTTATAATCTCTACTACATATTTATATATCTCTTCAAATATAATTTTACAGAATATTTTTAACTTATCTTCAAAGGGCGCGTTAGACATAACTATCTCTTCTGATTTTTGCAACAATCTAAAGAAAAGATTCCTGGGCTGACTTGTACTAGTCTCTTCTTCAGTCTTCTCTTGTTCAACACATGGAGAAATATTGTCAACAGTTAATTTGTCCATTTCCTTGTTTGGTTTAGATTTTTTCTTCTTTTTATATTTCTTCTTTTGTGCGACTCGTCCACTCTGTTCGTATGTCTCGAGATTTGACTGTGGATTTGACGATGTTTCAATTTCTTCCTCATTACTCTCCTGGTTCTGACATGTAGATAAATTAGTCAGTAAAATATCTCTATAACTTTTTGAACTGAAAGAAGGTGGCTGCTCTGACGTATTTGTGTTTATTGTATCAAAATTATATGCACTATTTTTCTCAACGGGCTTATTTAGGAATAACGCTAAAGCTTTTCTGTAGGAACAAGTCTCTTTGCTCATAATATTGCGAATTTCCTTTTCTTTTTGAAAGATAGGGCAACTTTTGTCAAATGACATATGGGGGCCATTACAATTGAGGCATTTATATACTTTAGTTTCGCAATTGGTGTGATTCTGTCCACATTTAGGACAAAGTACTTTTTTACCTGGACAATATTTTCTAAAGTGTCCATACTTCCAACAGCCGGAGCATTGAGATACTGGGAAAGTATATGGTTCGACCTTAAAACGGCAACCGTATCCATGAATATACGGTGGTAAGGTCGCCCCCTTGAAACTGACTCTTATCGTCTCACTATCAATCCAGTTGCCCTCATTATTCAGTCGCTTCAGCCGTATTATAGACAAGATCTCAGTGTCACACATCAGCACGGTTCTTAGTTCCTCAATATCGATGTCTAAATCGATTTGCTTAATTATTCCATAAGAAATATTCGACTCAAATGTCATTTGACATCTCAGACCCAAATCCGTTATCTCGCCACAATTTAACAGCCTATTTGCTTTTTCTTGAGACTCAAATGTGAGCAAAACTTTGAAACTATTCTTGTATTTTATTCGGGTAATGCCGTCTATATTATACTTCCTTAACATTTTAGCCAACGCGATTTGTTTGGGCAAAGTTTCTTGAGACGTGACACAGACTTCATAATTATTAATGTTCTCAGCTGTGTGTATTGTCACATCAACTTGCGAGTCGGCATTTTTAGACAAACCACGATTTAATCGTTTTGTTCTTCTATTTATCGTTGTAAAACCTCCGTCGTTCACTCCCTCACTGCCATTATTTTCACTTATTTTCCTCTTTCTTATCTGCTCAGCGGTCTCTGAACTATTTCTGGTAATATTCAAAACATGTTCATCCTGTTGCATCATATCAATCTCAAATTCATCTTCACTACTGTCACTCAATAACCTCGGTAAACTAGACGTTAAACTCTTATTACTTTTATCACTCATTATAATATACAACGTGCGGTACGGGTAGCAAATATAATAACATTGCGAAAAGAACCGGTTTCGTTAACGCGAGCGCTTGACTCACCGATCCGCGCGCAACTCGCATGCATCCTATGTGTCAGTAAATTTATCAGAATTAATTCAAATTATATTCACGTCCAGATTAGGGAATCACTTTTTGCAAGTGAAACCACAAAAGGAAAAAAACTTTACAAATACATAATATAAATTTCGTACACTATTAAAATAACAAATAGGTAAACAATTGATATTTACACTTGAATGTGGCGCCTCTATCAACGCTGTAGGTCTGCTGATATTAGGATTTTAGATGGTTCCCTTTTTGTCAACTGCAAATATAAGTTGGTTATCGGTCAAAACAACAGTTATCCACCTGCGAGACTTGAGGCCTACCATTTCTTTTGTTGTAAACGGGGAAGTCATTTACCCACATTTACTGTATTTCCAGCACGCGAAGGATATTCTTAGCATTTATTATAATGCTGCCGTTTCAATTACAATTCATAGCGTGTATTCTTCAAGCTCTATTCACTTGTGCTGACTGACTAGCTAATTAAATTATAAAACAGGAAGGAAAAAATCCTTTATCGTGGTTTTTATGGGATTTTACTCAAATTGTAACAAAGGAAAGGGAAAGTACCATAGCTCTACTACTAGTTTACTATAAGTTATCTGTGGCTCTACAAATTATCTGTTTGAATTCTGTCCTATTACAAATTGTATCAGCCGAGAACAGCACTGAAAGAGAAGGAAAACTTGATACAAACCCTATACCAACCCGCTTGGCCAGCGTGGTATAGTAGGCCAATTCCTCCTTTCAAAGGAGAGGCCTAGTCCAGCAGTGGACTATTTAAGGCTGATGATGATGACAAATTGTATCAGCACTATACAGTTGTACATACAAGGACAAGTCAATCTTTACATTTGCAGTGCGATTTTGATACTTATTATCTGCAACAGAAGAGCGGTACAAAGGTCAAAGTGTATATCTTGATAATTACTTTGTGAACATACATACAAAAACGGAACTGTACGACAGTAGTTATTGTGATAATGAACGAAGAAAACAAAGTTTTCCAGGTGTATACGATTTCAACGGAAACCGTTTGTGTTGATATTGTATCATCGACATTTAGTGGGAAATCATTAATTATTACGTAGACGAAACATTTGCTCATTTGGTGCTATATTTACGACGTTCTGTTAAATTATTATCACTTGCCCAGTGCTTCGAAGAATACGTTAAGGCATCCATGCCATCTGTTATGAAGATCTTTGATACATACTCGCTTTTCAATTTCTGCAGAGTGTTATGAGTTTGTTAATTGGCGCGAAGGGCGAAGAGCATTAACGTTTATGTAGAATTGTAACAAAAAAAAATTATACTCAATGCATTATGACTTCCACATAGCTTGAATTCAACTTTGAGGAGCCGAGTAATGTAATGAATACTTGTATATAGAATACTTAAATGTAAAGAAATGTAAAGAATACTTAATTGTTACAAAGTTCTCCGATACACCAATAATTATCCTCAGCACCTGCGTGAATTTTCTTACGATAATTAAAATTAAACATGTGAGGTATTAATTTATAAGATACGTAACCAGATGAAAAAAGAATTAAATCCCGGGTGATGATCTAGGATTGCAATTGGGGCAGCCCGAGCGCTAGGACAATGAGTAAAAGGTTGCAATTTTTTATAATTCGGTCGTTAACAAATCAACCTGTAGTAAAGTTTAAGTGGAACTGGTAGGTAAATCAGAATATACCTACTATATGTATTGATTGGTACGTATGTAAATCATTTCTGTGTGACTATGCTTGCCCCATTTTTTTTAAGATTGTTACCTACATCAATGCGACATTAAATTATATCATTAATTCAACTTTCTTCGTGGAAACCACAGATTACTGAAGTATTCTGAGGTGGAAACTATAATATAGTACTTACGTACGAGTATAATATGTTGTCGACATAATATTTATGGACAATTGTTGGTATGACTCTGAATGAACAATCGTTTAATGTTCGTGAATGAACACATATACCTAGGTATTATTGACGTTAGATACATAAATTTAAAATGAACCATTGTTAGCTAACATCTCAATTAAAGAAAAACCAGCCATAAACATATTACCTACTTTATATTTACTTTTCTTTGCTTTAGCATAGCGTTCCTCAAAATGGACTTCGTGAAACCGTAGGGGTGAGCTGTGTGTTAAGCTAGAAAGAGTTTGGTTGTGAATATAGAGGATTCGTTATTGTTTGGTTAATTTAAAACCAGCCAAGTGCGAGTCGAAGGGTTCCGTTTTTACCTTTTAGGTACGGAACCCTAAAAAAGAGTTAAAATATATACCTACGTGCAAGACACCGACCAGTAGTATCTACAAATAGGAAAGTGTGATGAATTTCTAAGTTATTATTTTGACTTATGGAATTCCCAATTACCTACACTTGCGATGTCAGTAAAAGATTCGTGAGCTTCATACTAAGTAACATTAACTAACCATTGAGGAAATAGTATGTGTATTTTTTTAAAGCAAACTCCTGCTTCTACACGAGTTTCGGCGCATGGTAAGCGGCTTTCCTAATCTTTTAAGTGACATCAACCAAGAACCACTGGCACATTGCCTTCAGTAAAAAAAATGCACAAGAAAGCGAAACTATTGACGCTCTCTTGTCATAGGCTCTCTTCCCCTGTACCTACTGTCATAAAGGTATCCTTTCCTATAGGGCAGAGAGAGAGTGTAAGTATCCTTAGCTTAGGTAGGTACTTTACCTTTCTGTTCAGTGGTGGTACTTAATTGCTTGCTTCAAATCAAGGGCTCGTTTTCCGCCTCTTTGGTCTGGCATATGGAATTAGGGGATATATGACTCTTCCTTCTAGGTATTCATGAGTTGCGCACTAAACCACCGCGTTGTGCATTACGTACCGCAGCGGCGCGGCACGCGGGGCCACGCGAATGGTATGTCCGAATGGTACCTACTATGACCTATACCACTTATTAGGGGTTATGTTTGGTTTCTAAACTCGTATCAAGTTTTAATTGTATTTTGGCTTCCTGGGGAAAATGTGCCCGGGTAAGTATGCGCACGCGTACACTTACCCCCATGGGCAATATATTAGAACGATACCGAGTCTTAATTCACTGAATAAGTTTTTTATACAAATCTTCAAGGTGCTAATACATTGTTTTATATGGCACTATAAAAAATCATCATGCCGCGAACATATATTAGGAAAAGTTCTGAACTAGCACCAGTGACAGAATACCAAATTGATAAGGCTAAACAGCATACCCGAAATAGCAAAAGTAAGAGAGCTGCTGCAGCTGCCAATGCCATTGGTATCAGTGAATCCTGTCTGCGCAAAAGATTTAAACTGGATGAAGCTGCAGATTCAATGGGTCGTTTTAAGATACTATTCAATATTGAACAAGAGGCAACATTTGTAATTTATTGCAAGAAAACGGATAAAATATATTTCGGACTTACAATAAATACAGTTAAGTAACCTTTAACAGTAAGAACTTCGAGAAAAATTTTGCCAAAAAATATTGTTTTCTAATTGTTTTGTGTTATACTAAGGAATGCGTTTACTTACCCCTTAAGTATGCGTTTACTTGCCCCACAGGGGTGCGCACGGTTACCCGCAATAAGGGGCAAGTGAACGCTTTCCTACTTTTACCCTATAATTCCTTATTACAAAAAGATATACTTTAAATTTATTTAATTTTCTGTTTTCATTTATAAATGAATAAATGCTCAATTCAAAAATATATTTTTTATTTCTCTAGCTTTAATATTGAAAACTCAGTAAGGTCTGAAAGGCTAAAGTGCGCACAGTTGCCCCGAATGACTCTACCGTGGTAAATGACATAGTCCCATTCAATGATTTATGAGGTTTTCTCTTTACAAAATATGTGTCAATATTTTCTAGTATTTGTGTATGACGATGTTTGTAATTATGCCTCATAAAGTGTTGTAAAGATATTATGTAACTTAATGACAAAACTGCAGTAATGACTTATAAACATTTTATTAAACAATGTGACATAGGTACTTAATTATTGTCTTATTGATATTAAGATAACGTAACATAGAGCAAATTCGATATAGGTATAGTTAATCAAAAAGGCATCCAGTTAGATTGCTTCTAAATGATCAGTTGAAATGGACATAAAATAATAAAATTATTTGTACTACATATTTATGAGTCCCAAAATTTAAAACTCCTCTCTAGTGTTCGGCTCGATGTGGCTGGCTATAGCTTTGTAACAGGTTGGACCCACGCCCGTAGGTCTTGGGTGCTCAAACCCCTTCCAATAGATCCAGAGCAGCGGCGCATTTAGAATATCTAACCCGCCAAAAGTTAGGCAATGATCCCACCCTGTATGTCTCCTTATGACTCTGATGCAGGTTATTTCTGTGCAAACAATACCGATCCTAACTAACATTACTAACACCTTTGTGCTCCCAAAATGGTAGACGTTAAGTACCGTAGTAAATTTTGTCATCTATGATTCTACGTCACCCATAACCTGCTGGCTACTGGTGGAGCCTATTACTTACTGGCAAGTTGCCAGGCTTCTTAAAGAATGGACCATCAGAAAAACCCATTAGCCTAGGTACTTAACATTTCCTACCCGGAAGATAAAATCAGAGACTGACCAAAAACGCTTGTTAAAAAAAGTACTTAGGTACCTACTAGCTTCTGCCCGCCGTTCCTGCATAGGTGTCGTGCTAGTCTGTTGTCAGTTGTCACTTGTCACTAAGTATATGTTATCTTACAGCAAAGTTTCTTCAAAATACGTTCAATATGTTTTGTGTAGAAGAGTAACAAACATTGTAAAATGATAACAATAGACAATTTAAACTACTTCGTTCAAAGAACTCGACGTCTAGGTAAACTAATATAATTATTTTCCGTACCTAAGGGCTTTATCATTTTGTATTTATTTGCCATTGTAATGAAACTTCGCAGTTTTCACAGAAATGTCAACCCGATCATGAAAACGTCTCGTGATAAGTATAATCTTTGTGTAAATAAACTGTTTACTCCGAAAACAAGATTCAATAGAAAACTATTCAACTACATAACACAGCAACAATTTAGATTGTTTTAAAAAATAATACAAAATACAATGATTTACGCAATGCACAAAAGGTAATCTAGGAACGAACTTATGTTGAGAGGCAGGTTAAGTAAATTTTCTTCAATCTTGTGGACGAACTGAAACTTGTTGATTACATTATCTGTAAGTAATATTATTTGGATACCAACCTAGCCTCCTGCGTCACCAAGCTATAATTTCCCTTGGCAGTCTTCGCAGTCCACTGCTGGACTTAAGCCTCTCCTAATTTGCTTTACACTGTGAGTCAAATTAGGAGAGACTTATCAGGCTTTGGCCCTCTATACCAAGCTGACTAAATGGGTTTGTAGGGTTTATATGGTTTGATGTCGAGTTTTTCGTCTCTAGTTTATAAATACGAATTATTTTCAAATCTTTGCCAGCATAAACACTCTTCGAAAATAGTGAATAAACGGAATGGACAGAAAAATTTTACTCGACAGCACGTTTTTAGGTGTAAAAACATAAAAATTAATCTAAATGTGTGTGCTTACGTGTGGCTGAAATTGCAGCAGTAACAACTACGATGCTTACTCCACAACACAAGTAATAATTTGAAGCGTGATTATTTAAAACGCTGTTCGTCTAGTAACCGATTCAGTCAGTATTACCCGGTTGTCGCGGATACTCGTCACATCGAAATGTCAGTTTTCCCGCCCTTTGGAGCGCGGCAAAATCAAGTTTATGACGAGTCAATATTTTTAAACGAAATAAAATCGATAAAATAATAAGTCGTCCGAAAAAAAAGTGGTTAAGTTTCAGTGCTTTAGTAAAGTTATGCGAATCTACTGTGATACTGTTTGGATATTTATTTAAAAGTGCATCTTCAAAAGCTCGTCATGAAGGAAAAGGTGCTTGCATTTCTAAACTTTCTTTTTAATAGGTACTTACATAATCTTTTGTCATCTCATCCACTTATTAACTCGGACATTAACCCACTTTGACCTCATTAGGATAACTAAATGGCGACCGTCACCTACAGTAATAATTTAATATTAATGAGCAAACAGTTTATTTTATCGCATCCAAAAATATTGGTTCAATAGACTATGGTTTACTATACAGAAATGATGTTTACTAATGTTCAGGTAACAGGCGCCAATCGCGAAATGATTCCAAATATTTTTGTTGATATTCAGTCATATCCTTATCTGGTTAGACCAACAAGCGGACCTCGAGCTCCAAGGCGCGTAAGTCTTGAATGCAACCGGGATGGCTTAATAATAATTACAGAAATATTTTTTTCAAGAATATCGAAATAAAGAAACGCTTCTGATACAAGGGCTTAAAGAGCAGCCCTTTTTAAATATTGTTAGTAGTAAGAAGAAAATATCAATTAAACAAATTCCAATCCGAAGAAAATCTAAAACTATCAACATACCTATTTACAAATATTTTCGCTAAGCGGGTAGCCTTTATTGATATTTGCCACCTACCTATACAGGCTGTCACAAGACACATCACCAAGCCGAAGTCTACTCGTTGTGGACATCATGCCAAGTCATACTAACCAAAAAGAATACCTGGGAAACTAATTTTTTTTTTAAGTTTTCACATTTTTTAAACCGCAATTAAAAGCGCGCGCGTGCCATGCTCGAAATACCTACTTATCCATGGGGTTATATGTTATATGCCCATCTAAAGAACATATTTGCGGGGTAAATGCATCGATTTTGTACCTAATTAGAAAAATGCCATTATAACTTTGAGCCTCAATATCTCCTGAACCAGTAATTTCCCAGGTATGGTGCTGAAGTAAAAAATGTTCGTGATTGGTACAACATGGGATTTCAGTTTTCGTTTAGGGTCTTTTTACTCCCTATATAGTTAGAAGTGTTAACTCAGATCACCACAACTACAAAGGCACAACCTACAGATTTTATTTTTAAAGGTTGAAAAATCTAAATTTTCCACAGACAATATGAGACATTTTTTATTAAATATCATTATATAATTACTCATCATTATTATTATATCGTATTGCCGCACGTTATCTTGCGTAGAGCGTGATTATTTGCACACAGATTAACAAATATTTGTTCGTTCTATATCTACAGCATCTCAACTAGACAGATTGCAAATGGAGACAACGATTTAAAAACATTTATGTGTTTTTGCATTTTTACGTGCGATTCATAAAAACACTCTGATTATAATATCATTTACGAGACGTGTCTTATTATTGTTTACTTTTTATCTTTATTGAAGACAAAACATTGTCATGGAGGCTGTGAACGCATTATCCATGTTCATGAAGATACAAATATTAACGATTTAAAGTTCATTTAAAAATATATTGACGTCAAATTCCTCTTTTCGGCTCTTTAATCGAAATTGGACATACCTACGTACTGTTAAACTATTAGCATTCATAACAATTTATCGATCAAGTGTACTATTGATTTAGGTATATTCTCTATTCAATATACCTACCTAAATAACTTCAATTACAAGAAAACTTACAAATAAATTTTGGCTAACTCCTGGCTATCAATATTCTAGCCTTTTTAGAGAATACTAGATCAGCTCGCGGTTAGATGCGCGCTGTTATACTTTACTGTTTACGTCGTATAGGTACCTCTCAGCGGTAGTCTTAGCTATCAGTCGTGTGATATGAGAGAATTTACATTTTACATTCCTAATTCCTAACACTTTTAACTAGAATAACTAAACATGCTATAGTAATCAATTCCTATGAATTAAACACGTGCGACTAGTCTGATGAATATCATATTATGAATAGAAATGTCTGTCCACGTGAACCATTTCCATGCCACGCTGCACATTATACACACGCAAACCCAAGTTTTACACGCAGGAACTTCTGCATTACAAATCGTTCAAACAGAAATTAAAAACGTTTTAATAAATATTTTTAGTATTTTGGTAGGTAGGTACCTACTGTGGTGGCGAGCCTTTTACCGTTACCAGGCACATTACCAGATTTAGTGCTGCTACTGAGAATTCGGAAAACTCTCGGTAGCTATCTACCTCCAAGACCATAGTCTCATGACCAGAATAGACAAAGTTTACCTATAAACAGATTTAAAAAAGGTAATTATAGTCACTTTAAAATTGCCTAAATCCATAGTGTTCAACAACAACAAAGGTCGAGCAGTTATCAAAAAACTCATAAACCGTAAAAGGCTTACCACCAATACCAAAGTCCATGATTGATTATGAATGTCCAGATTGAATGAAGTTTAATTGTGTGAGTTCATAGTCATCACACTCATCACTCATCAGTGTCACCAGCATCACACAGAACAGCGTCAACAAGAAAGGCCGAGTAAATACCAAATACCACAAAAGAGAACGTAAAAAGTATTTAGATACCATTTGATCTTAATGTTTAAATGAAATGTCACGAAATTTAATATATTATTTGATAAAATGATTAAAATAACATACGTACCTACTTATAAGAATAAGAATTACTAGACTGCTTAAACTATACAATAAGTTTAGGATTTAGCATTCCTTCGCAGGTCAGATCAAATTTAAATACCAATTTCGTAATGCCTTGTTACGAAGAATTTCTAACAAGTATATTAATTCAGCAAAATGTATTAAAATAACAAATTCAGATTTCGTAGAAATCCTGAAAAGCATACGTAGCATAGCTACAATAGACAAATTTAAAATCTTATGCTGTATAAATCATATCAGTCTATCTCAGGAAGCAATTTTATAAAAGCTCAATTTAAAACCTACAGATACAATACCATCCTTTGTACATAATAACATTTCTTATTAAATCACACCAACGGTTTCACGGGAACCATTTAGCGCCACTTACGGTGCCTGAACATCTAATAGCCAATTAGATATATTTACCTACCAATCTTAAAAATATCTTTATTTGATTTGAATTCTGTTAGTGGTTTCAATGAAATATAATCTGATTTTGTACACAAGCCAATTAGATATAATCTACTAATTTAAAGTCGAATTTAAATATATTAGCACGTTCGAATGAATTTAGTCGGTTCTACTTGAATATAGATGTGTCCACGGATGTGTCCATATATTAACCAATACATAGGATAAAGTCTTTCGACTGGGGGGGGGGGGGTTAAGGGATTTCTACTGCATTCTTTCCATTTTATCCTTCTACTATCGTTTGTTTCTTCAAATTATGAGCGGGCGTAGATTTGCGGGCGAGGAGATGGTAAGTAAAACAGCATTTGCACATCAAAGTCTTTCGACTGTGGGTTAAAGGATTTCTACTGCAATTCTTCCATTTTGTCCTTCTACTAAGTATCATTTGTTCCTTCAAATTGTGAGCGGGCGTAGATTTGCGGGTGAGGAGATGGTAATTCTATATTAATGTGTAACTAATCCTTTTTGCATTTGATTGACAATGAGATTTCGATAAAAAATAATATAGATGGATGATACCTATATAAACCATGTCTGAGAGTTCTCCATAATGTTCTCGAAATAAGTACATGTGTAGTCTGCCAACCCGCACTTGGCCAGCGTGGTGGACTATGGCCTTACCCTTCTCATAGTAAGAAGAGGCCCGTGCCCAGCAGTGGGACAGTTTATATACAGGGCCGATGATGATGATTTGCACAATATGTAATGGAATATCTTTATCACGGAATATCTAAAACTTTTCATAGCACGTAAATAAAATACCTAGGGGAAAATCAAGTTTACCTATTTGTGTATAAAATCGTGAGGCACGTCTTAAAAACCCACAGCTTTCAAGATACCTAACTAAAACTGATACTAACCTAGCAGTCGATATCTAGACAAGCTTAGGTATATAGATTTAGAAATTGTTTAGGCAGGTACATAGCGGTTAAGTACATATTGCCTAATATTGCATTTGATTACACATATATTTTGTTTGGAGCTCATGTCAAATATCTATCTCTAGCGAAATCCATGGATAGATATTGGGTGCGGCCGTAAAATGATCATGTGGTAAGCCATGAGGAGAAATGTATCCGGAGGAGGATATCTGTAGACTAATGGTGGCTGCGCGGCAGTCCGTTGGTCTCTCTACTAGGCCAGTCTGTTCCTAGAACACTCTAGAGAATGTTCTTTCCATTCTTCGCGTTAATCAATTAATAAATATAAGGCTGTCCATAGCCTTGGTCACCATGGTCTGTCATGCAGCAGGATCGCAGTTCGTATTTCACGACACGCCAACCTCAATGACATACTGCGCCGTGCTCTTGCCACCGCTGGCGTTCCAGCCCAACATGAACCTCAAGGCCTGGCACGCGACGATGTCAAAAGACCAGACGGGATGTCGTTACTGCCGAGCTGGGTAGGCCTTTGGTATGGGACGTAACATGTGTCGATACCCTTGCGCCATCTCATCTTCCCAGCACAGCAGGTTGTACGGGCGCTGCTGCTACTACAGCGGAGACCCTCAAACGGCGCAAATATGTAAATCTAATAGGAGATTATGTATTTGAGGAAACTTTGGGGCCATGGCGTCCAAGTGCGAGGTCACTTTTTAGAGATCTCGCAAAGAGAGTCATGGACGCCTCTCGTGACCAGAGGGCTGGCACGTATTTGGCTCAAAAGATAAGTAAAACCATTCAACGAGGTAATGCTGCCAGTCTTCTGAGCACGCTTCCAATTGACTGCGATACGGATGAGTTTCATGACGCCTTCTAAATTTAAAATTTTAAGCTTTCGAACATTATTTCCATCTATCATTAACAAAAGGGCGGTAACTTTGATAGAAAACATGTATGTGATTAATTTATATGAATTGTATGGTTTGGTGATACCTTATTACGTAAATAAATGGATTAATGGCTCGTTTCTTGTCGATTGTACCTACTATCCTACAACCTACCTATCTATATACTTACTGTGATTACGCACGTCAAGCACTGTTCTGTACCTATGCATTGACTCTCCCTATTCCATAATGATAAGCTTTGTTCGAAACCGTAGTCCTATCTACCAACCTAACTAAGTAGTAGTACTAATTACGGGAATTGTGCACTTTATGGAGCAAATGCGCAACACATTTTAATTGTAGGCCTGTGATACATTATTGTACCGACAGCCTATGCGTAGTCCCTTAATTAGATTTGAATACATACTCGGTTTAATTATCAGTAGTATTAATTATGGCAAAGTATGAAATCATTTTTAAATGCTGACATGAATGACTGCTGGCTGAATGACTTCGTGTTGACAAAATGGAAGTACTATTCTAATAGAATTGGTTGCAGCAAGAATAGTTTAATTATTTGCCACGACTACAAGAAGATAGGGTGCTTTATTACACATAATCCATCTAAGAGCAACGGTTTTTTTCGCCGCTCTTGATCACACGACTGCCCACGTGAAGCCTTAAAATGCTTCACTAATCCACTATAATTTATAAATGCCTGCGCAGATTTAGATTCACAGAACAGAGTGACTCGAAAGGATGCGTGAGGATTCTCGCGATATCCAATTCCAATACATCCAAAAATATAGACTACTAGGGGACGGCCGCAGCTACTATGTACGGGCACATTATGTGTTATTTAAGGCTACTGCTCCGCTCCCGTGGCTCATAGTGTGATGTTATATAGCCTATAGCCTTCCTCGATAAATGGGCTATCTAACACTGAACAATTTTTTCAAAGCGGACCTGTAGTTCCTGAGATTGGTGCATTGAACCAAACAAACATACAAACTCTTCAGCTTTTATATATTATTATTCGATTAGATTTCTACCTTCTGCACCCCTATTTGGCATTAATGCCCATAGAGATTAAAGGAGCCCTATGGAAGATAAATGCCAAATGTCCGCTTCTTACGCCCTGTAGTTTTGGCTATGTTGTATATTCGGTCAGTCAGTCATCATCATCGCCCTAGCGTTATCCCGGTTGCATCCAAGACTGGCACGCCTTAGAGCCCGAGGTCCGCTTACTGGTCTAACCAGATATGACAGAATATCAACTTTTCCAAAGAGCGACTGCCGTCTGACCTCTGCAACCCAAAGGTATAGCGATATTCCATGGTTAGACCAGTATCAGTTCATTTGAGGGTACTGACTCCCCGTAACGACTGTCAAAGATCTTCATGACAGCCGGAACCGACGGTTTAACGTGCTCTCCGAGGCACGGGGCAAACGATAATTAACAATTTATTAAAAAAGTCATTGGTGTGCGGATTCGAACCCGATACACGATTGGTATCTCCACTAGGCTATCGCCCCCTGCGATTCGGTCAGTAACGGAAGAATTTTATATACTTAGTTATACATTGACGATGATGAGCGTAAAAAAATAGCAATATTCCAACTGTATGGTTTCAATATCTAGTAAAATCTTAGTTTACCAGCCAAGCCGTCAAGAAATCCCTACTTCATTTCAGACAGAACTGCTTCATCATTTAGTCTCAATTAATTCACAACTATGAACTTAAATTACGTTTAATAAATTGTTAGCACTTAGCATTTTATGACTTTCATTGATATTAATTGTTGTTCAACATTGCAACATGTATCTACTAAAATGTCAGACGGAATCTGTTAATGAGTCTTACAAATGTCACACGCAAACACGACGGACGTGACTTTGTATGAACCGCCGAAATATCTGTGTTAAAAATACGAATATCTTCGTCAGAGTATACTAATATAGAAGTTCCATCACATAAAACGGTAGGTATGTCCATATTATGTGATGCTTACTTCTATACCTCACACTTCTATCTTCAGCATAATTATTTCACTCTAGATCAGAAATTAGAAACTGGTTTAAATCTGACAGTCCATATTGTATCGACTCGTACTCATGTTATGTGCTACCTACTTAGATATTACCTTTCTGTTAGTTTACTTATACTTGTCTATAGTCCGTGCCACGAGAACATAGACTTTTTGTAAACAAAGAATTTCTACTAAGTTACTTAGCGATAGTTCTGTCAAAAACAAATAATGTCAAATCCAATGAGCGCAACGGTACATAGATACGTGTCATTGGAAACTAATATGTCAATGGATCGGGTTTTTATCAATATTATGCGCTGTCAACAGGATATTTTAATGTTTTGAGGTACTGACGCCTAGAATGTCAACAATTGGCGTTAGTTCATTGAAATGTTACATTCTTGGGCTTAACATGCATTTATTAGAGAACAAAATTAAATTTTTAGTTATCAAGAAGGGGTAAAGGTAAAGTTAAATACAAGTTTATAGGATCGCAACACTCTTCCCGCTGCCGGTATCTCGAAAAAGCGGGTGCAGAATAGCAGATGGCAGAAAATTATTTATACCTAAAAAAGAAATTACGTTTTCAGACTACCGTAACTTTTAATGGATTTTGTTTAAGTTCATTCTAACGATTTCATTCACAGACAACGTAAAATCTCCATGTCTAGAAATTTTTATGCAATGTACTAGCTAGTTATCCGTAATATTATTCATTGTTGGTCAATAATTTATTATTTTAGGATAGGTATGCTACTTTGAGCAAGTGATTTATTGTCTATGATTTAAAAAATCGTGTCAATAATAGAGTAACATGTATGTACACTATCATTAACATACATGGTACTCTATTTTTCCTTAATTTTATTTACAGAATAAATTACGAGTAAAACGTCAAAAAAATCGGCAAATTTATGAACATTCGACCATTCAAACACAAAGTCAAATAATTTTATTTCAGTAAAATTTAACAATATAAATTTAAAAACATAGTGGCATAATTAGGCATTGAAAAACAAAGACTGTTCAAAAAGTATAAAATCTAAAACACTACTGTTTGAAAAAAGGTTGTGAAGCCCTGAATGTTTGTTTACAAAAAGTCTATCTTCTCGTGGCACCAACTATATGCTTGTCTATTTCCTACTTAATTACTTACTTACAAACCCACATACTCCTAGGTACCAATAAATTATGATTGATAATTTAATACCACAACAAACATAATGCATCACAATTCACAATGGAACTAAGTAGGTGTTTGTAAGTAAATATTATGTTGATAGAATGATACCATATATATAGATACATATCAAATAAAGTAAAAGTCTTTATTAAATATATTGTCTGTTTGCTTCTAGGAAGGTAAAGTGACATACCTACCTAGACTAATAAATTATGATTGATGGTTTACCACTACAAACATAGTGCACCTTTTACAATGTAAGTAAATATTATGTGTGATAGTGGTATATAAAATGAAGCAGAAGTCTATGTATTAAGTATTTACGTTCTAACTTTTATAACTATTGATACGTTAGTAGTATTACCTACCTGTGCTGCATTGGTCTTCGACACGATTTTATAAAGGTACGCTATTTGTAATCATCATCATCATCACTGAGCATATATAATCTGTCTACATATATAAAATTCTTGCGTTATTCATTGACTGACAGACAAGCCACAAGCCACGGGCAAAACTATTGTTCTCAAGCAGCTGAAATTTGCCATGTTTGTTCCTTGGGGTTCTTAGGGGCGCAATAAGAAGGGATTTTCTGAAATTGCCACGAGATCGGAAAGAAACAGTTAAATTGAAAAAAATGCGCACGTAATACGGCGGGCATCCTCTTTACAAAGATCCAGTTTCGACTCCAAACCTGGGGCCCAATTGTCCTAAATAAATATAGTTTCGATATAATGTCAGTGTCATGTCATAACTTACGCCACAAAAATCTTATATAATTTAATGAAATCGTAACGACATCGTAAATTGAAACAAGTGTAAAAATATGTGTCAACGACGAACTATTTATTTTAAATTATACTATTATGACATTTGATTATCAGAATACGGCTTTTGAGTCCATTCAAGTTAAAATATCAATGTAGAATTGGGCCACTGGAGTTAAATTGCACCCAGCAAAGGTAGTAGCTAACTTATATCAAGGGAGTTACGAGACATTCATAACTATAACTACTTACGGCCGGCCATAGCCACGAATTAATTTGGCGTGCGAGAGAGAACTCACGCATCTGTCCAATTCTTGATATAGACGAGGTTTTGTTAGTTACGACCACCGAACTTTTCTCGAATTCGGCAGTGAGGAAGTTTGAACATGTCAAACATTCCTTGGTACAATCATAGATTCGGATTATTTTATTGTGGCCTGTTAGCATGTCTAAATAGATACGAATATAGGAAAATAGATACGAATATAGGAAAAAAACATACATACATACATAACGTCACGCCTTTTATCCCCGAAAGGGTAGGCAGAGGTGTATTTCTACACCCACTTTTCGCCAGATATACTTTAGTCCCACGTAATAAGGGGCGCCTATTGCCGTACCGGGCACATTTCCAGACTCCGTGCTGCTACTGAGAATTTCGTGACAGAAAAACCCAATAACAGTGCCCGACCCAGGAATCGAACCCGGGATCCCACGCGCACATTTATGCCGCGAGACCAACGAGGCAGTCGTATAGGGTTTGATGTCGAGTTTTCCGTCTCTACGCAAAGATGGTATTTGCATCGTGTTATCACTTAGTCGCCTCTTACGACACCCACGGGAAGATAGGGGGTGGTGACACTTGTATTCTATGCCGTCAACCACACGGCACAGGAAAAAGACATCCTTAGAAAAAATCAGTAAGCTTAGTTTCACCACAAAAGGTTAAAGCTTAGAAATCGGATTATTGACCACATTAGCTTTGTTATCAGGCATAGTAACAATCGCATGGACTATGACTTCATCACTGTACATTGTGATTTAGAATTAAGTAAAGTTTAGAACCCCCATTTGGGGAGGTCTATATCAAGCCGTGGACGTCTCTAGGCTGACATGATGAAAATTTATCACTTATTTTTTCATTTCTAAAATGTCGTTGCCTCTAATTTCGAGTGCTGTTATAATTCCATTGTATCATAAACCTCTGTCAACGCACCCGCAAAATACCTAGTTTATTGAAACATCAATGTTCAAGCGTATCATTTTGATCACTAGCTATGAAATAGGCCACAGCTATTTTCACGCTTATCGAGCGCAAACATACACGCAAATACACATTAAACTCGACAATATTTGCAGTAATAATGATCATAATACCACCTGTCTACCGTTTCATGCTTCACGTAGGTACACACTGTAATTACTCGTCTTCCTTATCTGATGTAGAGAAGTAATAATTGATTTTGTACCTCTTATGTATCATTATATACGAACGCGTGAGTCATCAATGTGTGTCAGTTGTCAGTCGTGAGATAAATACTACATGCTTAGCAATTTGAAGAATAGATAAAGTAAGTTGTAGTGAGGTCATTTATTATGGTAGGTAAACTAGCTGTCTCTTCGTGACAACTATTGCGGCTATCCTAATCTGTTGTGGTGTGTAAGGTTTTCAAGATTTTTAGAACATACTGTACTGTTTGAATATAGAACAGTTCTCGTAAAAGCCAAAGTAATTTTGCACTGGTTTTACTATACAGGTTGTAAAAAGACCCTTAACCAAAACTGAAACCCCATATTGTACCAATCATTACGAAATTTTTTTATTTCGGTACCATACCTGGGAAATTACTGGTTCAGGAGATATATATTGAGGCTCAATGTTACTTTTTTTTTAAATTAGGTACAAAATTGATGCAATTACCCCGCCCACCTGTTCTATGGATGTCCTATACACCCATGGACATTGATGAAAATTGCACGCGCACACTTTTAATAGTGGCTTAAAAAATGTGTCTATTTTAAAAAAAATATTTCCCAAGTTTTATTTTTGCTTAGTATAACTTGGCATGATATCCAAAACGAGTAGGTAGACTTCGGCTTGGTGATGGGTCTTGTGACATCCTGTATATTTCTATATATGTTATTGAATATTGTAAAAAAACAAGGTAGGTGCTATAGTATATATCTAGACTTTAACTATAGTATGTTTCGCCAATGTTTAATTTCATCTATAGTTATTATTTTCGCCTCTTCGTCTTTTGAAAGTGAAGGTACCTACACCATCTTTACGAAGTAAATATGTGTAATAATCAATACAACAAGGAAGGTTGTTAAAATGCATATTTATTATTAAGTAATAGAATATTACGTATAATTTGCTTATCGTTGCAATAGTGCATTAACAAAAATACCTACCCACTTGTGCGTTTTCAACCGTACATAATTCTTCGTGTTTAAATAATTGAATTTATAAATGTGAAGTATAATTATTTCAAATTCAATTTTCAATACAATAGGTACTTACATAATTAATGCAAAAAACTTATAAACATATTTTTCCTTGATTTTGTAAAGCTTTTTGTATTCTTTAAATTGTTTTGTCAACGATATCTTGAATAGCTTTATATTTATAGCGATTCAAGCGACACCTCAGTCCTCAGATAATAACGAGACTCCATTAAGGCTTTAAGCCTGCCAAGGAAACTTCGCATATAGAAAATCCTTTTTTTGTAAAATGTACTAACACCTACCAAGGGCAGTTGCAAGGGTTTCTTTAGAAGCTTAAGCCTCTGCAGCTAAAAGAATCAGAGTCATACTTACCATATTACTCTGTGTCCCTAAAAATCTACCCTCACCAAATGCAAGCGCAGGACAAACGCAAAGCAAAGCAAAATTCTGAAATAAGTTCCCACCATCTAAACTTTAAAACGGAGGCACTACTAGCAACCAATAATTCTCAAAGCATTGATGGCGGACATCGATAAAAAATGTTATTTGCATGTGCACGTTGAGTGTACAATTGTCAATGCCGCAGTATTATCGGTCGGGAGCTACAATCAGTGAAATTACAGTTTTCTACGTACACGTTCCCACAGTGGCAGTCGTTGTCACGGCTCGTTTGATACGTAATTTGAACTCTAAAACAACAACTTTTGATGTGACGTCACAATATGATAATTTGTTTACGAATTACTAGCTTTTGATCTAGGCTTTGTGTGTGCATTGTCACGTGTGAGACAGGTAGTGTTCATCTCATTGTAGTGGTCTCTACCTACTTCAGGTCGGCGCTGTATGTCCTTCGCTTCAGTACTCTTCTGTCGATATCGATAATTATTTATTCCTTTTGCTTCCATATTTATTTTCAGTTCATTCATCCTTAGTCACCCTCTCTCTTTTCGTTCCTCTACCTTTATGCAGCAGCATTCAGAAGCTGATCAGTAGTTTTAGAGATGATTAGCATTGAATATAATTTTCTCGTGTCTATTATTTTTCTTGAGTTACTTTGCGTAGTGCATCAAAGTTTTCAAAATATGAAGGTGATCATTTATAGAAATAATTAAGAATGTTAGTAAATAATTACTTAGGTATTTCAACTTTTCCACGGAGTGACTGCCGTCTTGCCTCCACAACCCAAAAAGATAGCGATATTCCACGGTTTAGACCAGTATCAGTTTATTTGAGGGTACTGACTGCCCGTAACGACTGTCAAAGATCTTCATGACAGCCGGGACCGATGGTTAAATGTGCTCTCCGAGGCATGGGGCAAGCGATAATTAACAATTTAGTGCGCACATAACTCCGAAAAGTCAGTGGTGCGCGCCGTGCGCGCCGTGGATTCGAACTCGATAGTCTCGATACCCTCTGCATGGCAGTCCATTGATATCTCCACTAGGCTATCGCTGCCAATATGTGGAAAACTAATATTCTGACAAATCTGGTTAGGGCAGTAAGCGGACCAAAATTAAAAATCTTGAACAGAAGAGCATGCATGAGGAATCTGATGGGAGTGAATGAAGCAAGAGAGATGTGTCAGGATCGTTGCAAATGGCGTTCCGTAGTCTCTGCCTACCCCTCCGGGAAACAGGCGTGAGTCTATGTATGGATGTATGTAAAAATCTTGGATGTAACCGGAATGACGTTCGGAAGATGATCAACATCAATCGCACGTTAATAAATACAATTATAATCCTGCCGTTCAATATTTCTACTTCTAAGTTAGCACTAGCCAAACCTAATCGGGAAAATCTGTATTCGTCACACGCATAGGTCTTAGCGATTCGTAGATTAAATATCGCACTGTTGTGTCACATGTGCGTAGTGTAAGTCACGTGTGCCAGTGGCAACGAACTACGGAAACCACAGATGAATTATGGGTTAACGCGGTTGTCGTAAAACCATATCGCAGGTTTTGGTGAAATAATCACATTTGTACTTTCATAACTTCTGGTGCGGATTTATCAATTTACTATTTCCGGCCCGAAGTAAGTAGTTGGACTGAAAATCTTAATAAATAAAATCCTTGCGTTACTTACTGACTGACAGACACGCTACAGCCGAAACTATTGGGCGCAGGAAGCTGAAATTTGGCATGTATGTTCCTTGGGGACCGTAGGGGTGCACTAAGAAGGGATTACCCGAAATTCCCACGGAATCGGCCAAAACGGGTAAATTAAAGAAAATTGCTGGCGTAGCTGCTGGCGTCCTCTAGTATTGGAAGATTAAAATTATCTTTTTAGTCCCTGTACCGACAGAACTAACAGCTTTATAGAGCTCCAAGACCAAAAGTCTAGGATGCAAACGTGATAAGTGTGACTAGAGGAGCTCACGGTCAAATCCGCGTTATTAAGGGCTACTGCTCCGCATCCATGGCTCACAGCGCGATGTTATATAGCATATAGCCCACCTCGATAAATTAGCTGTCCAACACAAAACTAAATATTTAAATTGGACCAGAACGAATCCAAACAAATAAACTCTTCAGCTTTATTATAAGCATTAGTAAAGATAACGCTATGACGAAGGATGAGTGTGACCTTATACCTACGATTACTTTTATAACCATAGATTCTGAAAATAAAGTCAAGAAAATTAAGTCACGTGATGTCAACTTAGTAAAAACAAGAGTACATTACAAAAATGGTTTACCTATATCAGATAAAAACTCGCGATAACATTTTTGTTTATTTGTTCCTATTTAGTTTTAAAACACAGACATGTTTGAATATGGCTGAGCTCATAAGCCTTTGCAAACTACCTAAACTGTGTTATTAAGCTTTTTATCATGCAAAATAAACCATAAATCGTAGTGTCTCTTCAACATTGATATTATTTATAATTTAGTCTCTTGTCGTTATTGCGAAAACAAAAATTGATGTTATTAAAAATACAAGTGCAAAGAACATTGTAATCGATTTTCAGTAGGTATTATTTTGCACTGAAAGATAAGAATTTTCATTCCTGCGTTTCTATTCTTGCCTTCCTGTATTTGTTTAATCCTGCTACGCACATTTACCAGAAAGAAAGTCCTAAAACTCTGCCTATCTAGCTTAAGATATGGAAATCGCAACAATTTAAAATCATTATTCTATAATCCCAATAAGATACTAAGACTACTCTTGAATAGGATTGAATATAAGGTACACGAGCAGTTGGGCGTAAGAAGAGCGTCCAAAGTCAAATAAATACGATTTTCCAGCGGTGTTAAGCAGTTTTGATAGAACCTAATTCAATATTATACAGGGTGTCACAAGACCCAACCCAACACCAAGCCGAAGTCTACTTGTTGTGGACATCATGCTAAGTCATACTAACCAAAAATAATACCTGGGAAACGATTTTTTTTTTAAGTTTTCACATTTTTTAAACCGCAATTAAAAGCGCGCGCGTGCAATGCTCGAAATACCTAAGTACTTATCCATGGGGTCATAGGGCATCTAAATAACATACTGGCGGGGTAAATGCATCGATTTTGTACCTAATTAGAAAAATTCCATACTAACTTTCAGCCTCAATATCTCCTGAACCAGTAATTTCCCAGGTATGGTGCCGAAGAAGAAAATGTTCATAATGATTCGTACAACATGGGATTTCAGTTTTCGTTAAGGGTCTTTTTACACCCTGTATACTAAATTTAGCCAGCGGATTCACCCGCGTCAATTATACATATAAACCTTCCTTGAATCATTCTATCTATTAAAAAAACCACATTAAAATTCGTTGCGTAGTTTTAAAGATTTAAGCATACACAGGGACATACAGACAGAAGACCGACTTTGTTTTATACATAGTATAAAAAAGTCGGTTTTAATTTACATACGGTCCCCAGTCCGCAAATTTATATATTCTTAATTATTTTCCAGATTTCCGACGCAAGCTTCGTGACGAGCGTGGAGGACGCCTGCCGAGTAGACCAATGCACGCAAACCCCGCCGAGCGGCAAGCCGCGGCCGCGCACCTTGCAAAGGTACCACACATCCGACCACATCTACGAGCGATCACCACACAGATACCGCTTCAAGCACGACTCCAGACCCAAGAGTCTAGGCCTCACTGACTCCTACCCCTTCATTGCGAAGCCGCCCAGCTATGAGTACTCAAAGTAAGATTTTCAGTTCACCTATTGTGACTAAAAAGTGTTCTCCTCAAGTGTAGTCTCGTTACGGTATTCGTAGAATAATCCAGAATAATTGTCTTAGTTATTGTGACTAATTTGTGTTATCCCTGAATGTAATCTTGAATTCCTATAGTAGGCTTCTGTATTCCCTTAAGATTATACGTAACATCCGAAGTAATAATAATATCTTCTTGACCTTCTGTGACTAATATGGAAAATGTCTGTATAAGTTTACCTACTCTTTGTTATGTGAATAAATACTTCCTGACATTTTTTGTTCTTACCAGAATGATTCACTTATTATCAATATGAAAGTATAGGAGTAGGTTAAACAGTTGGCAAATTATAAAATATATCGACTGTCCGAAATTTGGATACGTACGGCAATCAGATGCCAGTGGCGGGTGCTGGTTTTTGGTTTGCGCAAACTGATCCTGGTGAGATTAGGCTTTATCAATAGGACCGCTAAAAAATAGATTATATCTGAAGACTTCAGATGCCTTTGAAGGTGGCTTTTGCCCCTGATAATCTATTCCATTTTATGTGACTGGTCTTATGACATCACATAGACTGATAAAAGTTTCGATCCCCGGAGCGAAACTTAGTAGTGACCTTTGGAAACTGAACTTAATTAGTACTAGAGAATGTTCAACAAAGGCAGCGATAGCCTAGTGGAGATACCAACAGACTGCCATGCAGAGGGTATCGGGTTCGAATCCACGGCGCGCACCAATGACTTTTCGGAGTTATGTGCGTATTGAATTGTTAATTATCGCTTGTCCCGTGCCTCAGAGAGCACGTTAAGCCGTCGGTCCCGGTTGTCATGAAGATCTTTGACAATCGTTACAGGGCGTCAAGTACCTTCTAACATAAACTGACACTAGTCTAAACCATGGAATATCGCTATCCCTTCGGGATGCGGTGGTCAGATAGGCAGTCGCTCCGTGGAAAAGCTAATATTCAGCCAAATCCGGTTAGACTAGTAAGCGGACCCCAGATTGAAACTGGGATAACGCTAGGAGGATGATGAATGTTCAAATACAAGAAATCTTGCTTTTACGGAAATAACACACTTACGGAAAAAGAGCAGTGATATGCAGTGACCTATAACTAAACTTTAAAAAAAGTTATTATTCGATAAAAGCTACTTGCTGGTCATAAAGACAAACTGCCAAAAACACTAAAAAAGCTAGGTTCTCTCTCCACTTTTCGTAGTGAGTCATCTACCTGGTAAGCTGAAAAAGCCAGTATGAATCTACCAGTTCAAACCGTCCATGAGTAGTTTAGTCCTCTGCCAATAAACCTATATTATGTGACTAATTTGTGTACAGTTACTTGCATAATTAGTATTAATTTATTATGATCCTTGACAGCTGTTTGCATGTGCCCGTTGTTCTGTAGTCTTCTTGAGGCATGTACCTAGTAGGTATTTATCCTAGGTGGTAGTTAATTTTAAAATCATTGTACTCGTTTTACCTATTTCAATACACGCATAACCGTTGTGGAGATCCATCAATTGCTAAGACTACCGCTTAGGTCACAATTATTTAAAGTGCCATAAGATAATTTATTCCGAATCTCAGGCTGTTGGCAAGTCGTTAACATTAGGCTATGCCTTTTGGTATAATTTATTGTTACATCTGCTGTACTGTGGCATCTAACATACCTACCTACAAACTTAGTTGGAAATATACGGCATAAAAAGAAGCGAAAATTATGTTTGATATTATCAGAAGAAATATACTTAATATTCGCTTCGTTTCTTCTGATAATATCACAAGAAATATAATCTTCGCTTCTACAACCTACTTAACTACACTCAAAATATGTACCTACAGTCAAAAAGGAGTAGGGTATAGTAGATTTTTTTCTACATATTTTCTTTATCGCGACAGAAGGCGGTAGTTACCGATAATTTAACTTACGTGCGTCAACGCTCTTATAAAAAAAGTTGTCTCAAGTTGTCGATAAAAAACATAAATTTGAATATCGTTATAGTAATTTAAATACGTTTAGTGAAGTTGGTCTTGGTGCCTCATCATCTCGATAGTCATCACGTTGTATCGCAAAAAAGTGACAAAGGCAGTAGAACTACAAGTATTGTATTGTGAACAGCGCATCGTTTATACATATTTATAGTAAGTATGGTGTTAACCATAATCAGCTGTTCCATACAAAATTAACAAAATTGCTGTTTTTTCTCACGATATCAGCAATGTCCCAAAACAAAAGTTGTTTATTAATACAAATTTCCTGAAATGGTATGGCCAGTTAAATCCATAAAATATATCATAGAATCCATAATATGTTTCCCATTTAAGCCAGTCTGATAAGTTGACTTGACAAAGCCATGCTTCATTTTAGGGGGTATTTTAGCAGGGAGAAGATCACAACGCCACGTTATGACTATGTAACTGTGACTTTTAATATTTTTATGACGTTACTTCGTCAGACCAAAGTTCTTTTACGATCGTTGTGTACGACGCAAACATTTAAATTAACTAAATTAAATCTACTTTGATACTGGCAGTTACGAAGTACCTAATCGATACCAAAGTTCACATAGTAGAATAGATACAAATCACATTGTTAAATTCGAGCGTAAGTACTTATATGAAATATGTACTTTTTCTAAAATGTATAATGAATTTCTGGTAGCTAATTAGACTCGTATCACATACTTTTATAAATAAAAGTGACAAAGTGCTAACCATGTTACTAGATAACCCTACCCTGGTAATGACCCCAGCAACAAAATAACCTAACCTAATCATTCCTGCTACATATATCCCGGAGTCTTGCATCTGAAGAACTCCATCCACTTGCATCCCGCTTAAACGAGTAGCATGCCTTACACTCATAGACAGTCATCTGGTTATTGGTAAAATAACTAACACTATAATACACTACTCACATACCTACTTACTCACTAATACACGTAAGTATTATCTTTTATTTTTTTTGTGTTATAATTATGTGTAATTAATTCTCGTTCGTGTATCTTACAACGAAGCTTCATATGTTGCATGAAATTGTATGAATAATGTGATGCATGATCTTATTGAAGCCAGAAGTGACTTTATCCTTAGCCAAGAAGAAATATATCTAACTAGAGGACGCCAGCAGCTACGCCTGCATTTATTTTTTAATTTACCCGTTTTGGCCCTTCCCGTGGGAATTTCGGGAAATCCCTTCTTAGTGCAACCCTACGGTCCCCAAGGAACATACATGCCAAATTTCAGCTTCCTGCGCCCAATAGTTTCCGCTGTAGCGTGTCTGTCAGTCAGTCAGTAACGCAAGGATTTTATATATTAAGATAATGTATCAGCCACTTCACTACAGTACTATTGTAGCTGACGATTACTATCTTAACCAGCCATTTGAAATTCTTCGACGACGGCCGACTAAAATGCCTAGTACTCGCCGAGATTGACTGTACCTATTTGGCGTTGGGACACCGGCCACCTAGAGTACATTACAAGTGACTCTGAGTCTTAATCATGCAATTAGGCGGAATAAAAGCTCTATCGCCAGCAGTAATTGGATTTTGATAAACTTTAAGAATAGATGCTCCTTACAATCCTCCACCTGAGCAAAACAGTTTGCTTCAAATAGACCGAAAATTGGAAATCTCCAATATGTCGCCATATTTGCCAGTCTGAATTTGCTTAAAGTTTTTAGAAAGCATGCTAAATGATAGTGTAATATTTTTCCAGATTCAAAGTAAGTTTAACCGACAGCCCCACGATATCCGTGACCCCGCCGCACAGCCTAGAGTACGTGTGTTCTAAGGGCGGCAACAGTCCCAACGGCAGCGTCACCCCTAACGGCATGGTGTCCAACAAGTCTGCTGCTACCGTGCTACTCAGTCCTGGTTATCTGCAGAACCCTTGTCAATGTAACCAGTCCATTAAGGTAAGCTATTTATATACGTTTTTGGATTTTCTGGCAAGAGCTGCTGTAAGTGATTTGCAACTGCAATGTTTGAAGAGGTATGAGAAATAGAAACATCATATTGAGCATTAACAGTACTTTGCATGATGAAGAACTTATTCACATATTCGCTAGACATTGCAGTCCCGCTGTTATGTTTCAGCCAGACTATATTATTAGAATCCTTACTTTATGGTTTCAGCATTGTCGAATATGCAGCTTTGCACCAAACGCGAAAAATACTATCATGCATGGCATGTAGGTATAAGCATGAGACGTTATGCTTGTATGATTGACGCCACAAAAATTTACCACTGAACTCTTCATTTTGGAGACTAGCGTACTAATCTGCCGTCCACACGCATCTGACCGAATGTGTATAATTTAGTCACATAACGGCAGCACATAACATGAGTAACAGAATATGCAACACTAATATGTATTTTAGAACGACATTCGAACAGTGACTCCGTACCCGACATTCAATTAACGTCTACTATTAACGTGCTTTACTAAAATTCAAATCATCATCAGCGTGATTTAGTCCTCTACTGGACAAAGGCCTCTCGAAAGTCACGCCACTGAGCTCCATTACCGGGTCTCTTAGTGACCCGAGCTATAAAAATCACTACAAAACTTCATCATCAATTCGTGTACATTACAGAGTGTAAGCGAAGTAGCCCTCGCGATGCCCGTCACCCCCGGCTGGAACGAGGAGTCGCCGCAGAGCTCCGAGGGGCTCTCGTGGCGTCGGCTGCACATGTCTCGCGCCAAGCTCAAAGCCACCGCTACCACTTCAGAACTACTATCAGGTACATACCTGATGCCTTAGTTTTTTTATATCACCCTATCCAGCACTGATGGCAAGTGGTAATTGCATTCATTTAAGGCAACGATCCCTTTCTAACACAGCAAGGAGTAGAAGGAAACCGCTATTTAGCCTTTAAGACGGAAAATAAACGTTGGTATAGATCGGTTCACTAAAGTTGACCACAAATGGCGGCCGTCGCGCATATGCACATTCGTCTACCAATGGCGTGGCTCCATTCTTGACGCATTTAGGGAATGCGTTAAATACCACGCCATTGGCATTCCACCCGCGTCTCACCCCGCACCTCCACGGGGACCTAAAAAATGATTTCTGCGCAGTGGTCATCTTTCATGAACCGACCTATACCAGTATGGCTTGTCTTAACTTCACTTCAAAATGTTTTTCTACTTATACATACAGGGTGTCACAAGACCCATCACCAAGCCGAAGTCTACTCGTTGTGGACATCATGCCAAGTCATACTAACCAATAATAATACCTGGGAAACTATTTTTTTTTAAATTTTCACATTTTTTAAACCGCAATTAAAAGCGCGCGCGTGCCATGCTCGAAATACCTACTCATCCATGGGGTCATCGGGCATCTTAAGAACATATTGGCGGGGTAAATGCCTCGACTTTGTACTTAATTAGAAAAATGCCATACTAACTTTGAGCTTCAACATCTCCTGAACCAGTAATTTCCCAGGTATGGTGCCGAAGTAAAAAATTTTCGTAGTGATTGGTACAACATGGGATTTCAGTTTTCGTTAAGGGTCTTTTTACACCCTGTATAATTTCAGACCCAATACAACAATGTCATTATTGATATCGTAACTTGGCTTGCCGTTCCGTTAATAGATTGTAAAGTTAAGCAACGCGTATGGCATTTACATCAAAGAGCTACGTTGGGGTCCGATCTGAGAACACCGACCCCAGAGTAGGCCACACACTCGCACGAAAAACAAACTAATAGCACATCAATAATTTCCAGGTTTCGCAATGGTAGCCATGGTGGAGCTCCAAATCAATGAACCAACGAACGTGCCAGAGTGGTTGTTCGTAATGTTCGCTGTCTGCACCACGGTGTTAGTCGCCGTGCACATATTCGCTCTCATGATCTCCACGTACCTGCTGCCGAACATCGACGCAGTCAGCAAGATGGAGACGCCCGGAGCGCCCGCCAGAATGCTGAGGGATTCCCCGCATGAAAGGATGAGGGGATTCATCGAGCTGGCTTGGGCGTTTAGTACTGTTTTAGGTAAGTGGGCATAAAAAAGCATTTGCTCTATGGATAGCTGTAGTGGTCGCCCTGTGTCATTGCTAGTATACGGAATTAAGATGACTACATACAATACAGTGGTGGATCCAGGTTTTTATTCGGGCGGGGAGGTTTCTTATTGTGGTTTACACTTTAGGGACTTATAGGTGTGGAATATGATGAATTTATCCAGGAAAACACTAGAGGATATTTTTCTAGAAAACAACATTACATTTGGGAAGGGTTTTAGATCTTCTTTCTGCCTTGATCCCTCAGTGATGCAATAGACTAATAATTTATCCGAGCCCTTGGTTAATTGCTTGTTATTAGAGTTTCCGTAATTCACGTCACGAAATAAGTGTTTTAGCTCAGTGCAGACAGTCTATTAAAATACGAGTTAGGTTAGGCATGACTGTATGTGTGCACCCCATACCTACCTACATACATGCACCATTTTATGACACTTTCATCGGTTTCTACGTAACTGATTTACCTAACAACGAGTACCTCGACCTCGATCTTTTTATCACCTTAAATACCATACTTATCTCGTATTATAAAATGGCATATAAGTATCTTATTTTGTATTTGTCAACGAATTTAGACTAAACAACCAGTAAATGAGGCGAAGCTTATCTTGATTACCAAACTTCCAAATGACATAGTTCAAAAAAATTTAATGCGGTCAGCTGCATGCGACGCGCCTCACTGCGATGTGCCCTGATGCACACTCTAAAAACAGCAAACGGGTTACGGGTGTCATCCCATTCATATGCGATGCACCATGCGCTAGAAATTCTATAGAAAATGTTGGTCAAGAATTCCCGCGCTTAATGCTGCGTACTAAAATATGAAAAGACAGCGCTTCGACATCAAATAAAGTTATTTTCTCTTTTCTACTACGGGGTCACTTAGCTAGTTCGTTTTGCTCGTGGTGAAGGGTAAGCCACATAAACAAGACTAGATATTAGCTAGCTATCACGAGCTAGCTAGGTATCGCTACTCGAAAAGCTCTAGTTTTTTTCAATTTGCGCATATTAGACCAATGCATGCATGAAGACATTTAATCGTATGTTATTCATAGAAGGATTTAGGGTAGTTATGAGCCTATTCTATCGTAAGTTATTCTTATACAAATTTCATGTCCTTCCTTCGGTTTTTATTAAAAAAATAGCGTAATAGACATCCCTAAAATAGACCCAGAGCATTTTTAGGGTTCCGTAGTCCACAAGGAATCCTTATAGTTTCGTCATGTCCCTCCGTCTGTCCGTCCGCAGCCTAGCTCAAAGACGCCTGGTGCTAGAAAGCTGATATTTGACATGAATATAGACATACGATATTGCAACAAAACTGTAGAATAAAATTTAGGAAAATATTTTTTTTAAGGGTATCTCCCCTACATATATAGTGGGGTTGAATTTCTTTTTGGTTGAGTACCCCATCATGTGGGGTATCATTGGATAGGTTTTAAAAAAATATTATTAGTTTGCTCAAATCATTTTTCGATCAAGTGTCTTAGACTCAAGTGTCCCCCCCCCCCCTCCGCCGGCTAAACTATTAATTTGGAAGAGGTGAAAAAAATCACAAATGTAGTACATAGGTATAACGAATTTAAAAGGAATACTATCACGGCTAAGTAGACATCACTAGTTTATCAATAATGGCCATTATGGGCAACTACGGAACCCTACATTGCGCGTGGCCCGACACGCACTTGGCCGGTTTTTTTATTCATGTCTTGTCGAAGAAGATGACCGAAGTTCACGCGGGCAAAACCGGTGGGTACAGCTAGATCTAATAAAATCCTTTTGTGTTTCCAGGTTTGTTCCTGTTCCTCGTAGAGATCGCGATTCTCTGTTGGGTCAAGTTCTGGGACTACTCATTCGCAGCTGCCACCGCTGCCACGGTCATCGTCATACCAGGTTTGTTGTTTCACAAAGAAGTTGATGTTTCATTCATTCATAATGTTGGAAGAAGTATAAGCGGTAGCCTGTTTGTGATCACTACGTTATGGTGTTTTGAAAGCGTTTTGTTCTGACTGGCAACGCAGTAGGTATTCCTCACGGACAAAACGTCGGTAACATATTAGAAATATATTCGGCGAAATTTTTGAATTCCACAAGAGCGTTTACCACCTGACCTCCGTACCGAATACAAAGCTAAGGAGATATTTAATGGTTAAGACAAAGAGCACAGATATTTACAAAGAGGCGCATTTCCTTTGGGCGCTCAGAAGGCAAACTTTCTGTGACCCAAATTGCCGCTTGGTGGCGTGGTAGTCGCGAAGTGACAGCGGTCTCCTTAAGCTGTCTCCTCCTTGGCTGTCTCTACGAGAGCAAGAGAGACGAACGTTTCTCCTGTGTATCTTAACTACGAGAGCAAGAGAGATGGAGAACGACGCCAGCGCCGCCAACGGCGCCAATTACGAACTAAACTGTAGACAGTCTCCACTTAGAATCAGCATACGAAATCCTCAAGAACTGCGCTTCTATGTAAATCTGTATTTATTGGCTGGACATTCAAGGTTACTGACTTTCTGTATCGACTGTCAAAGATTTTTGTGACAGCCAGGACTAGCAGTTGGTTCGCCCCCACAGACATAGATCTACATAGATAACGCAAATGCATGCACTTCGCGTGTCTGAACTCCGACCAAGCGTCGAGCTTGGTCGCCACTAACTTCAGTCCCCGCGCGTCCGTTTTACCGTTAAGTAAACTTTATTCACATTACGTTGCCGCGTTTGCTTCGGACGTTTGATCTGACGTTGTGTATTAGGAGACGATGAATATCGCACAAGCGATACTGTCGCGCATCGCTTCGACTTCGTGATACAGGCAACGTCACAGTAGGTATTAAAAAGTCGGCACGCTTGGTTTCAATACAAATCGTGATAGTTGCGTTATCTATGTAGTATATCTGTGTTCGCCCCTTTGGTTCGCCCTCTGCGCAACGAATTCAAAAGAATAGAGGAGCAGACCTTATAGTTTTAGTCGATTCCAAGTGGTGTCTGACTCCAGTTTGTAGTTGATGACGCAGGCGTTGTTCTCCGTCTCGCTTGTTCTCGTAGTTAAGATACAATGACGGAACGACTGTTACGTGGCCAAGCGGCAATTTGGGCCGCAGGAGGTTGAGCCCATAAGAAATGTGCTTTTATTCTTGTCTGAAATCGCTGCTGTGGGTTTGAACCCATTACCCACTGTTGGTATCACATTATCTCTACTAAGCCATCGCTGCCTCAGTCTTGCATGCTAATGTGGTCGAAAATCATATTCTCACATACAATATTTTTCTGTTCCAGTATTAATAGTATTCGTGGCGTTTGCGATCCACTTCTACCATTCGTTGGTGGTGCAAAAGTGCGAGACTTCGCATCAAGACATAGAACAGCTGGAGAGCATGAAGCGAGATCTGGACACCGCGACTGTCAAAGTTAACATGTTTTAAACTTTATATACTGTGGACTTGAAAGTGATGTTCTATAAACAAGTGAGCAGACATTTGTGTTGGATTGCGGTGAAGCCAAAATTTAGGAATTGTTTTCAATGGTACTATGGGCTGGCACTTAAACTTGACTATGACAATAAGGGTAGCTTTGACTTACAAATAAGCGAATTACAGGCATTTGCTTCTGATCAAAGTTATCCAACTTTTATTCTGAAACTTTCATATTAATAAATCACTATCAAAACACATTGATCGTGTATGTTCATGCGTGTGATCTCAAATTTGTAATCGATTTATTAATATAGAGAATTAAAGGAGTTGCTACCGGGACAATACAGGTTGCTGTGGACCATTTGGCCTGGAAACTATTGGTCGTGATTAAAGGCTAATTTCGACTTAGATTAGTGCAAGCGCAGGTGATCAATGCAGATGCGTAGTGATTGGCACTATACAGTTATGTAAACAACGGATTAGTGCAAGTGCTATACTTCAAGTAATTCACTAACAATATTCACTAATCGCTAGTAGTTTGCACTCTCACTAATCAAAGTATAAATAAGCCTTTCAGTGAAGAGTTGTTCCGAAAATTAAGATGTTATTGTGGAATGAATCTCAGAGAAAGTACTGATGGTTCTTCTCTAAGGATTGAATCTTCGACAGACGGTGCAGATACCTACTAATGCGTCTGCTAAACACTTGTGATCCCTGTGAACTACGATATAACGATTTTTGACTCAACGAGATTTTATCGAATAAGTATTTTTTAGTTTTATCGAAATTAAGTATTTTGAGTGCTAGCGTTTTTGTGTTTAAGTAGATAGGTAAGTAAAATTGCTTTGAAACCAGTTATTCAAAGGAAAAAAAGAATAATTCTCGGAGTAAATGATTCTCACAATTTCGATGTTTTTAAATACGCTTTGGTTAATTAAAAGTAATTTTTAATTAACCAAAGCTTGATAAGTGAGTTAATAAAATAAAAAGAGCATAAAAAATTATACATGTTAACTACTGATTACTCTTTCTTCTCCACAGAATGCGTTATTTTCGCCAGAACTAATATTCTTATATCTCAAATTGAAGCTGCGGGCAGCTCATTTACCTAATTGTAAAGCAATTGGTGAGGTCACTAGGATAAATGCCCGTATATTTATTGTTTTGAAAAATAATTATCACTACAGCTTTACGTAGGTAAGCTACAGCCTAAAAGGCTGTTAAACTTTTATTGCCAGAGCTGTAGTGATAGTCTTTACTCCAGACAATAAGGGTCGGCGCAAACGGGCCACCGACGACAGCCACTAGTGGCCAGCGACAGCCACTTAACACACTTTTTTCATAATTATAGGGTCTCCCTTGTTTGACCGAAAGGAATTTGACAAATTTTCACTTCCCAAAAATGTTTCGCATAATTTCATTTGCCAAATTATTACTTAGCATAAAATCTATTCACAAAAAACATTGGTTGCCTGTAAAGTCGGTATACGGGCGAAAGTTTTACGTGACAACGACTTTGAGTGGTAAAATAATTTTAATGTGAATATTCATTCGTATAGTAGGAAGAAGGATGAAAGACGCGTGCCTTTCACTTTTTATGTCTGTCTCTCTCGCTCTTAGGCGGGACGCGTGCCTCTCACTCGCTCTCATTGTGAGCGCATAACGTGAGCGGAGCGTAACGCAGTTTCTTTAAGTGTCACCCGGCAAACCAATTTATAAGACGTTGTCACGTCAAAAATGTAACGCATACCTTATGTTTGGTAAACAAGTTATAGTTTAAACTAAACGTTTAAACTATAACTTGTTTACCAACTAATCCTTTTGACATTTTTTATTTAGTCAAATATTTCAGATGGAATAACAGTTTTTACGCAAAATCAATAATTATCCTAATCTAAATACCTAGTTTAGTTCCGGGTAACATACTAAAAACTATTTCTTTTTTCTATTAATGCAAGTCGTTTCTGGCACTCGCCGGCTGCTACCGCGGCACCGCTCGCTTCGCTCGCTCGGCTCGTGCTTAGGAGGTCACAGTTCTAACCTAACCTGACCATGTTTTTAATAATTAACCTACTCTAACTACTTCCATAAATAAACTTATATCACCAAACGTTTACTGTCTGAAGATTGTTTGCTGTAATAAATCATTTGATTAAAGACCAAATGCCATAGTGACATTATACTTGCTAAGTAAAAATTTGACCAAATGAAAATATGCGT
The DNA here is from genome assembly GCA_944739405.2 of Euclidia mi. Lineage (NCBI taxonomy): Eukaryota > Metazoa > Arthropoda > Insecta > Lepidoptera > Erebidae > Euclidia > Euclidia mi. Next base: position 27,097,954 of record OX123201.2, read on the forward strand.
ACTAAAATCATTCGAAATCTTGCAATGGTATAAAAAAAGATTGCTAAAATTTGTTTGGGTAATGAAATTTTGGCAAAATCTTTTCGGCAAAACGGCAGGATCCTATAATTATATTTTGTATAGACGCGCCACACACGTGTGACCGGTGGCGGCCACTCGCTACAGAAGTAAAATATATGAAAAAGTGTGTTAAGTGGCTGTCGCTGGCCACCAGTGACTGTGGTCGGTGGCCCGTTTGCGCCGACCCTAAGGCTACGCACAGACCAAGTAGGTATTCTTTGTCCATGGCAAATGTTCCATTGTTAAGCGTGTGAACAATGCTTGAGTCTCAAAGATAAGTAGGTATATTTCAAAGTTTTTAAACAAATTTGTAAATAAATAACTAATAATATAATACGTCGAAGACTAAGTTATTTATAAAAGAGATTTTTATTTCCAATGAAAAGAGTTGTTTCAAAAGTACAATGTGTATTGTAAAGTTTCTACCTTATGTTGAAAGTCATAAGGTTCAAATTTCATGTACTTTTGTTTTATAAGACATAGTGGTGCTTGTGTAACTGATATTCAGGTTCTTGTTGAAATGCAACTTAGATTTTATCTCCTAAAGCAAAAGTAAGTTTTACATCAAAGACTAAAAAAGGAATGCTGATGTTATAAAATAGGTGCAAGTTTCAGACGCTAGAGGGCATTAGTCATCGCCTGGACACAAATCGGCAATAATGCAACTTGGGGATATAGTTTTAGTTATTCTAGAAGCGCCTACTAGCTATTAATACGTCTATTACCTAGAGCTGTTTTTTTTTAAACATATTTGTGTCCAAAATCAGATGATACGCTGTGATGTCACGTTTTATAAAATAGCTAAAGTCGGATTACAGACTAATTAAAAAAAAAACAGCTTTTTGTTTATTTGCGTCTTACTTTGAACATACACACCTTCAGCAGAAATAGTTAGTTGCTTATAAAGTTGCAATGAGTTCAAATAATATTTGTTACAACTGCCAAAGAGATCTTCCTCAAGAATTTGTTATATTTGTAGATATTTAGAAAAACTGCGTAAAATCGACAACGTACGGACCAATTTTGTGAATGTTTATCAATGTTAAATCAGTATTGTAATAAAATTATTTGATGGAAAAACGTTATTGTGAATATTTTAAGAAATAAATAAATTAAAACACTTAGATTGACTATAATTTTGGCAATCAAAGGTAAAAATTAAAAAAAATATTAGGTATATACTATAGTCCCACTCAGTCATTTCATGGTTGGAGATTTTGACATCCCGTAGCAGGTTCATAAAAGTCGCTGCTAGCCAGTGGCGTAGCGTTGCTTTTTGCCGTCCGGGACGATTGGCAATTTGCCGTACTCTCTTGCTCCCCTCTGCGTAGGGTTACCGTTGTCTATAGTAGGTACCTTAAATGCCTAAATTTTCATAAAAATGCCTGTCTAAAGCAAACCCCTTTAGGTAATAAGTAAAAGCCGACAGATAATAATGAAGAAGGATGTTTATTACTGATATTTGTCAGAGGACATTATTTTTTTTAATAGTTTTTTCTTTTCTAATAAGTACATAAATGTATGGTAAAAATCTTCACAAGATACAGGTTTGTAATATTCCTGAGTAATCGATATTGCTTTTACTGATTCAATTGTCAGCCGATTTCTTTCTTTACTCCACTGGTCGTTGACAGTGAATGCGTTGATTGGAAACGTAGTAGGTACGTTTAAAATGCCTGTATCAGACCAATGCCGACCGCACGCCGTCTAAACCTCAAAATGCCTGTCAAATGCGGCAAACGCCTGTCATATGGTAGCCCTACCTCTGCGTCTATCAAGGGTGTTATAAGGTTTTTCAGGTGTAATAAATTGTGCTCTACAGCTTAAGCGGCTTCATGGATTTAAACAAATAAGTTGTCACGTGATTCGTCTATTTGTATGAATACCAGTAGTTACCCCACATAGGCATAGGTTAAAATAATTTCCTGGAAAACGTGGCAGCTTTCAGCGGTATTTATGTATATGCAACGGCTGTTTCTCTGCTGCAATATATAAGCTTGAAAATGCGACCATCCGCAGTTCTTAGTTTCGTCGGGTGGCTCTTCCTCAACTGCTGAGCGAAGACTTGAGGATTTACGGACATCTTATTCGGTGAAGACAGATGACAGGATGGCATCACGCCTCTTTTCCTCTTCAGTTCGAGAGTCTCTGCTGAAAATTTAGACTCCTTGTGTCGTTCTTCTGGTCAATGTTGTCGGTGATTTCCAGCAGATAGACGTGATTCTGCAGTTCTAACTGCATCTGCTCAGAGTCCATGGCTAACGGCCCGGCCACAGCCTACCGCAGCTGCGGCAGCTGCGAGCGATTTCGATGTACAGTGCTTTAGTACCTATAAATATATGGATGTACATGACGCGTTTATTCTGAGGCGATTTTGATTGATGGCTTCATTGACCGGGCTTTGGTAGGTCTAAGGTTTATAAATATAAATACGAAGGTCTCTAAGTAGTAAACAGTCCTTTCGTACCAGTCTGTAACCGCCTTTGGTGTTGAACTGATTGATCACTGAGAAGTGAGCCGTCTTCAAAAATGTGCTTTGTAGCTAACTTGTAACATTGCCTGGGCTTAGGGCCGAGGCGCCCCTGTGTGCGATGTGTGTGTCGCACATAGGCGCCAGGGTAGTACGGGCGCCGCGCACCAGATCAATTTAATTATTGAAATATTTTTGCTATGCTACAAACTTCATCATCATTAAACCTTGTCTAAAATCTATCTTACTGCTGGATCTTACTACAGGCGTGAGTATTGTCTTGGGCGACTTGTATCTGCTTTCTTACCTATCCATTGTTTTATGTTGTAGTTTGTAGCAGTGATAGCCTAGTGCAGAGACCAATGGACTGTTACGCAGAGAGTACTGGGTTTACCCACGGTTCGCACTAATAACTTTTTCAAGTTATGTGCGAATTAAATTGTTAATTATTATCGTTTGCTAAACGGTGAAGGAAAACATTGTGAGGAAACCTGCATGTCTGAATGTTCTACAAAATGGCCTCGAAAGACATGTGAAGTGCCAACGTGGCGCAAACGCATACGCAATGGTCCCCAGTAGGGGGAAGCGACAAAAACTTTTTTTATAGACTCACGCCTATATCCCGAAGGGGTAGGCAGAGGTGTAATATTACACCCACATTTAGCCATGAATTTTAAGTCCCTCGTAATAGGGGGCGAGCCTATTGCCGTTACCGGGCACATCACCAGACTCCGAGCTGCTACTGAGAATTCGGGAAAACCCAGTAACATTTTTGCCCGACCCGGGAATCGAACCCGGGACCTCCGATCATCATACGCTATCCACTGGACCACGGAGGCAGTCTTTTTTTTTAATTTCCATTTGCCTGTAGTGTCAATCAATAATCAATGTTGTAGGAGCTTTTATGTAAAATTTCAGCTTTCTAACTAAACATCTTGAAGTGACTTTGGCACGCGAGACGGGAAGTTTTTGAAAATGTGCCATATTTGCGTCTCGGCCAGAGCTATATTTAAACCAATATTATTAATTATTTTACTTAATTTTAACTATAGCCAGGTATAATATAAAAACATTCAATCACTACATTTTCAAAGGTTGACACTACAGGAAAATGGAAAATCATAAAAAAAAATTTTTCGCTCCACCCTAGTCCCCAGTTCTCGGTCGCCTCTGTTCTTGGCCAAGACGCGGACATGGTTAATGCGGGCCATGAGAAGCAAAGAACCCCCGAGTTACGGTAGGCCGCCTACACCAACTGACCATGGTTTCGAATAACGGAAGCGCACTACGGCTCAATGAAAATCTTGCACAACTAGATGAGAAACTGAAGTGTATAAGTTGGCGTGTTTTGGGATTATGTGAAAATGTGGAATTCCGAGGAAAGCGTAAGGATGAGTCCTAGAGTCAGGTCATCTTATATATATTTAGAAGGAGAGACCAGCAATCCCAAGGCGGAGTCGGAGCGGAGTAGTTGGTGAATTCATAAAGGGTAAATGGTCGTCACTTCCTAGAGATGGAGGGGCTGTTCTTAACCCTTAATTTGGCAGGATATTTTATCTTTATCTCAAATATTTTTCTTAAATTATATTATTATAATACTTGTAAAAGGACTGTAAAAAATATTTTAAAAAATATTCACCCCCCTTTTACTTAGAAACCCTTAGTATAATATACTATACTTAACTTGATGTTCAGAATTGTACTCACCTGTTTGTTTGTATAATATACTATACATAAGCGACAGGGGATGATTTGTGGGAAAATTAAACAGACAATTAAAGCTCAAAATTTAATGAAAATCAATCATTGTGCTAACTGTAAAAGCAAGTTCTCGTATTTGGTATAAAACACAATCGTAATAATTGTCATTTTGTACAAAAAACGTTTGTCTGTCCCTTCTTACAGTAGAGTCAACCACCGTATGTTGTGCCAGCTTGTTCATGGCCAATTTTATCACGTCGGATGTTATCAGAAGAACGGCTTCTTTTTGGCGCGGAAATCTTTTGATTTTCTTTCAGTGGGACATCTTTGATTCGCTGTGTTGATCAGTAGGTTAGTGTAGGAAACGGTTCAGAGAGAAGAGAGGATATTTGACGGTAGAGATGGTAAATCTCCATCCCAGGATGAACACGACGGCATTACTGCAATAATTGGTGAATAAGTTGGCTCTCTTGTAGGTGTTTCAGTAGGTACTATCTAGAATAATCGATGGAGAATTCCTCAAGTCATCATCACTGTCAGGTATAGTACATTCCTGGCGAATGTTAGGTGACAAATATTCTTGTTCTGTATTTGACGCTGGTACGAGGTAATTATCATCCGATAGCAAATTCATTCTTTCGAGTGACGAGTCAATAGAGGGAGTGTCAGTCTCCGAAGACGAGTCACACAGCATGTCTTTACGAAAAAGCATTTTCATCGCCTGACGATGTACCACTATCATCAGACCTACCATCTTCTGGAGGAATAAGAGCCAGAATGCGATGAGACCTGGTTGTTAGTCTGCGCTGTTAAATAAAAAAAGAAATACATGCAGAAACCGCAAATCAAGATAATAGAAAAATGCCCGAACATAAAAACAGCCCAGGTATTACATGCACATTAGCAGGATTCGAATCAGCAATGTATAGCCCATTATACTAAAGTTAATAAGCCCACTTTGTTGAAAATAGCGAAATGTAGGTATAACCAGTTATACATAAGACTTTGGTGTCATTTTTCACACAAATTATTGAATACAAATTAGTAGTTTGATAGTTATCTCAATCATCAATCATTTTGTAATAGAACTGTAAGCGAACATATTTTTGAATAAAAAATAGGAATGTATAATAACTTACAGAGAGTGGTCGTTGACGGTCCATTTTCGAAAACTTTTTCGTACTATATGTCACTGTCATTTCTAAATACAGACGTCTAAAATATTTTATTTGACAGGTAAAATGTTGCCTTAGTGAACAATGTAAATCAAATTTAGAAATATTTGAAATCAAGTGCAGCAGATTTTTTTTAAGTATACGTATAGTGGGTTATACGGTGTCGAATTAAGGGTTAATGAACTCGTTTTGAAAAAAGCAGCCTCAACGGAAGTGGACGTGGCAGAGCCTTGCCTCTATGAATAAAAATGCGATAGACTTCATTGTGGCGGACTAGAGGTGAATAGTGAGGAGTGATGTGTCCGTGATAACCAGATCCAACACTGGAAGTAATCAATGTTTTGTACGAGGCCACAAATAAAGCACTATTTATAAATATGGATTACTACTAGAGGTACTCCCTATAGTAGTGCAGCTACGCCTGTACCTTTTTGCCCGATCCCGTGTCAATTTTGGGAAATTCTTTGTTAATGCATCCTTACGATCTCTAACTAATATACATGCCAAATTTCAGCTTCTTGAGCCAAATAGTTTTGAACGTAAACAATTTTATAGATACAGAGAAGCTCGAGCGTGTCGGACTTATGAATTCTACGCCTCGGCCAAATTTCGTCCAGTCCGTGGTAGAAACTGGCAAACTGGTTTACCTTCGCCGAGTATATGGGTTCGATCCCCACACGAGAAATTCATAAATTATTGTTGTTTCGAGTCTGGGTGTTCATGGTGTCCGTTAGCTATACCTATGTATGTGCGGGAGTTGTCTTTTTTGTCTTTTAATGCAGCAGATTATACTGAAGAGAGAAGAGTTTAATCAGCCTCTATAAGTAAGTGTTTGTGGACTACAAAAGGGTTTTTGACTCCATTGAATTGAAAGATGGTTTGTTTTGGAGTCCTTGCCACGGTGCCAAGCTGATTGATGATATTTCCAAGGGTTGAGAGAACTACATGGTGCTCCGACAGTCATACGACGTCATAGTACAGAACCAGCAGTCTGAAGTTCTGAACCTGTATTGAGAAGATTTTAACTTATGTATTGTGAAAATTTAAAATCCTAAAAAAAGTCGAAACAAGATCACGCAAAAGGCGCTTTATAGATATCGCACACAGGCGCTGCCTAGGCTCGGATTGGCCCTGCCTGGGCTTTGAAAAAGGAGTTCATCAAGGAGAACTCCCGTGCTTCGAGGAAGTTAACTAGCACTTGGGCCCTAAGATTCGAAATTAACATTTTCGTTTCGCTGCATTCTTGGATTTCCACTTTGGCGTGGTAGTTCCCCCATGACAACGTTGTACTGACCTTTGGTCGTATTAGGTATTGCCTAACCAATATCCCCGTTAGTCGTTAGGGAGTGTTGAGGTCGCGCGTATAGGTACCTTTATCACCTATACGTAGGTACCCAACGTTTGTTGGTGAGTTTATGATCGAGGTGCGCTACCCGGGTTTGACACACTACCAACTTCCACAAAGCCGCCATGATACTTGGTATCATAAAGCGACCGGTTCGTCTGGACGAATTGACTTGCTTTGTAACAGAATTGTGTTGTGTAACAGAATTAGGTAGAGGATTAAGCGGCTTCATTTTACCTCAAGCTTGGCGAGGTGTTTATTGAGCCTTAGTAGTTGATTTTGGTAACCTTAGTATCGCGGTCATTCTTTGCACCTCCAGCACCGCCCTGACCAAGATAGAGCTGCCCGGGAACATGGCGCTTCATGTTAGAGGGATTGTCTTAATTTCATTAAATTCTAAATAGCTTGTATCAAAAACTAAACTACTTTGCGGTCCAGCAAGGAACGTGTCAGTGTGGGCGCCAATTATTTTAAAATTGGAAATTTTGATTTTCGGTTTTTTGGCGCTGCCGACCGGGGCCATGGCCCCCCGGCCCCCATAGCTACGCCACTGCTGCCAGCATATTTTATCGCAGCCAATGTAGTAGATATAGGTAAAAGTCTAACAATAAGTATTTTCTTTCTTCTTCTTCTTCTACCGTGCATCAGAGGGCACGAAAAGCTGTCGGTCCCAGTTTTTACGAAAAGGAAAGAAAGAAAGAACAAGCAAATATAATTTGTCAAATCTCATAAGACCAGTAAGTGAGCCCCGGACTCCAAGACGTCCCGTCACCTCCGAGTCTTGGATGCAACCGTAGACGAACGTTAAGACGATGATAATGAAGTTGGGAGACAATGTACAGCGCCTAGTGCTTTGTACGTCTTACATGTAATGTAAGCAGGTAGATCTATAGTAATCTGTATATATAAAGTCCTTGCGTTACTGACTGACTGACAGACAAGCTACAGCCGAAACTATTTGGCGCAGGAAGCTGAAATTTGGCATCTATGTTCCTTGGGGACCGTAGGGGTGCACTAAGAAGGGATTTCCCGAAATTCCCACGGGATTGGTCAAAACGGGTAAATTAAAAAAAACGCAGGCGTAGCTGCTGGCGTCGACTAGTATATACATATATAAAGAAGTAGGTACTCGCAATACATTGCAGGTAGGTATCCCTTAACATCAACACGTAGGTACATTTGATTTTGCTGAGATGTGGCGTGATCGCATTCGAGTCGTTCGTCGATGGTAAAATTTTTCCATACCTCACTGACTACGGCAGTTGTTGCACGCACGCGTCTGTCGCAGACCCCAGCAATAGGGTAGACTGGGTACGGTTGTAACAATTCCAATATTCACGTAACTATTCACCGTTCGAGGATGGGTACAAGAGGAAAGACACGTGGCTTACGTGTACGTACATGATTGCCAGTGCTGCGTCTCTGTCCGCGCGCTATATACGTTTGCAGAGTGTCCTATTCTGTTTTTTCAACCAAAAGTATTTTTGATCGATTTATTTCATATTTTTTGTTGCTAATTAAGCTCTTTTTAAGTTTCGTCAGTTTTTATGGGTGATTATTAGACGTACGAATACTGTATTTATTTTTTGAGTAAGTTATTTTTTTGTCACTGATGAGATCGTTTTATTAGTAGAAGGGTAGGGTGGGTACAATTGTAACACTTTTTGTGGGTACGGTTGTAACATTCGTTATATATGTATTTTTCATTGCAGATGCCTAGAAAACGCTTATAAGACAGACGTCAAGAGGCGATAGCGAGATATTTCACTTTAGGGAAGCTTACGATGACGTTAAAACTGGGACTTCTTTGAGACAAGCGGCAGATACCCATGGTATTAAATATGTCTCCCTGCTACGTTACATAAGAAATGTAGTGACCGAAGCTGAGGTTGAAAATATAATAATAGGGTATACAGCTCATAACAGAGTCTTTACAGCAGAGACGAGAACAACAGCTTGCCAAATACCTGACTCGGTCAGCAGATTGATGTACGATTTTACCTTGAAAATTAAAATGTTATGAACTGATTAAAAAACTGCTCAAATGTGCCTAAAAAGGTGCCATTATGATTTGAAGTAATATATAAGTAGGTACCTACTTGTGGTTTATAAGCAATAATCGTGATTGAAATGCATGCATTGTATATTATTTGAGTATGTTACAATTGACCCCCTTCGCTGTTACAACCGCCCCTGATATGGGGATCAGTTGTAACAGTAGCCCACATTTAAGTAAGTTGTAATTGTCTGCAAACTATTGCCTCCAGGCCCCTAAGTGTTATTTCAAACGTTTAATAAGTTGTTAGTACTATTAACACGACTTGTACGAACGATCAACGCAAAATTGTTACAACCGTACCCAGTCTACCCTACCATACATTCTCATATTCGACATCCGCCGCCCGCGATCGACTTGGTGGCGATCGAAAACCATCTTTAGCAATCAATCACCCATGTACTGCAAGCTCTGTTATTTCAGTTTCTAGTAGCATTTGTTACTTACCCAACTATGGGATAGCATTTGCTTTAATAAATTCCTGTGTTCCCAAGGACAGCTGAACTAGGGGTATCGTTAATAAAAACAACAATATACAATAATTTTCTTCTTATATTTAATTCTAAACGACAAACAATACAAAATGCTGTCAACCTTACACGCGTGCCTAACTTACAACTCCTTACAAACTTCAAGTTCATGATTATTTCTAATACTCAAGCTTCATCGTAAGCCACGACAACCAGGGTATCAACTTTAACACAGAGTACGCTTTTAAAATAATTATCGAAGAAAGCAAGGCTATGGATAGTTTGAAAATTTTGTGGATTGGAAACTTTACGTTCTTACGTTCGTACTTACGTTCGTGGAAAACATGTTTTAAGTCGCGCTCGATAGATGGCGTTGTATCGTAATCAGGAATCACGCTATGGTAACGTTACCGCACACAATATTAGAGGCCGATTGCGATTGCTTTTAATCTTTAACAAATAAGTAGTTTGTAGATAACAATAAAGATTGGTGTTCCCAAACATTCGAGTTTAACCAGTTCAACTTATAGCTATTAGTATTTTGATATTGCTACAAATGTAACATAGTTGTGGATAAATTTACAAAAATTCAAATAATGAGAACAGTCAATAAAATTGGCTCCCGTTGACTTACAATGAGGGGAGTCCTAACTATACATATATCATACAAATACAACTAGGAATACATTCAAAATTATGTGCGATAGTAACAATCAGTGTATTTATAAAGCGAATTAATATTAAAATTACGTTACTATTTCGCAACTGCCGATTTATTACTATAATATACCTATTAGCTACAGAAGATTTCTTCAATGGGGACGAATTGCGATGGTTCAAATCTTTTATCCCCAATGCCTAAGGACACACTAAACACCGAAGGCACGGCACTGTATAGCAAGGGCTTTTACACAGAATAATATGCCTACATCCCATGAAAATTAAATTGATATTCCAATGGCAAACATCGCACACGGCATTTTTTGCCAAAACAAGAATCACCCTTAATTTCATATCATTAAGTGATATTTTTCTTTGTTGCAAAATAGTGTCCACGCCTCGTCGACGTATGCCAGTTGTCAATTATAGTAAAAGTTGGCAAATAGATCAAACACGGTGGTACATAAACTCCTCAACACCCTGGACGCCTATAGGTGTCATAACAAAATAACTTTTATTGTGTCTCGTTCAGGTCGAATAACTTTAAAGGAGGGGTGCGCGTCCGTATACAAAACCACGCACCGTAGGAAGCCCGCTTAATATCAAAGCATGGTCAATACCTTTGATATCAATGACAACAAATAACCGACCTGATCTTTGCTATTTGGATACGTGTAAATATTTGCTGAATGCTGCGTTTGATTGCGCTGGTGGTTTGAATACCCGATTCACCTTTCTACCAATTCCTCCCATCAGACAAACTTGACCATACGTACAATCAAACAAGTCGGCGGTGGACCAGTTAGAAAAAAAATCCCTTACCTCGCTCATAGCGTCGAGGCACACTAGAAACTGGTTTTGTATACGAGTGTCAATGTGCCTGTAAAGTAGCACTGGAAGCGACGATGTCCTGCTGAGCGATTCTCGCCCTTATGATGGTCTAGCGGGAAGTTGTTCTGACTGTACATGATAACTACTTTCTTTTGTGCACAATGACGTTGATCTAGTTCAAGTTCAAAGACGATATTTATGACATCTTGTGTGCATTCTTTCTTTCCATATTAAGTTCACTAAGTTACTTGACCTATATAAAAATTTACAAGGTGATGATTACCTTGTACCTACACAATCGGTATTAATAAAATATCGAATTAGACGCCAGTATCATTATTAGGTTATTTGGTAAATAAGAAAATCTTAATTTGATGGATTTAGGGGCGGAACATATCTGACGGAAGATCCGTCGCGTTTTATCCGTCGCGTAACGCCAATACATACAAATGTATAGAAAAACGTTCAACCTTTCACACCTGACCGAAGATCCGTTAGTACGTCGAGCGTACTGACGGATTATCCGTCGACGTCGCGCGCACCACGCATCACGTGAATTTTGACCATTAAGTAAGGAATATACATGGAGAGGGCAAATAGTAGGTACATATAGAAAAATTACATTATACACATATATTATTATATTTTTTATTTTTATAGACTCACGCCTGTATCTCCGGAGGGGTAGGCAGAGGTGTAATATTACACCCACATTTCACCATGATTTTTTTTATACACATATATACGAAATCGACATAAAGCCACCAAACATAGTGTTGTCTCGTTTTGTCTTAGGGATATCTCTGTCAGAAAAAAAGAGATAGCCCTAGTTTACTGATATTATTAGAAATGTCATTCGTGCCACTGTCGCCATATTTTTTTGCCAAGGTTTGTGGTACATCTGCTGTGAAATCTAATAATAATTTGGTTTTTGTGCATAAATATGTCTAAAACCCAGATGAATCAGTGCTTCAGGCTGTGTGTTTCATTACCGTATGTATGGTGCCATTCATGTCCGGTACTTTCTTTAGCGACACAGTATCGATATTGGCTCTCAGAGAATATTTTGTTACATGTTTGATACAAGGATTGTTCTTCGCTTTGCCATGTTCGCCCACATTTGCATTATGAAATAAACTAATCTGGCAAAAGATTTAAACTAACTAAAGTAACTTACTACAAAAATGTATAGGTTTCTTTCTTTGTATAGGTCTGACCGGCTCCATATCGATATCGATTATATTCTGGAGTACAACCCAAAACGCAGCCATTTTAAATTGCCCAACATTTCGTAGGTATGCACGCTAATTTCGTAGGTAGGCACGCTAAATTCGTAGGTATTGGACATGCCATATCCATGTCATTCCCAGATCGGTGATTTTGAGTGACGCGTAGTAGAGTAAGATTCCAGGGCCGCCAGACCTTACTTATTTTTTCAGAAACGAAATGTGTAGAATAATGTAGTGTTAGTATGTGCTATGAGTGTACGCATACTTACTAGCCTGGATCGTGGGCCAATTTTTAGGTATGAGGTTCTAAAGGTCTACGGGAATTACTACCGTCGTAATGAGTCTGGCAGAATTATTTATGATTTTAATAACATTTTCTAAAAAATACCTAAAAACCAGCACTGAGAATTTGTCTGAGTCTGAGTGTTCATTGTGTCCGTTAGTTGTATGTTTGTCCTCCGCGATACAGGATTTACTCCTAGTGCGGGAGTTGTCTTATTAAACAAAAAAAAATGAATATAAAACATGAAGAACACGATTTGTAACCAAAATCCTCTTTTACCAAAGATTCTACATTTACAGTTAATGCGACGTAGAGACGTAGAAGATAGAACCATGAGAAAGAACAGGCAATAAATCTTACGGCTACGCCTTTTAATTTCCAAACTTTATATATTAAAATACCTACATAGAAAACATTTTGTGTCATGCGCTGCAACTGTAACCAAATAATCATAAATAATCATTAGTATAAATTTTCTTAAAAACCGTAACCAAATCGTATCATCGTCTTTTAATTTTGAACCTTCACACCTATATAGGAAATATATTCAAATAACGCTTGTTGGCTACTATAAAAATCTCTTAAGTCCGACATATTTTTAATAGTCAAACTCGAATTACAATATAAATAACTACCGGTCTTCAGTGACTACATAACATCAGGAAACACGAAAAATGATTAGGTAAAAGAATTTAACAGTAAAATATTGAGCTGCCCTGAGTACGGCCCTGCACGAACAAACTTATATGTGTGCATAATAGCCACGCTTTTAGCAAATGTGTGCAGATACGCTCGACGCATTTTCCGTCAGGTGTGTACCGACTCATTTGACGGAATATACGCGACCGAAGATACGTTCGACGGATCTTCCGTCAGATATGTTCCGCCCCTTAAAAGCATGCATTGAACATATAAATATAAACTCGTATAGGTTAAATATCACAACACAAAATCAAATGAAGTATTAAATATTAGCACCGTAGGAAAACAAATACATTCAAATTCAATCATAACATCGTATTATCGCGTCGCCACCAGTTTCGCATTGATGTCAGAATATCCCGCCTTAGAATTTAGAATTAGAAATTGCTACTTATTAGGCAGCTAAATCCCTAGAACAGCGTTTTTAATGTTATTCATGTCGCGGACTTCTCAGAGAATGAACTCACTAGCGCCTGGCCGCAGTTTAAACGTCCTCCGCAAATCTCTGCGTAAGCACCGTGCGTTTTCATATATGAATCGAAGTGCAGTTTTTTCTTTAGGTTTTCTATTTTATGAATGTGAACAAAGGTCGTTGCGGAAGCTAGTTTTGTAGGATGCATAGACACGTAGAGAATAGATATATCAATACCCTAACAAAACATACCAATCTGTAGAAAGAGACAAAGCGACTGCGCGGCCAAAACGTTTTTATTTTTTACTTCTCTAATCTATGACGACTAAATCAGAATTCTTGAAACTACATCTTTTAGCCGCACTTTCGCATTATCTCTCATCCATTTTCCATATTCATTCACAGCCGAGCCGAATTCGACAATTTTTGCTATGTCTATGGTAGTAACTTAATGCTTCAACATGTCTCAACCTTTCAGTTCAAAACATAAAACATGAAACATTTTAAGTTAACCTAATTACTCTAGAATATTCGGAAAATTCAGCCAGTTTTAATAAAATTTAACATCTAGGTACATAATAGGCTTATGTATACAATAAGTAGCGAACTAACATATTTATAAGTAAATAATCTATAGTGTGGCAAAAGTTATGTGTTAATGATTGACAAGTAATTTATAGTAATACATATTAAGGCCTGTTCAGACCTAAGCGGTATTCGCTACCGTCTGCGGCAGAGAAAACCCAGTGGGTATGCGGTAATATTACTGTTCAGACCTAAGCGGTATTCGCTAACCTTGTGGGTAGAATAAAGCGCGATAGTCGAGTTTCGCCGCGGTACTTGATACAAAATACCTGAGCGAAACCCGCGCGGTATGTACCTCTACCCACAGCGGCAGCGAATAGCGCTCAGGTCGCTCTAGCCGCGGTACTTGATACTAAATACCTGAGTGAAACCCGCGCGGTATTTACCTCTACCCACAGCGTCAGCGAATATCGCTCAGGTTTGAATAGGCCTTTATTCTAATTATTTGAGAAACACCTGACATGCTATGAATATAATGAGCAGAACTATTGTAAATGAGAGAACAAAGACATATTTATGCACCCACCTTGAGAACAGTCATAAAAGTGTGCCATAATGTAAGCTTTTGGTCACCCACAGCAAGTTCTCTAAAGTTGCGAACCTTTCAAAAATTTCAAATTTATTTTATTTCTCTATTTTAATTTTATTTTTATAAATTTTACTACATTTTATATCCAATTTAAATTTACTGCTTAATATATTTATGATTATCTCTGCAAAGGTAAAGTAAAGGACACAAGATCTTATTTCACACTCCCAAGACCATTCTTAAAATGAGTACATCAAAAATAATTTCTTCACAAATTGAATGACCATCTTTAAGGAACCGACAAACAAAGCTTACTATATCTTCAATATTGACTTACATAATTTTAAAGGTACACAGTGTCATAAGTCTTTTCATAATTTACTTAGATGTATCACATTTCTACGTCATCGTTCATTTGATGGCTAGACACAAGGACTCCGTTTCTTCTCTGTGGTTCCTCTTCCTTGTCTTTGGATTTCTTATCATTCTCTTGTGGTGCTCCTATGATATGTTCTCTGGGTTTCCATACAACTAGTGACATGCGAGGCTTTTGCTCGAACCTAAAAAAAGAGTAAGAATTTTAGTTAATACACTTTTTCTTACTCATATCAATTTTATTAGAGTATTATCGTCCCACTACTTCAATCCCAAAATGTTTTTATGTCTAACTCTATATATTAGTTGCCTTAAAGAATACAAAACTCCGTAACATATTGCTGACATAGAGTCTAAAATTAAGTCTAACCCAAAGTATTTCTGGAGTTATCTTAAAATGAAGAGAGGTGGAACGAGTAACTTCCCGAGTTCCATGCCTGGTGGAATAACCAGCTCTGATGACACTAATGTGATATGTAATTACTTTGCATCGCATTTTGCTAAAGTATATCAAAACAGGAATAACGAAATGTGTACGCAGCCAGATGTTGTGGATAGTCAGATGAGTAACGGTATTTTAGGCCAAATAGTGATATCAGAAGATCAAATTAAGCACCAAATTAAGAAATTAGACGTTAACAAAGGTGCCGGTCCCGATAATATACCATCTTTGTTTTTAAATAGAACAGCAGATAAGCTCTCATTACCATTAAGTTTAATATTTAATAGATCGTTGCTTGAAGGTACTTTTCCGACCGTATGGAAAGAAACCAGGATAGTGCCCATTTTTAAAAGCGGAAATAAATCTGACGTGACCAACTACAGACCGATCACCATCCTTTCTGTACTTGCAAAGGTCTTTGAAGCTCTCATATGTCCTGCACTCTGTAGGCATTTCTCTTAGTTGATAATTGAAAGTCAGCACGGGTTTGTGAGGGGCAGGTCCAAAGCTACGAACTTAGTTGCTTATGCTGAGGATATCGTCGATTCGGTTGATGCACGCATCCAAGTGGATGCAGTATATACCGATTTCAGTAAGGCATTCGACACAGTCGATCATGGTTTACTTTAAAAAAAAACTAAAGTGTCGGATCCCTTACTGAGTTGGTTCAAGTCGTACTTGCAAGGGCAGACGCTAAGGGTTGTGGTGAGTGGATGTGGATCTGAACCATACATAGCAACATCCCACAGGGTTCACATTTGGGCCCACAGTTTTTTACTCTTTTCATCAACGACATACACAAATGCTTTCAAAATTCAAAAGTATTTTTATTTGCTGACTATCTGAAAGCCATAAAACCTATCAGAAGCCCTGCTGACTCGATGCTGTTTCAGAGTGACCTCGACAGGTTGAGTTTGAGTGGTGTGAGCGGAACAAGATGTCACTAAATGTAAAAAAATGCAGCCATATTAAATTTACTAAAAAGAAAAATGTCCTAAGTACGACTTACAAATTAAACAACGAGCAGCTAGTGGAACTTAGTGTGACACGGGATTTGGGTGTTCACTTAGATGGAAAATTTAGTTTTATTCAACACATTGATGATATGGTACTAAAAGGGACAAAAATGTTGGGTTTCGTTATGAGAGAGTGTAGGAACTTTAAATACCCAGCAACCAAAATAATTATGTATAACTCTCTTGTTAGAAGCCATCTTGAGTATTGCAGTACTGTCTGGTCACCAAGATATAACACATCAAACGCATAGCAAAACTTCAGAAAAGATTCTTATGGCATTTGACATACCACAGCAACTTGGCAAAAAACCTTAAATCATACGAGGATAGGTTGAAATATTTCAGGATGGTATCCTTGGAGAAACGCAGAGATATGTTGGATCTGGTATTTCTCAAAAAACTTATTACTGGCTCTTTAGACTGTCCACAACTACTGAGCAAGGTTTCTTTAATGTGCCACGAAATATCCCTCGTACCACCAATAAAAAGCTCTTTTGCCAGCCATCAAGTCACACCAACCTAAGGCAACACTGCTCACTATCTAGGATGTATAGTATCTACAAAGAATTGGATGTGGATATTGATTTGTTCAATGTCTCTGTGCCAGCCCTAAAAAGATTAATGTTGACTGATTGTTAAACTTTGTTTTCTTTTGTCATTTTTTGTTTTAATTTGTATTGTTTTAATTTTGATTGTATTTTTGTGTTTTTATTCAATTTATGTTTTTATTTAATTTATTTCTTTTAATTTGAATTTTAATAAGTCTATTTTTTTTAAATTTATTCTTTAATCTAATTTTAATTTAATTTATTTTATAATTTAATTTATGTTATTCTCTAATTGAAATTGTAATTAAAATTTTGTTTATATTGTTAAATTCTCAAACTATAATAATTGTGCATGCAGTGCTTTTCTATAAGTAGTGAGATGCTTAGATTTAACTTCGTAATGTTGTCTTAATTGAATTGTAACAGTGTACTCATTGTTGAAGAGCCATAAATAAATAAATAAACATGTCAGAAATAAACTATCGGTACAGAACGTGCAGTGATGCCATCATTTATACCTTTAATAATTTTATGCATTTGTACAGAATTTTTAATTAATCAAATTAAAGCGGGACTATATAGCGGCCCTATAGATGTTTTTGGGTGCGATCCCCAAGTACCCCGCCCCGGTCACACACCTCTGACTTTTCGGAGTTATGTGTCTATTAAATTTTTTTAATTATTGGTCTCTCAATATTGTGCCCGCTTAATAACTGGCGGAGTGTGTGTGTGTGTGTGTGTCTCTGCATGCCCCTTCAGGGATAAAGGCGTGAAGTTATGATAAGTAAAATCAATTGTATAAGTAACAGATGTATAAGTTATGTAAGTGTAAGCAGAGCATACCTTAGTTAAACTCTTTTCTACCAGTTCTAAGCTAAGGAGAAGTGAATATGATTGGTGGATATCAAATTAATTCATAGGCAATGCAACATAGCATATCTCTGGTGAAAAAGTACGCACTGGCGACCATTCTTAGGCCGGGTCAGAATACCAGATGCATTCAAAAGGTTTGGGTATATAAATGGGCACAGAAGTGGTATGAGTTAAAATATATTTTAGAATCGTTGTTAATGGTCACTGCTAGCTGCATTGTAAGAATTTTATAATGTTACATTTTTGCATTTCATAGAAATTACAATAATTTATGAAGGTACATAGTCAGAAAATTTATCAAAAGGCTCAAAGTCACTCAGAGGGCGATGGAGATGTGCGGCAGTTTCCCTACGATATCGAATCAGCAATGAGGAAGTCCGCAGGAGAACCAAAGTCACCGACATAACACTCCGAATAGTCAAGCTGAAGTCGCAATTGACAGAGAATATAACACGAATCGATGGCCGTCGGGGCAGAAAGGTTCTAGAGTGGCGTCCGCGTATCGGACGTCGCATTAGGCAAGGTGGACCAACTATTTTGGTGTGATCACGGGAAGCTCTTGTATGCGGGGACAAGTGACAAGATCTGTCTGTGTGGAAAGCACTAGGGTAGGAATATGTCCAGCAGTGGACGTGCGCGCCTTATATTGTCTCGAAACAAGATGTCAAACCTCACCATTTTAGAAAACCGCTAAGCCAAGGCCAAATGACCAAGGAGGCAGTCAAAATAAAATCTGTTACTAGGACACATGTATATGCAAAGGTACTACAGATAGACACAAACATTTAGTCTAAATGCATTCTACTTTGTTTGCGAATATACAATGGAACAAAAATGTATAAAAGGAAGAATATACAAATAAGCTTATACGAAACGCGACTCTTTGTTCCATGCCCTGTGTTTATTAGATGTGAATAGAAAGCATTTGATAATGAGTATCAATAGAGATAAAAAGTCTGAACATTAATCTAAAATATACACCTTTGACATTTATGGTCAATTTTGTAGATTTTTTAACAAATTGACTAACAGTAAACGCCTATTGGCGTCATAACTATTTTTTTATTTTGCCTCCTTTACTTTCTTTTAAAGCGAAGCGATTTTGGTCGTTTTCGAATCGCGCTTCGATTCAGTGCAAGATCTGACAAATTGAACTATACTAAAGTACACTATACAAATTACCAAAGTTGACCAAAAAACTTTGGCACCCAAAAGTACAAAGTTTAAAGTTTCATCCTTGGCAACTATTTTGACCACAAAACCGCGAAACCATAAACATATTATTATAGAATGCTTGGGTGTAATACTTCACTGTAAATATCGCGAATACAATCACAGGAAAGTCAAAACAAATCACAATATTAGACACAATGCAATGATGCAATGTGATATACCAATTTTATCCTTGAACATTTTACACAATGGGAACTTATTGGGTAACATTAACATATAGTTTAAAACTATGAAAAAAAGTCATGAATATTTTGTCAAAAACTCATCAATTATCTAGCGGGAATAACAACAGAATGATCTTGAGGCAACCTGATGTCTGAGTGGTCACCATAATATTCTTGAAAAATGATGAAATCTGCCCAAATGCAAGAGCATGTCATATACTGGTCAAGAGGCCAGTGTCATGAACTATGGCCAAATCCTTCTAGTGGCAAGAAATGGCTGGTTCATGAGACAGTTAGTAAGCAGGGCTGATATTATTTATTATATTCATCATCAGCCTTTAACAGTCCACTGCTGAACTAGGCTTCTCCTTTGAAAGGAGGAATTGGCCTACTATACCACGCTGGCCAAAAGAGTTGATATAGGGTTTGTATCAAGTTTTCCTTCTCTTACAGTGCTGTTCTCGACAACACCCATGGTATGATATGCAGTGGTGACATTCCGTATTCTTAATCCATCACCACACAGACCATTTATTATATTCAGTTTTATCTAAAAAGCCTTAATCTTTTTACAACTGTTATGTGTCTAGTGAACTAAATATTTCTAGCCCTTTCATTATATCTAAAAGAAATTGAATACATGATATATAATTATATATTAAACTGAAAAATAATTATTTTACATACAGGCAATTTTGGTATTTGGGTAAAGCTAGTAAAATATAGTAAATATGCTTAATTACTTAATAAAATTTAATATAATATAATTACCAGGGACTACAGTTGTTAAAATTAATTTGGTTTAGTGATCTGAAACATAAAGGTTGATGTAATGGTTACATGCAACATACAACATTATCATACTACCAGCTTAAGGCATTAAATCTAAGAACTAACTAGTTACAGATAATAATTTTACATGTTACTAGACAATCTAGGTCCCTATATTTAACGGATTTAATCAAAGTAAAATTTCTTACCTTTCAATAAGTGCAGCAGGTAGCAAGGGTTCATCTTTTATCTTCTTTATTTCCTCTGATAAAACTATTGTATGTCCTTTCAACTTCTCAGCAGTCACTGTTGATGTTAATGTTGATGTAGATGGTTCCATTGATACATCCATGATATCATTATTTGCTAGAGAATGGGCAGTATATTCTGAAGATATGTGCAGGCCATTCAAGTGGGCTGCCATTTTCTCTTCTGTAATTCTCTGTTTGGCTGGTCTGGAAGACATACAAATCAACTGTTTTACCAAAGTGTAGAAATCAATCAAGTAAATTGTTGATTATATCACTGATTGGTCCTAATGGATGGGTAATCTAATAACTGTCAGACATATTTGCAAAAATTGGTTAAATAACATATACAAGGAAACTGCCCGACCATTATTATTTATTGCAGAACTTAAAAGCAAACAAATGAACCCATTTACAAACTATGTACGAAGTTTTAGTACAAACGTAAAAGGAATGAAGACTGTGTACAGATACATAGAAAATAGAATATTTCTCATTTACTTACATTACCGGCTCTACATCCAAGCTTTTTCTCTTACAATGGATAGCAGGACTAATTCTTACTTCTTGTCCGTGTAGGGCATGTCGGCCCGCCGCAGTAAATTGCACTAGCTCCGGAGGTGCACTCATACCCCAAGGAACACCCTGGACATTCCAAGGTGCTCCTGTTGGAGCAGGCATCACATGTGGCTCCGGCATACCACGATTTGGATAAGGAATCGACGATGCCAAAGCCTGTTGAGCAAATGTTTGTTTTGCCAATTCATCCGACTGATTGTACGGATAAGGTGGATAACCATACACATCCATTTTCACTGGTGGTCAATCACTGTAAAACTCAATTAGAATTATGCAAATTTCACCACTACGCAACTTTTTTTGCACTATAAATCACACAACAACAAACTATGTTGACACTTTCACATCTGAATCGAACCACAAATCGAACGAATCTGACAGTAAACTTTTTAATACATAAACTAGGATAGAAAATTCTTGAAAATTCTACAGGTTATAGAGAACATTGCTCTATGGTTTTAAAAATTACTTGCACGTTTAGTCGATTTTCATTTTTAATCTGTTTGTTTGATAGGCTTTAGTAAATTATACCATTGCCTGTGCTGTGGGCTCTCGACGAGTAAAGCACAAATGACCACAAACAAATTTCACAAAAAATACAATTTTGTTGCGCCTTTCACTTTCGCATTTATGACTGTATTTCTTGTTTATCTTATTGAATTTTAACCACGTAACATGCTCAGTGTGTAAAGTACTCTCTGTTATGTGACGGTGCATCTGTTACAGTAAGAAGGACTCGTAAAACCTGCAAAATGGGTTTGGACTTTGATGTCTTCGAATTCTGTAAAAAACTGCGGCAAAATCGGCCCCCGCCGTATCAGTGTCCTTTAGATAAGTGTGACAAGGTGTACAAGAGTTTGTGCGGTCTACAGTATCATTTGGTGCATTATGATCACGACAATCCTACGCCGGCAACTCCTGCCATCGCCAGCCACCGTAAGAAAGGTAGAGGCAGGGCTGCCGTGCCGACAGGTGACATAGCCCTCCAAAGCCCACCGAAAGAAGCTTTAACTTTTGCTGAAGCCCAAAAAGTTGTACAATTTGAGATAGATGGCAAGATCAGCAGAATACCCATAGATCAGCCATTAGCGATCATGTCCCTGGAAGAATGGGAGAAAAAGAACGCTGAACTGGAGAAACCCCTGCCAGTTGTAGAGCCGCCAGCAGAACCACATGTGAAGCTGCCTGAAGCTAGCTTTCAGGTAACACATATAACATATTTTCTGTGTTATTTCATGTTTTCATATGGGTTCAGGACCCTTTGAATAGTTAATTGATTTCCATGTTGAAAAAATTAAATCAATACATAAATATTAAATTTGTTGTTTGTTGTTATTAATATTTCTAATAAAAAGCGGTGATAGCCCAGTGGTGTATGCTACGGACTGCCGAGAGGATGGTCTTAGGTTCAATCCCCAGGTACCCCAAGCACACACAGTTTTCGAAGTTACATGTGCATTAAAAATGTTAATTATTGCTCTTTTAATAATGTGCCTGGTAGGCTTGCCCCCTATTACATTGGGACCGAAACATAACTGGCAAAGTGTGGGTGTGTAATGGACACCACTGCCTATCCTTCGGGATAAAGGTGAGAATTAATGTGTATGCATATTTCTAATATTAACCTATTTATACTAGACACTATATTGTATACTCAAACCTTTCTCAGAAATCTTACTATCTACTGCTGATAACAATATAAAAACGTTTGGTAGTTTTTGTGTTCGTCCTGTCTGTAGGAATGCCTACAGACAGGACAAACAGAGGACTTCATTTTATAATATATGTACAGATAAATTAATTTAAATATAACAGTCTGACCTAGATAAAGTCTACAACACATTTCTTCATCAATACTTTAAGAGCACTAGAGCAGTCAAACTTGTTTGTTGTTTGTCAAGTTGTTTTAAAAATAAACCTTTAAACTTTTCCATAATGTCACTTTCTACAGTGGCTTATTTTTACAACAGGTATTCACAGAGCATACAATACAGTCACCCAAGTTATTCAGAGATACAGACTCAAACTCTGTATGCCTAACTTACTAAAGTAATTAAAGTTATGTTTTAAAACGGCTTTCACTCGGATAACATAATCATATTTAATAAGCACATGAATAAATCATAATATTGAGACTAACAAACAACTAAGTTCTTGTGGTGAGTAACAAAACCAGGTTTATTAAAGCTGTTAACATGATCTGTGACTAATAGAGCAACATGTCTAATTATTTTTCAGTGCTCTGAAGTTTTGTTAGTTTATACTCTGTTTTAGGAATATTTGGTAAATCTCTTTATATAAATAAAATCTTTATCTTTATACTTATATATATTTCTTGTGTGCGTATGTATGTCACTGAAGTCCTCCTAAATGACTGGACCAATTTTGATGAATTTATTTTGTGTGTTCAAGGGGACTTGAGAATGTGCAGGCATAGCCGCGGGTATCCTCTAGTATATAAATAAAATTGAACTCTCTGTATGTGATTTCAAAAGAACTATCACTAGTGATATAGTTAATTGCATGATACCATGTCACAAACAACTTTTTTTAACACTTGTCAGTCTGACATTCTGTGATTCTGTTTGTCCAGGCTAATCTCTAGAATGGCTAAACCAATTTTAAAGGGACTCACTGGAAGATGGAGAATTTTATATGGCTAAATAACTGCTATAAATTGACCCAGTAGGTGTTGTTAAGATACCGAAAACAATGCGAATGAAACCGCGGGAAATAACTAGTAATTAATAATGGTAGATATTTTTCTAACAATAATGCGTTGAAGCTCCAGCTTGAAAGTTTGGCATATATGTTGCATGGAGAATGTAGAGTAATGGAAGGATTTCTGGAAAATCCCTTTCTATGGGGGTAAAAAGCGTACTCAGGCCGAGCCACTGGTGACGTCTAATATACATATTATAAGCTCTGAGGGCTCCTATAAGTCAATATTTAAACAATTGACAATATTTTTTAATTTGTTTTTATGGTAATAGGTGGCAAACGAGCAGACGGATCGCCTGATGGTAAGCAATTACCGCCACCCATGGACACAAGCAACACAACAGGAGTCACAAGTGAGTTGCCTCCCTTTGGGGTTGGGACAAGGGATAGAATGGGGAGTGGGATGAGGCAGAAGGAATAGGGGATAGGGCCTCCGGCACTCTCACTCACCGAACGAAACGCAACAGTTTAGATACTGTTAGTTTACGTCGATTTTCTGTGAGAGGGTAGTACTTCCCAGGTCGAGCCGGCCCATTCATGCTGAAATCAGCAAGGCTCTACTACCTTGAAAATATTGATCTTATCTTGCACAGCTAATTCCCGACTACAATGAACGCGTATGCGACGCACCGCCACGTCCAAATGCCTACATCCGTTTCATAGAGAAATCAGCTGAGGAGTTGGACGGAGAAGTTGAATATGATGTGGACGAAGAAGATACTGCTTGGCTCGCAATCATCAATAAGACTCGAGCTAAAAATGGCTTACCGCCTGTTACTGTTGATACCTTAGAGCTTTTGATGGATAGACTGGAGAAAGAGTCCTATTTCCAGGTATGTCAGAAGTTTTGATATTTTTTGTATTGATTTCTAACTTAAAGCCCTCATAGTAATCTTGGCTCAACCACTTAATTTCTTGTATGTTGGAATACCAGAAACAATTAAAAATCATCACATTTTATGTCCATTTGTATCAGCACTCAAGTCTACATAGGAGTTAAATGTGCTTTGACGGTAGCCCTGAAACCAGTAGTGTAGCCAGAAAACCGTGAATTTATTGTTGTGTATCCCCAGGTTGCCTCAGGAATGCGTATCGTACTATCGACGCAGTCTGATTCGTGACTTCGGGTAACTATAGACGTATGGGTTTACGTCTCACAGGAGGTGGTCATATGGGGAATTCCCATCCTCCCTTCGCTTCGCCACCGTCGGAAAGAACGAGCGATGTATCTAACCTAAAGTAAACTCTCGGCTTACATATGACTGTCTTTAGTTTCTCACTGGTCTCATTGGCAAATAAGAGTATTACTCGAAATTCGTCTATACCATAATTTATTATGTCAATCATAATCAAAACGCGGTACGTAGTTAGTCGATAGGTGCCGCTTAGTTTGGGATCAACTGACTGATGTGCGAATTTTCTTACGTCCCGTTCACGAACATCAGCTGCAAACGGCGGCGGCGGAATCCATTTCGAGGTACATAACGCGCTCTTCTCCCCTGCGGCCTATGTCGAGTCAGAGTAGAACGCGCCATGGCCATCCAAATTGCTGCCGCTGTCGCCCACCGTTGCTCGTCGTGAAGGCGTCGTTAGGAAATAATATATCCTTATGTATAAATTACTTGCAGGCCACTCAGAACGGGCAACAAACAGCGGCCACAGTGGACGAGGATGCGGTGTGCTGCATCTGTATGGACGGCGAGTGTCAGAACACCAACGTGATCCTGTTCTGCGACATGTGCAACCTCGCCGTACACCAGGACTGCTATGGCGTAAGATATTTATTAGTCTACTAGCTGTTGACCGCGGCTTTATATCTTAACTTTTATACCAACTTGTGATAGCCCATAGCCCCCTTCATCCCCTCGAAAAATCCTTTCTTAGCCTACGGTTTAAACTACTTCCCTGCCAATTTTAATTTTTATTGGTCGAGCAGTTTTTTATTAATTATCGCTTTTCCCGTGCCTCGGAGAGCACGTTAAGCCGTCGGTCCCGGTTGTCATGAAGATCTTTGACAGTCGTTACATGGCGTCAGTACCTTCTAAATAAACTGACACTAGTCTAAACCATGGAATATCGCTATCCCTTTGGGTTGCGGAGGTCAGACAGGCAGTCGCTCTGTGGAAAAGCTAATAATTATTCAGCCAAATCCGGGGGGCTATTCACAATCTTTCGATATCTCATTTGACATTCGATTCCGTTAATTGTCGAACGGGCTACCTCATTTTTTGTCAAAACTATCGCATTTCCTATCAATTTTATGCATTCAGTATGAAGTAAATTAATAAATAAACCGCATTCAATGAATATTTGTGCAAAATATCTCCGATAGGCGGCTAAAAGACGAGGACAATAATTTGACATATCGTACGATTACTTGTCGTGAGATTCTGAATCGCCCTGCCGGTTAGACTAGAAAGCGGACCCCAGATCGAAACTGGGATAACGCTAGGAGGATGATGGTCGAGCAGTTTTCAAAATTGCCTGATGCCACTAAAAGGCCTTCTTTTAATTCTTATTCCTTTATCATCATCAGCAGCATTGTTTATCCTTACCACTGCTGGGCACTGGCTTCTTCCTAAAATGAGAAGCATTAAGCATAGTTCACCATGCTGGCCAAGTGCAGGTTGGCAGGCTTCACATACCTTTCGTAACATTATGGATAATTCTCAGACTGGAACTTTTCTCACGATGATTTATTACTTTAGACTATGGGATAATGCAAACAATGGGTTCCATCCAATTTCTTGTAGTTGCAAGTATAGACATGAGAACGATATATCAAAACCAATCTGAAATCCGATTGCAGACAGAAATCGTATCGTATCGATATTCCAATGTGAAAAAAACGATTTTAGAAAACGTAAAACAATACCACGATTACGCAAACTACACAAATCCGAACCAAACGGTGCAAGCGCAACCAAACTGCAAACAAAGTAAATCTAAAGCTTACGTTACCGATAGTTTTCATATTCATTCGTTCTCTTTCACACTACCAAATGACTAGTTAGATAGAATGAGAGAGAGCGAATTTCATTTCCTTTCCTTTCTAACTTAGTGATCCGTTGAAAGAGCGAAAGAGATGAAGCGAATTGTGCTTTGCGACGAGCGAATCGTTTTGGATTTTGGCGGTTTTATGAATTGCAGATTTCAATTGTTTACCTTTGTCGTACGCTACGCTTCAACATCCGCTACTGAAAACGATTTTTAAAATCGGTTTTTGAAATCGATTTCAAAATCTGAAATCGAATTTTTATCGGTTTGCGTAAAAATCCGAAAGCGCCCATGCCTATGCAAGTAGATTTATTGGTTTTCTAATTACTATAATAATGTTAAGCGTATGTTACGGGGTTATAGATAGCGGCACGCATTAGGCGCAGTTTGAATGAACAGAAAATTTACTCTGTTTAGCAGTTGATTGTTGAATACGTGAGTAGCAAAGCTAGAGAAAATGTTATTAGTTGGAGCGCGAAATTATATTTGAATTGCACTAGGATTGGCTGATTAGTGTGACTGTGTTTTTGACTAGCGCTCAAGACCCTAGCCGCGATGTACGCTACTGTGGAATATCTTCCATCTATGCTTTGATTCTATTGTAAATTCTTAAAACGTATTTTCTCTATATGTATGCATATATACAAAATATAGCTTTGTTTGACAGGTGCCTTACATTCCTGAGGGTCAATGGCTGTGCAGACGGTGTCTGCAGTCACCATCACGACTAGTTAACTGTGTCCTCTGTCCCAATACTGGAGGTAAGAATAAAAAAATTATGATTTTATCTAACAGCAAATTATTCATAACTTACCAGAAATACATCAGAATGATTCAGATGTTATAAATCAGGGTAACTGTGTAAATATTTTTTTCATCCCAACCTTCAAGAGCAACAATTTCATCAGTTACATTATTTCTTGTGTACACCCAGACTCAAGAACATATGTACAAAGTGTTGTCTCGTGTGGCATACGAACCCAAAACACTCGGCGCAGTATCAAGTGGTAAGACGCACGCTTAAACCATTAAGCCATACATTTGACGAATATGTCAACGATTCCTAGTAATACTAAACATAATATTTTGTTTGCAGGTGCTTTCAAACAGACAGACCAGGGCACTTGGGCGCACGTTGTATGCGCGCTTTGGATTCCTGAAGTAAGATTCGCCAACACCGTGTTTTTGGAGCCCATAGGTAATTTGAAAATGAGAAATTATTTAGCAATTTTATTAACTTTAGTAAAAGGACAAGTATATAAATGAAAATGTCGACCTTATTTTAATAAAAAATCATCAAGCTTTTGAAAATAACATTAAGTTCAAAATTTCAAAAATATTAAAATTCAGATAGTGACGACTGTCCCATCACCATAATGGCCCGGCTACACGCTCCGTCTTGCCTGCGCAGTCCGGTTTGTCCAGTCATGACTGTGCAAAAAGACGGAACACACTGTAGTGGCTAATGGCCCGGCTACACGCTCCGTCTTGCCTGCGATCATGCCTGTACAAACCTGTTTGCGCAGGCAAGTACAATCTCGAAAATAATTACGTCGGACTGTTGCGCGGCTTGAATAACCGGCCACACGTTTAAGTAAAATCGTGCAAGTATAGTTTGCGCAGTCCAAATCTTCAGCATGTCGACGATTGCACAAGCCGCGTTTTCAGGACTGCGCGCGCTACCGTCTTACAGTCCACACGCGCGCGCTTACCTGCGCAAACAGCAAACCTGTTTACAGGCATGATCGCAGGCAAGACGGAGCGTGTAGCCGGGCCATTAGTGTCTTGTACCATCAAATAACGACGCAACGCAAAATCATTAAAATGCGGGCTATAAATAAACATTATCGAATGCTCCTCGAATCAGAGATTTAAATCGTTAGATGTGCCCTGCACTTTCAAAAACTGACTACGTTTTAACACGTTGTATGCCAATGTGTTTTCTTAGGTTTCCTATTCAGGCCATGGGGGACAACATTTGGTCGACACTGAACTTTGCTGTTGGGGCCGCGGGGGACAACATGTGATCGCAAGCTGAAGCTGATTTCAAACCTGTCTATCGAGCCGTCGGACAAATTTTCTTAGCAAATCTCGTTATTTCGTGACCCCCATGGCCCTGTAGACTAATGCAGTTCACTTGGTTTTTATCTAAACTTAATACGTAAAAAAATAAGTCAAATTTTCTAAGACACATTTTCTATGTAGTGAGAATATTATAATGTGAATATGATAATGGCGCCCGAATCCGATATCAGTTAGGAAAGATTTGGATTAGACAAAGGTTTTGTATATAATATGTACTACATAAAAAGACGAAGGAGTATTAGTTATAATATTTATTTATATAAAAACATGCAAAATCAGACTTAATTTGAGATAAAACTTAAAATCCTTTTGGCAGCAAGACTTAGGCCCACTTGCGTAACGTTTGACTTAAGTCACTCCTTAATTTAAATATTTTGAACAGAATTAACAGCATAAAATAATTTAACTTAAAAGTATTTAGCGTCCTCTTGCACAACGACAACAACGCTTAGATTTAGTTAAACATTTTATGAGGTCGGTAAAGTAGTTTCTACGTTTTGTTTCATGGCATGAAGCCTTTTTGTTACGATTTTAACGATGTTATGCGTATGGTTTCACATAAAACCTTAGACTATATATACTTTGAGCATAAAACAAAACGCATTGTCGTCGCCTAGCAACGAAATGACAATTGACAAATAATAACTAGAAACTTTTAAGCATTAACCGTAGAACCCTACATGGGGTGCAGGTGCACCCCACACCGATTTGTTTTCTAAATATCTCAATTTCTTTAATATCCACGAATTCGCGCGTCGGAGTATTTTAGTTGGGTGTCAAACGCTCGCGTTACGTCAATACCGTGACGAGGGACCGCGTTGTGTGGTCGCCTGTATAAGTGCTGTGGGGTACGCCAGTACCCCAGTGTAGTAAAATTGTAAGATTATTTATTTATTACGATTGATGCATTTATATGTAATAAGTTATTAAATTTGATTATTTATTAAAACAATAGTCTTATATGAATTAAATACAGGTATTTTTAGATATTATGAAGGTAAAATTCATTGAAGTTTATTTATTTTGTTTCGGATGGCTGTCAGAGGTTTGAATTACGAAGAAATAAGCTCTATTCTAGACCACAAATCTGGCGAGGAAGAAATAGAGGTTGGGACCAGTTGTAATTCTTGGGTTCTTTACAAGTGTTCAAGATCAAATAATAAGCCAAATATAAAGTTTTAGCAGACAGTTTTGAAATTAGGTTTTGAACTGATACATGAACATTTGGAGGACCGTCACCGGATGCCAACTTAGTCCATTGCAGTGATCCTCAAAAAAGGACCAAATCCTACAAACGCTGTTGCTCAAACTACATTTAACTTTGTGTAATAAGGCTGATTTGTGATCTCAAGTTACCGATTCTGTTTAGTAAAACGTATTTTCATGAATTGTTTTTTATTTTATTTTAAGGATTACAGTCATTTTAGTATGGGGTGTTTCAGCACCCCAGTGTAGGAATAACATGTGCCCCAAATATTGTAGAATTCTAGGGTTAACAATAACGCAAGTAGGTACATTGTTATCAGTTATATCATCATCATCATCATGTCAGCCTAGGGACTACCACTGCTGGACATAGGCCTCCCCCTGCTGCGTCGTCCGGTCCAGTTATATAATTATTGATAATTTTCGTCGCTAATGACAAGATGTCAACATCAGTGTGACAGTTCTTAAATGAAATTAGCCACTAAACAGCCGATTTTCGGTGATTAATTTTGACAGTTCTTAAATCATATTACTCGACAAATTTTTCGTTGTGCAAGACACTAGTGGTGTTTAATATTTTTTTTCTCGTTAAATACATCTTAATTCAATTTAAGAATCGTTGTGCAAGTGGGCCTTAAACTTACATAATTAAATAATACTAATGAACTTTATGAAAATAATCGTAACAGAGATATGGTTTGTTGGGACAAGTTTCACAAAATGTAACCATCTTTTTAGTTTTATTTTTCGCCAGAGCCCTTCCCATCAGCTCAACGTTTCTTTTATAACAATTTTGGCATGTACGGCGATTATCTTTAGCAGTTCCTTCTTTTTTCGTGAGCTTGTACTTAATACGTCTCGGTCTCAAATATTCTACTGATTGTTCTTCATTTTTTGACACTAAACCCTTCAATATCTCTTTCCTAAATTGAACTACTTGCATATTTTTTCCAGTGACCGTCTTGTACAATATTAAAGCATTAACAATGGCCGTGTTTAGAAGCAAATTTATGGCCACTTTTTTGTACCATTTGACAGACTTTCTAAGAGGTGTCGAATCGATTTATCAGACCAGATGGTCGCCATCTGGTCTGATAAATCGACTGCTCCTTTCGCCTTGTTATAATCTAAGACAATTTTAGGCTTTAGAACTGTTATGCCTCGCTTCGTGATGGATTGAAATTGAGTGGAATGCTTTGTAGAAAGAACGTGAACGTCCCTCTTGTCTTTCCATTTTAAAACTGTTATTCCATCAGTACTTTCCATAGCAACAAATTCGCCTCTTTTCAACTTAGCATTCATCACATCTGTAGGAAGATTTTTCCTGTTTTTGCGAATTGTACCGACAAGATGCGTTTCATTTTGTAAAAGCTTTCTAGCCAAACATACACTTGTGTACCAATTGTCAGTGTATAATGTGTGCCCTTTGTTCAGGAGGTCACTGCACAACGACATCACTACATTTTCAGGCGTAGTATTAGTTTCATCGTTTTGTTTGCCGGCGTAAATACTAATTTTGTAGGTATATCCAGGTAACGTGCATAATTTAAATTCCTTTATACCGTATTTATGGCGTTTCTGTTTATTATATTGCCTGAAAATAATTCTACCTCGAAATGGTACGACGCTCTCATCAAGGCACAGATCTTCGCCCGGAGTATAATGATTTTTAAAATTCTCATTCATAATGTCCAGAAGGCTACGAACGCGATGTAACCGATCACTCTTGTGCGCATCATCATCTCTAGAAAAATGTAACATTTGCAATAACAGTTCAAACCTGTTGCGAGACATTATTTTTCGTGCAAAATCATGGCTTATTATTTCATCCTTGCACCAGTTATCACTAATTTTAGGCAGTTTTACCAATCCCATAAGTAATATTAAACCAAAAAAGCTCTTCATTTCATTAATGTTAGTAGGTGACCAATTGCGAATGCGTGCTGATTTTGAAGCTCCTCGTGCAGTTATTTTGTGTAAAGCAAACTCGTTAGTATCATTTACTATTTTCTCAAAAATTTTGTCTGACACCAAGAGGTAGTAAAAATTATAAGGCGATTTATTAGTCATTGCAGAGCGGAGATTAAAAGGCATACCAGGAATTTCAGTAAAAGCAATAATTTGTCGTTGATTACCTACTGGTTGCGTCCATGTTCGGGCAGATGTCGATGAATTGCTCATAGTGATCAACGTAATTTGTAGCTGGTCCGACTCACTTTCATCACTCTCAAATACCATTATACGGCGACGACCACTGCAAACTGGTTGAACATTCAGATCTTCTTCTGAGCTGACATGAAAGCTGCTGTTCAGCAAATTTATTTCTAAACTAGAGGACGCCAGCAGCTTCGCCTGCATTTTTTTTAAATTTACCCGTTTTGGCCGATCCCGTGGGAATTTTGGGAAATCCCTTCTTAGTGCACCCCTACGGTCCCCAAGGAACATACATGCCAAATTTCAGCTTCCTGCGCCCAATAGTTTCGGCTGTAGCGTGTCTGTCAGTCAGTCTGTAACGCAAGGATTTTATATATTAAGATTGTCTATCTGAGATAAGTCTTCTTGGCTTATCTCAAAATCTTCGAAATCATCCATCTTTTCTTTATAATATGAACGCAGTATGTATCGATAGAATTACGTACGTAAGCATAAAACTTTGCACAAAATCAAATAGCGTTGTGAGCGTAACGCGTTTAGACATGCACTAAACAAGAAGCTCGTGAGTCGTGGGCTAGCTGCGCGTGAGGGCGGCGGTGCTCGACACCGTGACCCGCGCGGCCCCCGCTAACGTACTTACGATTTTCTTTGCGCACAGGCCACGGGGGACAACATATAAGTGACACGTAAATTATAGCGAATTTCAACACTAAAATGATGTTATATCGACCAATAACTAAGTTTTAGCCTTCTAACGTTACAATAACGAAATAAAAAATAAAATATTTTTTTACATATTTATTGATTTTGTCCCGGCCCGATCGGCTATTACAGTGTCGCTCATATGTTGACCTCCATGGCGCTCAACGTGTTAAGTCAATCTGAGAACGCGTACTCGGTACGCGCGCTACTACGATGGGAACAGTTGCTTTAAACGAGAACACGTTTTCGTTTGCCCTATCTTTTATGTCGAACTATTTAAGTATCTGAATCTAAATGAAATCTTTGTTAATCATCATATCATCATCATCAGCATATTAGTCTAAAGACGTTCACTGCTGGACATAGGCTTCCCTCAAGACGCCCCTCGAGGACCGATCCTGGGCCAACTGCATCCGTCCGCTGCGCGTGATCCCAACAAGATCGTTGGTCTACCTTTCAGGAGGCCTACCTCTACTATGACGTCCGGCGCGTGGCCGCCACTCCAGAACCTTTTTGCTCCAACGGCCATCGGTTCTTCTGGCAATTGCCTTGCCCACTGCCACTTCTTGACTATTCAGAAATCTATGTCAAGACTGTTTCGCATGCGGATCTCCTAACGTTTTCTAATACGTAGGAATAAAAGTGTTATTTATGTTGTGTGTAGACTCGATCGAGATGATCCCGGCGGCGCGGTGGAAGCTGCAGTGCATGGTGTGCAAGCAGCGGAGCGTGGGCGCCTGCATCCAGTGCCACAAGAGCAACTGCTACTCCGCCTTCCATGTCACTTGTGCGCAGCAAGCTGGGTATGTCACTACACACCGTGTATTTAAGACTCGATCGAGATGATCCCGGCGGCGCGGTGGAAGCTGCAGTGCATGGCGTGCAAGCAGCGGAGCGTGGGCGCCTGCATCCAGTGCCACAAGAGCAACTGCTACTCCGCCTTCCATGTCACTTGTGCGCAGCAAGCTGGGTATGTCACTACACACCGTGTATTTAAGACTCGATCGAGATGATCCCGGCGGCGCGGTGGAAGCTGCAGTGCATGGCGTGCAAGCAGCGGAGCGTGGGCGCCTGCATCCAGTGCCACAAGAGCAACTGCTACTCCGCCTTCCATGTCACTTGTGCGCAGCAAGCTGGGTATGTCACTACACACCGTGTATTTAAGACTCGATCGAGATGATCCCGGCGGCGCGGTGGAAGCTGCAGTGCATGGCGTGCAAGCAGCGGAGCGTGGGCGCCTGCATCCAGTGCCACAAGAGCAACTGCTACTCCGCCTTCCATGTCACTTGTGCGCAGCAAGCTGGGTATGTCACTACACACCGTGTATTTAAGACTCGATCGAGATGATCCCGGCGGCGCGGTGGAAGCTGCAGTGCATGGCGTGCAAGCAGCGGAGCGTGGGCGCCTGCATCCAGTGCCACAAGAGCAACTGCTACTCCGCCTTCCATGTCACTTGTGCGCAGCAAGCTGGGTATGTCACTACACACCGTGTATTTAAGACTCGATCGAGATGATCCCGGCGGCGCGGTGGAAGCTGCAGTGCATGGCGTGCAAGCAGCGGAGCGTGGGCGCCTGCATCCAGTGCCACAAGAGCAACTGCTACTCCGCCTTCCATGTCACTTGTGCGCAGCAAGCTGGGTATGTCACTACACACCGTGTATTTAAGACTCGATCGAGATGATCCCGGCGGCGCGGTGGAAGCTGCAGTGCATGGCGTGCAAGCAGCGGAGCGTGGGCGCCTGCATCCAGTGCCACAAGAGCAACTGCTACTCCGCCTTCCATGTCACTTGTGCGCAGCAAGCTGGGTATGTCACTACACACCGTGTATTTAAGACTCGATCGAGATGATCCCGGCGGCGCGGTGGAAGCTGCAGTGCATGGTGTGCAAGCAGCGGAGCGTGGGCGCCTGCATCCAGTGCCACAAGAGCAACTGCTACTCCGCCTTCCATGTCACTTGTGCGCAGCAAGCTGGGTATGTCACTACACACCGTGTATTTAAGACTCGATCGAGATGATCCCGGCGGCGCGGTGGAAGCTGCAGTGCATGGTGTGCAAGCAGCGGAGCGTGGGCGCCTGCATCCAGTGCCACAAGAGCAACTGCTACTCCGCCTTCCATGTCACTTGCGCGCAGCAAGCTGGGTATGTCACTACACACCGTGTATTTAAGACTCGATCGAGATGATCCCGGCGGCGCGGTGGAAGCTGCAGTGCATGGCGTGCAAGCAGCGGAGCGTGGGCGCCTGCATCCAGTGCCACAAGAGCAACTGCTACTCCGCCTTCCATGTCACTTGTGCGCAGCAAGCTGGGTATGTCACTACACACCGTGTATTTAAGACTCGATCGAGATGATCCCGGCGGCGCGGTGGAAGCTGCAGTGCATGGCGTGCAAGCAGCGGAGCGTGGGCGCCTGCATCCAGTGCCACAAGAGCAACTGCTACTCCGCCTTCCATGTCACTTGTGCGCAGCAAGCTGGGTATGTCACTACACACCGTGTATTTAAGACTCGATCGAGATGATCCCGGCGGCGCGGTGGAAGCTGCAGTGCATGGCGTGCAAGCAGCGGAGCGTGGGCGCCTGCATCCAGTGCCACAAGAGCAACTGCTACTCCGCCTTCCATGTCACTTGTGCGCAGCAAGCTGGGTATGTCACTACACACCGTGTATTTAAGACTCGATCGAGATGATCCCGGCGGCGCGGTGGAAGCTGCAGTGCATGGCGTGCAAGCAGCGGAGCGTGGGCGCCTGCATCCAGTGCCACAAGAGCAACTGCTACTCCGCCTTCCATGTCACTTGTGCGCAGCAAGCTGGGTATGTCACTACACACCGTGTATTTAAGACTCGATCGAGATGATCCCGGCGGCGCGGTGGAAGCTGCAGTGCATGGCGTGCAAGCAGCGGAGCGTGGGCGCCTGCATCCAGTGCCACAAGAGCAACTGCTACTCCGCCTTCCATGTCACTTGTGCGCAGCAAGCTGGGTATGTGACTGTACACCGTGTATTAAAGACTCGATCGAGATGATCCCGGCGGCGCGGTGGAAGCTGCAGTGCATGGTGTGCAAGCAGCGGAGCGTGGGCGCCTGCATCCAGTGCCACAAGAGCAACTGCTACTCCGCCTTCCATGTCACTTGTGCGCAGCAAGCTGGGTATGTCACTACACACCGTGTATTTAAGACTCGATCGAGATGATCCCGGCGGCGCGGTGGAAGCTGCAGTGCATGGCGTGCAAGCAGCGGAGCGTGGGCGCCTGCATCCAGTGCCACAAGAGCAACTGCTACTCCGCCTTCCATGTCACTTGTGCGCAGCAAGCTGGGTATGTCACTACACACCGTGTATTTAAGACTCGATCGAGATGATCCCGGCGGCGCGGTGGAAGCTGCAGTGCATGGCGTGCAAGCAGCGGAGCGTGGGCGCCTGCATCCAGTGCCACAAGAGCAACTGCTACTCCGCCTTCCATGTCACTTGTGCGCAGCAAGCTGGGTATGTCACTACACACCGTGTATTTAAGACTCGATCGAGATGATCCCGGCGGCGCGGTGGAAGCTGCAGTGCATGGCGTGCAAGCAGCGGAGCGTGGGCGCCTGCATCCAGTGCCACAAGAGCAACTGCTACTCCGCCTTCCATGTCACTTGTGCGCAGCAAGCTGGGTATGTCACTACACACCGTGTATTTAAGACTCGATCGAGATGATCCCGGCGGCGCGGTGGAAGCTGCAGTGCATGGTGTGCAAGCAGCGGAGCGTGGGCGCCTGCATCCAGTGCCACAAGAGCAACTGCTACTCCGCCTTCCATGTCACTTGTGCGCAGCAAGCTGGGTATGTCACTACACACCGTGTATTTAAGACTCGATCGAGATGATCCCGGCGGCGCGGTGGAAGCTGCAGTGCATGGCGTGCAAGCAGCGGAGCGTGGGCGCCTGCATCCAGTGCCACAAGAGCAACTGCTACTCCGCCTTCCATGTCACTTGTGCGCAGCAAGCTGGGTATGTCACTACACACCGTGTATTTAAGACTCGATCGAGATGATCCCGGCGGCGCGGTGGAAGCTGCAGTGCATGGCGTGCAAGCAGCGGAGCGTGGGCGCCTGCATCCAGTGCCACAAGAGCAACTGCTACTCCGCCTTCCATGTCACTTGTGCGCAGCAAGCTGGGTATGTCACTACACACCGTGTATTTAAGACTCGATCGAGATGATCCCGGCGGCGCGGTGGAAGCTGCAGTGCATGGCGTGCAAGCAGCGGAGCGTGGGCGCCTGCATCCAGTGCCACAAGAGCAACTGCTACTCCGCCTTCCATGTCACTTGTGCGCAGCAAGCTGGGTATGTCACTACACACCGTGTATTTAAGACTCGATCGAGATGATCCCGGCGGCGCGGTGGAAGCTGCAGTGCATGGCGTGCAAGCAGCGGAGCGTGGGCGCCTGCATCCAGTGCCACAAGAGCAACTGCTACTCCGCCTTCCATGTCACTTGCGCGCAGCAAGCTGGGTATATAACTATACATTGTGTATTTCAAGTCAGTGTTCTCGCAAAGCGTATGTAGTCACTCAATGACAAAAAACATTTCTGCACAATTAAAATTAAAAAATAATGAGTGAGTGACAGTGCTGGAGGCCTGATCCGGCACCCCCATTCCCTTCCTATTCCTTTTCCCATCCCTAAGGCACGGCATTTTTTATTTCTCTTGCATTATGAGTGTCCATGGCAGACGGTAATCTCTAACCATCGGGCGATACATCTTTTCATATTATGTGTCTCGTTTACAAAAACAAAGCAAATAGGGTTTTAGAGACCCTTTTTATATCCTAGACAGGTATACGTATGCCATTAGCTTTTTAAACGAAGCGACACTTATCGTATTCACATTACTTCAGATTGTACATGAAGATGGAGGCGGCGGGCGCGGGCCGCGACCCCAGCCAACCGGTGCAGGTCGCCAAGATGGCGTACTGCGACGCGCATACGCCCGCGCATATACTGCAGGTAACACACACGTGGCACGCAGCGAGCGTGTGCATACGTGCGCGCAATCACGCCGACACTGGACACAGAAACACACGCATATAGATGCGTACGCACTTACAAACGTACACTGTACACAGGTAACATGCACGCCTGTAACACAGCGTGCACGTCTACGTGCACACATGTATGTGCACGCACATTCAAACGTACACCGCTTACAAGTAAAAAGTATATCCATAATTCCATACATTTCGAGAGCAGTTTCTCACTACGTCCGACCCAAACCCGTATTAATACGGCCCGAAGTAGACATACTATATCTATTGTACGTTTAGAATACAGCCCGACATCTGTCGACAAATTTCCATCGATTTCGGTGCGTGTTTTAAAAACTATTTTCACAGATTCCGATCGGATGTTGTGCCAAGTAGCCCTGTCTGTTGTACCGAATAAAGCCATAGTTTGCCATTGGTGCCAACTATGTGAAACAGCTAAAATCTGTGTGAATTAGTTAAATCATGTCCTACAACTACAAGATGATAATCTTGGATCGCAACCGGGACAATTGTTTGGCGTGTAATATTTTCACATATTTTTCCTCAACAGGAAAGAAAAGCACAAGAATCTGAGGGTGATTCTAAATCCAATGATTTGACTGCAATAAGACAGAAAGGAAGAGAGAAAATAAAACAAGTAAGAAAATATTTAGTCAATTTAGATTAAGACCTTTCCATACATTTTTCAAAGTCCACTTTTAAAAAGTAATAAAGCAATATGTATGAATCTTGGTTCCTGTAAATAAAATACTGAGCTTTAGGTAATCTATTGAGAACATTTACAAAAAAAGCTTTAAAAATGAAATAGGAATGCTTTTTTATGGTCCATTTAAAGAAATTAGGTAATATCTCTCTTGTATGTAAACATTTTAAAAATATTTTCAATGCATTCCATTAAACCTAGCATCTTGTTTACGTACCAAGTTTCATTTATAAAGTAGTGGTCTGAAGAAGTATAACAATCCGTGAGGAATACCTTAACTCTTTTAAATCAATACGAAAGTATAAAAATATATAATTTGCCAATTTTATCGGCAATTTTTATTGTTATGTCTCCGCCTTATTCTATTGTTGGTTCCAGGCCCGTCGGGTGCTAGCGATGAAACGCACCTGGGCCCCCGTGGTCCTAGTGCCCACGTTACCAGCGGATCGTGTCGCCGAGGTGGCCGCATTGGCCCCCGGGGCCCCGGCCGCGCGGGCCCAACTCATGAAGCGACTGCTGGCGTACTGGACCCTCAAGAGGCACAGCAGGAATGGAGTACCTCTGTTGAGGAGACTGCAGAGTTTGACCAGCCACCACGGTACTTGTATATCTTTTATTGGTATGTTATGAGCATGAAGGCTGTTGTTGGTATTTATACATACACGATAGACTATTCCTACTGTTTTTGTTTGTCCATACGGCTACTCGTCGAGCTAGGCATTTTGATCTTAGTACCGTGCCGTTCCTATAGCGTAGGGAATATATCCTATAGCCTATAGTGTCCTAAAATGTCATTAGTGATTGATTCGTTCCTTTATTAGATGTTAAACCGAAATAACTAATTCTTCTTCAGGAATCGATTTAAATAATAAATGTATAGATACTACAATCAAACCAATTTATTCTTAGTGGACACAAGTCTATAGTCGCTGTCTGTACGCTGATCCCAAATTAGGTATCTAGTATTTCCAGCCAGCTATACAGCTTGTAAAACCATTTAAATCATCACCATCATCGTTCTACCGTTATCCTAGTAATATCCAAAACATTTCTCCTTGGAGCCTGGGGTCAGCCAACTGGTCCAACCAGATTTGACAGAATATTAGCGGAAAGGTATTTAAATGTTAGGAAATAAGATTTTATTGGCGTCAAAATATCGAAGTACCCAGAAAACAAGCACAATGTACACAGGCAATTAGTGTGAGCTATTGATATGACAAGGCTTTTTGTTTGACGTCACTATACATGTAATGTATTTTGCTTTTAGTTGCGAACCTGTCTAGAAATGGGTGATAATTGCCGTGTTGTGTTAGTGCCTGTGTTCGCGTCTCATTAAAAAGAGACCGTTGACGTGGCGTGCACATCATTTGATATGAATGCATTTTCCCGTTTCTCATTTATTTCCACACATTATTATACGTCGAGAAACGTGCACGTAGACGTATACGTTCGTCGACGTACGAGTCCTGTGCCTTTGACAGTTTATTGTTTGTCGTCATGTACATATTTAGCATCACTAGCATTATTTACCCAAATGTACAAAAGCTAAATATTAATTTTTCGTATGGATAGTTGTTTCTATACTGAAAGGGTTCATGCCAATCTCGATGTTTCCAATAAACTGTACTTATATTAAAAACAAACTGAGCAACTATTTATGGATCATACAAATATCTAATTCATATTATATTCTCAGTAATCGATGTTTGTATACATGACAGTTTGCTGTTCGGACTGTTAGTAACATGGGTTTGTTTGTGTTATAGGAACAAGGGGTATTCAAGACGGGACAGTGAATGTGAGGGAATTGTGCAACCAGCTCAAGTACTGGCAGAGGATACGGCAGGACTTGGAACGAGCAAGGTATCACATACATTTTTAAAATTAAGTCAATTTAGACTTAATTTTACTACAAAGTAGCCTGCTGACGTGCTGTGGTTAAAGTTGTTTTAAGCTTCCTTAGACATAAACATTTGATCCATATTGTCTTCCATATAAATCAAATGGATGCAAGGACATATCTGCTAACGAATAAGTGTCCTTACCATAACGTACCTAAAGGCCAATTTCCCCCTTAGACTACTATGCGAGTTGGTAAGAAAGCGCGAGCGTCTAAAGGCGGAGTACACGCGCGTGTGGGAGCGCTGCGTGCTACACACGCTACGGCCCGAGCGCGCCGCGCTACACAAACTGCTACGGCTGCTACGGCAGAAGGACACTAGCGACATCTTCACCGAGCCCGTAGACCTGCAGGAGGTGCGTACACACACTTACCTACTATACATTTATTTTATCATGTTATCCCATCATGTAGATTTTTATGTCTAGATGTCTAGATATTTTGAAGATGTTTTTTACCAAAACGACATATTTTAATCCATCTCAAAGGATTGGGTACCTAGTTTTTCTTCTTGGGTAGTATTATAAATCAGGGTTTTTACTAAGTGAGGTTTTGCATTACTAAATTAGCAATGGATTTGAAAAAAATAGGAATTTAGTAACACCTATAACTTTTGAAATTCCATAGACATTAACTACCCACTGACAAATTACTGACTTTGTCCAATATTTGACGACATGATAAATATTGGTGATATTTGACTATATGTCCAATATTGGTGACCAATCTCTTCAGTATAATAATATCTTGTAAATATCATTTGAATCAACTATAACTGATTCTTAACACTCATAGAATTAACATAGAATATTAATTGAAGATTATCACTATTTTATAATGTAGAACATATAACATTATCATAATACATTGAAATAATGTGTAAATAATTTCCATGCTGACTTGGAAATGAAAGAAACCCCTTGTTTCTGTCAAGTGCATGTCAGTAAGTTGAAAGCTTCACGACACATTGTCTTGGGGTCATTTGCCGCTTGGGGATCACCTAGCGATATGTTGCTTTTCTAGTTCACAAGTATACTGCCTTTATGAAGTTTTAGAAAGAAGCAATGTTATCATCGTCATTTTTGTGGTGAAGAATAGAGGAGTAGAATATGGAAGAAGACGGCAATAAGATCTATAAAAACGTATTTCTTTATCTGCTTGACAAAATTGAGACTGCCATGTGGCATCAAGATAAAATTGAATTTTAAACGCTATACCTATTCGTGACACCTGTATGTACCTACAATATATGCAAGTAAAGGAATCAAATAAAGAGGGCATGATGTTATGAGATAACATAATTATGTAACAGTCTATTTCTTTGGTTACATTTGACTTCATAAAGAGCAGTGTACTAAATGTAATACACTATGCTGTGCGAAGAGCTCTGCTATTTGTCGTATCATTTCAGATACTAATAACAAAACAAGCCATAAATATAATCCTACATGCGCTATAAAGGGCTTTAATAGCTGTAAAAAATATAAACGATTACATAAAATAATAACGCCGCTTTACTCATTTTCACCCCCGATAAAAATCATCATATTTTTATACCACCTAACAGATTGGCACCGAAAGTCGCATAGCAATCAGAACAATGAACTTTGATTCAAAATCACTAAAATATATTTATACCAGAGTGACACTGATGGAAATAGCATATAGCTTGTCTTGTGCTTGTCAGAAAGAGAACTGTGCTTGTAAGCATCATTATGTTTCGTTTGCGTCGATGATTCTGTGATTGTGAACGGCAAAATAAATTTTGTATTTAGACGCTAAATTTTTATGCTTATCTGTAAATGTAACAAAAATACTATATTCAATTTCTAACTTAATTTTGTCATTTTCTGATGCATTTCAGCCACACTTTTTGTTTCATTGGGGGTTAGTACGTGTTAAGGCATGAAGGCTAATGCCATTTCCATCATAGTCTCGCTATTTCATGGCTACTACCTAAATCTTCTTAAAATTCATCAATCAATAGTACATTCACTGAAAATGTCACTTTTTTGTTGTAAAGGTGCCAGACTACAGTACAATAGTGAAACATCCGATGGACCTCAGCACTATGGGCAAGAAACTGGACCGCGGCGCATACAAGACCATAGACGATGTAGAGGACGACTTCAAACTCATGATCGACAACTGTCTCACTTATAATAATAAGGATACTGTGTTTTATAAGTAAGTGGAGCTTATACTATTACTTATTGTCCATAGCGGTTTCATCTGTATTTCACCAATTTTCAATCTAAACTATCCCACTCTGTACAAAAATATGTGCCATTATCATCATCCTAGCGTTATATTTATAGGTAGTAGAGCCTTGCTGATTTC
Organism: Euclidia mi; assembly: GCA_944739405.2. Classification (NCBI taxonomy): domain Eukaryota; kingdom Metazoa; phylum Arthropoda; class Insecta; order Lepidoptera; family Erebidae; genus Euclidia; species Euclidia mi. The sequence goes on from OX123201.2 coordinate 27,140,529, forward strand.
AGCATGAATGGGCCGGCTCGACCGGGCAAGCACTACCCTCTCACAGAAAATCGACGAAAAATAACAGTACCTACCTTAACTGTTGCGTTTCGTTTGGTGAGTGAGAGTGCCGGAGGCCCTATCCCCTATCCCTTCTCCCTGATCCCACTCCTTATCCTATCCCTTTTCCCAACCCCAAGGGGCGGCAACGCACTTGTGACTCCTGTGGTGTTGCTTGTGTCCATGGGCGGCGGTAATTGCTTACCATCAGGCAATCCGTATTCTCGTTTGCCGCCTATTATCATAAAAAAAAATCCCACTTGCAATCCGTGGTCCTATTACTAGTCAAACTGGATTTGGCTGAATACTAGCTAGCCACAAAGCGACTTTGCCTTTTTGACCTCCTCTGCGATATGCCATGGTTTAGACTAGTGTCAATTTATTCAGAGGTACTGGCTTCCTATAACGACTGTCAAAAATCTTTATGTCAGCCTGTCAGGATCGTTGCGAATGGCGTTCCGTAGTCTCCGACTACCCTTTCTTGAAAGAGGCGTGAATGTATGTATGTATGTATTTAATTTTAACCCTTATTACCATAGGGCTGGTGTAAAAATGCGCGAGCAATGCATGCCGATATTCCGTCAAGCGCGTCGCGACGTGCGCGAGGCGGGACTTGCGGAGCTGTGCGGCGCCTCGCCCGAGCCCAGCCCGCCGCGCGAGGCAGAGCGACACGAGCCGCGGGCACTAGGTAGACGGAGCACTAGTCGCGCCGCCAGCCGACCTCGGTCTAGTAGCGAGTCTGACCATACGCCAGGTACACTATCATTAACTAACAAGCTCGTCGCGACGTGCGCGAGGCGGGACTGGCGGAGCTGTGCGGCGCCTCGCCCGAGCCCAGCCCGCCGCGCGAGGCAGAGCGACACGAGCCGCGGGCACTAGGTAGACGGAGCACTAGTCGCGCCGCCAGCCGACCTCGGTCTAGTAGCGAGTCTGACCATACGCCAGGTATGGTAGCACGGGCTGTTTCTACTACTCCACGTCCTGGCGTGTATGTTGCGTGCGAGTGGGAATAGTTTTGTCACTCGAGCCACCCCAGCTCTTCGAGCAAGGTAAAGGAAGTTGCACTACATTCTGTATTGACCGCCCTGAAGTTAGCCAGCCACTATGTTAAGTTCGCGCTAATAGTACAATATCGCTTGCCTATCTACATATGTACATATTATCTATTCTCATAACTTGTCGATCGACAGGGTGCAGTCTGAATGTATCCAAATCTAACGAATGAGTACTTAAGCAAGCGTTTCTTTCTTCTTGAAAACAAACGCACTAGGAATATCTTCTGTGTCGCAAGGGATCATATAAATGTTGAAATAACGGACACAAAATACAGACACGAAACAACGATTTTTATGTAAGGTGCGGCAAACATACAGATAGCTTTGTTAAGCCAGGGTCGGGTGAGTATGGAGAGTAAATAAATTGTCCGATGTCAAGTGAAATATTATCTGTATTGTCACTTCCACAATTTAGGTTATTATATATTAGATTATAAAGATGCGACCGTCCGCCACCCGATTGCCCCGTGACTGGCGTTATAGGTGACAGGTAAGTATATGTATACACTGTATTGTGTCCCTACAGCTTGAATGTAAACGATTTCCGCCGCCCATGGGCACAAGCAACACCAGTGGAGATGCAAGTTCGCTACCTCCCTTTGGGATAGGAAAAGAAATAAAGAATTTTGGAATTTATTACAATTTTAATAAAATTGTTAATATTGTATTTCAGATAGACGGAGCGAGCGCGCATTGTCTGCCGCTCGCAGTGAACGGCGACATTCGAGTGCGCATCGAGATTCTGATGATGACAATAATCCGGTGAGTCACTCGTAACATTAAATTATTCAGAAATAAATGTAAAGCTTTTGGTGTTGAATGTACAGACATACTGTGTTTTTAGTTGTGTGATTGGCATCGATTTGTGTTATTTATGCCAATTTTTGTCTTAGCTTTTTATATAAATACTAGCTGACCCGGCAAACGTTGTTTTGCAATTTTTTTTATTTTTTTGAAAAATAGATGTTGGCCTATTCTCATAGATACCGGATAAGCACAAAAAATTTCATCAAAATCGGTCAAGCCGTTTCGGAGGAGTATGGGAACGAAAACTGTGACACGAGAATTTTATATATTAGATATCCTGTTTTATTATTTACGCCTTAAAATCTTTGATTTTAAATTGATTCCATTTGCTGGCATTTTACAATAAAAATTTTATCTATAGAGCGACTGTTATATGTTTCTTTTTATAACTTTAAATATATTTTACAATATAGATTAATTTATTAGTGTTGAGGCCTCTTTCACCGTCTCCGAGTAAAGTGTCGTTCAACTAATTCGCAAGTAACGTGAACTAGCGAGTAAAAGTTACGAGTAAATTTTGACAATTTCACAAACGAAAATCAGGCTTCGAGTAACAAGTCACTGGTTAAATGAACTATGCGACAAATCGTACGTTACATTCGTTCTATAATGCTCCTGCTACACCTGCGTCTTAACGCGTCAATTAGCGCGTTAATTTAGGCGCTATATAGATGTGGCCAACGTTTTAACGCGTTAGAATACAAATTGTTAAGGCGAATCTTTAACGCGTTAGTTAACGCGTTGTTGGCCATTGCCGTTAACGCTAACGCTAACGCAGGTGTAGCAGTAGCATAAAACGTCAAGTCAATCGTCAAACGTCATTGACAGTTGTTTGTTGATTGTCATTTGTGGTGTTTTTGCGTCTGGTCGTTTGGAGAGCGTGTGATTTTATTTAGTTACTGTAATTGATGATTTCTGAAATAAACTTTTTTATTAGTTAGATAGGTACTGGGCATCTATTTTACGGAGTAAAAACTATTAAACAGCGTTTAGAGCTCAGTAGGTACATTTTATATGTACTTATATTTTATAGGTCCCTACCTAAAAATCGCATGAATAAACAAAATACCACTCACCTTTGTGATTCACAAATTATTTAATGTTTTATCAAGTTAAGCATTTGGTTTACTTCATACTTGGATAGACGAAATCTGGGTAGAAAATCAGTTTCATCTAGGTCCGTAAAATAATCAACGCGAATTTTAAATAAACGTATTCGAAGTACTCGATGACACGTAATAATGTTCTAATTCATCCAACTGACGATCAATCAAGTCAAATAAATCCATTGCTGATAATGCATTTTGAAAAATATGATTAAAAAAATGCACCAACTTACACAAAACGCCAACGGTCAACTTTTAATCGTAGGTATGCACGCTAATCGGTAGCCGTAGTGGCAAGTAAGTTTAATCGTACGATTAGTGCTACTCGGACTTCGTGAAATTGACACATGATGTTACTTGGTAGTATAATTAGTGAATAGCCTATGCGACACTTTACTCGAGGGTGGTGAAAGAGGCCCTTAGAGTAATTTTAATTTGACGGTAGATTGACTTGCTAGCTCAAGCCTTTGTGTCATTTACTTTATAGATGGTCACAATAAGTCACATTCGTACAATTTAGTGTAAATGGTTTTTGTCTTATAAGCAAGATGTAAAGTGGTATGCAAGTGAAATAACAGTCGGTTATATGGGCAGCGTTCCCGCGACGCATCTCCGTTGGATGCGGCGCCAGTGCGCGAGCCCAAGCGCTGGTGGCGCCGCGGGCGAGGCAGAGCCCGGGGCCGTAGGGGAGGTGGCGGGTTAAGAGGCAGACCGAGAACTGCCGCCACTAACCTCGCTAGCCCACGATCCAACCACACGATAGACAATGGTAAGTACCATCATCAGCCCTGTATATAAACGGCCCAGCCCTGTATATGCCACTCGACGACAACCCAACCTACTAGACGCCGCATGTAAAGCGAACACTTTCGAACAACACAGTAGACTTATACGTCTTATATAAGACCAATTTGGACCAATCCCAACACTAGATATGAATTATGACGTTCCGCAAATTTGAACCGGCCAATTAGAATGCATTTTTGTCGCCCTTGCCCCGCATACCTCACCGCTTTGACAGAATTTTTTGTTTGTAGAAATGAAAACATTAGGTGTCTAGTAGGCTGTGTTGTCGTTGATGCCAGTGCTGGGCCCAGACTTCTTCGCACCCTAAAAAAGGAAAGGCTACGCGACAGGGTAGCAAGACTAGCTTTTCTTTAATGTTTTTAAAATATTTCAAAATCCACTACTTAAAAAGCCAGGTAAGCAATATGAATGAAACTTCGTACGTAAAAATAAAATACAGTGCTTTAGGAAATGTATTGAAGAAATATGCCAAAAAGACTTTTAAAAATCTTATACTAATATATAAAGCTGAAGAGTTTGTTTGTTTGGTTGAACGCGCTAATCTCAGGAATTACTGGTCCGATTTGAAAAATTATTTCAGTGTTAGATAGCCCATTTATTGAAGAAAGCTATAGGCTATATAACATCGCGCTATGAGCAACGGGAACGGAACAATAACCTTAAATAACGCGGGTGTATCCGCGGGCATCCTCTAGTAAATAATAAAATGAAAAGAGCTAATATTTCTCTTGTATATACTTTAACATTTTCAAATGTTGATCTAAATAACAGTAATCGATTCAACTGGACCGTGACATACGCAGTATCTAGTTGAAACCGTCCTTTTATAATTATATACCGTTATTGCTTTTTAACAGAAACTCCAACATCAGACTCAGAAACGCCAGTGCCACCGCGAAAGAACGAACGCACACTCAAACTGGCCACGCCTGAGAAATCGCCGCCCAAACCTAATGAGAATTCGATCGCTACCAGAGATACTCCAAGTAAGTGAAGTTCTGCATTCCTTTCTACTAAGAACAACCGGTTTAGATCGTAATTTTATGTATTTTGGTGAATTTCTCGAGCATTTCTCTTCAAAATTATTCATTGTATATAGCAAATCTTTTAGGGGTGATTTTCTTTATCTTTTTTGTAGCATATTATATTGCTAAAATCGCACTTTTCAACATTTCTTTCTGTTTTGCTCGAAATAGCAGATCACGTTTGATAAAATGTTACACCAACACTCCTGTTGGTTTGTTGTAAAATCAGGTTATAACTAATATTTAGTATGATGCTCGATTCTGAGTTCATGAAAGGTAGACACACACCAAAGCAGTTATAATTATTTCATAAGTGAATGTAACAAAAGAGACCTTCCAGGTGTCCACTGTAACGTAGTCCCTACTTAGGGTGTTTTTAAATGAGAAACGTGGTTAAATGTTACAATAAAAATTAATTTAATTCGTCAAGTAAATCTAAACATCATATAGCAAAGCGTTTTACTTACGAAAAAATTACTAAAAAAAATGTTATTCGAAAAGATATAAACAGGGTCGCGTGATTCGGCGATGGTAAGGGATTTGTTGAGGGTCCGCTTCCGATGGTCGCTCAGGAGTAGCAGCTGATGTACTTAGCTTTTCGAGCCGATGTCGTCGAATGCAGCAAAAAGGGGCCCGATGTCCCAGCGCCTCCGTATTTATAGGAGGCGCGAAGCCCGGGGCGGCGATGATATGAGTGGGAGGTGTGGGCGCGACGTCACATCGACGTCACATGAATGCTTATAAATACTCATAATCTTGCCTTTTTTTCAGTAACTACCGGTTTGGGACTACTAGGAGGTTTGAAGAAACCCACCCTCCTTGTAACACCATCAACAATCGCTACGCCCCCAAAGAGTTTTGGCTCTGATGGTAATGACTTTTATTGTTTGGACTACAGAAACAATTATTGAGTTCTAGCGTAATTGAAAATGATAAATTGTTTTGCGCAGCTACATTGCCGACTCTATCAGCAAGCCTGGGCCGCTCAAGTCTCGAGAACTCATCTCCTAAAAAGAAGGGTCGTGGCAGACCCAGGAAGCAAGACAAAGATAAATCTACATCTTCACCTGATTTATTCCGGTATGTTTATTCTTCCATCTCTATAAATCCAGCTCCAACAGTGGCATTACATTCCATGGTATAGTAAAAGCCAAGATCGCATATCATGGCTTGTACTTTATAAACTGAGCCCCCTGTAGTATGTCTTTCTGTCCGCGGTAAACTTAAAACTTACTGAACGATTTTTCATGCGATCACCACCATGGACAGAGTGATTCGTGAGGTAAGTTTGGGAGTATACATTATCGCGACCAGGCACACCATGCAGGCGTTAAAGTCGCCGGCCGAGGCTAGTAGTGAATAAATTCAAGACTTTCTGGAGTACAATAGGCTTGTGTCCTAAAATGTAATTAGCGATTGATTCGTTCCTTTATTACATGTTAAACTAAAATACAAGTTTTTTTTTTTTAAAATTGATCAGCAGCATTACTAATTACGACTTTTTAAAAACCTATTTGAATTTGACACGAAAACGCTGTAAACCATCAGGGCGGTTGAGTGATATCACAAAGTGCAAAACAAAACAAACTGTGAATGAAGTATGATCAGCCCCCTTAGCCAAGTGGCATTCGATCAACGACATCGATAATCGCTAAGTGCAAAAATGTATGGAACTGACATAAGCCTTCGTTATATCACGTGGTCAACGAAGAAGGAATTCCTTATGTTGCCATGGCAACTAAGCGTTAGCAAAAGTAGATATCAAAGCACTTTTATTTTGTTATATTCGATTTGACAGGTAGAAAGTTGGACGTTTTACTTGTATTTACTACTAAAACGTCAACAACATGAATGGCGGACGTACTGTTTGATGTAATGCTCTCTGATTTGTGTTCACTGTCACAAGAATACTATTCTTAGTTTTAGAATCCTAAAAATAACATGAATCTTACCTTTTAATAATAAATAATAATCATCAACTCACTATTGGCGCTTTGTCTAATCCTGATTAAATAGAAGATCACGTAGGTTAGGGGTTGAGACAGCGTACTTCGCTGAGATGGAAACGACGCTGTTGGATATTTGTTTGTTATCTCAACATGGATTTTATCAAATTTTCTTTTACCGTCGATGTCATTTATCACCTGACAACTGTAACTTCCCTAAAGAAATTTGAGAATTAGCATTCTATTTTAACCTCTCGTATGCTGGGCTACCAGACATAATTATAAATCTATTGTGTCTCGTGCAGATCTGCTCTTAAGCATACGAAAGGTTAATGACACGTAATAACGTGACGCAAGGTGATTCTGTTATTAACCACCAATGTGATTGATTTGTCCATTTACAAATATTAATATTACTCAGGACGGCGCAAGCAGGCGAAGGCAAGAGCATGTCAACACCAGTACCGGCATCATTTCTGCAGTACCGCGGGCCCCCGGGCGAGGTGGGGTCAGACAGCGACCTGGCTCTCTCCAGGTCTTCGAGTAGCAGCTCTGCCTGGTCGCAGTCCTGCTCGTCCTGCACGCACTACGATGATGACGTGTCTGACCACTCGTGTTCTATGAGCTCCAGCGATGGGTAAGTATATACTAGTGTAGAGGTGGGGTCAGACAGCGACCTGGCTCTCTCCAGGTCTTCGAGTAGCAGCTCTGCCTGGTCGCAGTCCTGCTCGTCCTGCACGCACTACGATGATGACGTGTCTGACCACTCGTGTTCTATGAGCTCCAGCGATGGGTAAGTATATACTAGTGTAGAGGTGGGGTCAGACAGCGACCTGGCTCTCTCCAGGTCTTCGAGTAGCAGCTCTGCCTGGTCGCAGTCCTGCTCGTCCTGCACGCACTACGATGATGACGTGTCTGACCACTCGTGTTCTATGAGCTCCAGCGATGGGTAAGTATATACTAGTGTAGAGGTGGGGTCAGACAGCGACCTGGCTCTCTCCAGGTCTTCGAGTAGCAGCTCTGCCTGGTCGCAGTCCTGCTCGTCCTGCACGCACTACGACGATGACGTGTCTGACCACTCGTGTTCTATGAGCTCCAGCGATGGGTAAGTATATACTAGTGTAGAGGTGGGGTCAGACAGCGACCTGGCTCTCTCCAGGTCTTCGAGTAGCAGCTCTGCCTGGTCGCAGTCCTGCTCGTCCTGCACGCACTACGATGATGACGTGTCTGACCACTCGTGTTCTATGAGCTCCAGCGATGGGTAAGTATATACTAGTGTAGAGGTGGGGTCAGACAGCGACCTGGCTCTCTCCAGGTCTTCGAGTAGCAGCTCTGCCTGGTCGCAGTCCTGCTCGTCCTGCACGCACTACGACGATGACGTGTCTGACCACTCGTGTTCTATGAGCTCCAGCGATGGGTAAGTATATACTAGTGTAGAGGTGGGGTCAGACAGCGACCTGGCTCTCTCCAGGTCTTCGAGTAGCAGCTCTGCCTGGTCGCAGTCCTGCTCGTCCTGCACGCACTACGATGATGACGTGTCTGACCACTCGTGTTCTATGAGCTCCAGCGATGGGTAAGTATATACTAGTGTAGAGGTGGGGTCAGACAGCGACCTGGCTCTCTCCAGGTCTTCGAGTAGCAGCTCTGCCTGGTCGCAGTCCTGCTCGTCCTGCACGCACTACGACGATGACGTGTCTGACCACTCGTGTTCTATGAGCTCCAGCGATGGGTAAGTATATACTAGTGTAGAGGTGGGGTCAGACAGCGACCTGGCTCTCTCCAGGTCTTCGAGTAGCAGCTCTGCCTGGTCGCAGTCCTGCTCGTCCTGCACGCACTACGATGATGACGTGTCTGACCACTCGTGTTCTATGAGCTCCAGCGATGGGTAAGTATATACTAGTGTAGAGGTGGGGTCAGACAGCGACCTGGCTCTCTCCAGGTCTTCGAGTAGCAGCTCTGCCTGGTCGCAGTCCTGCTCGTCCTGCACGCACTACGATGATGACGTGTCTGACCACTCGTGTTCTATGAGCTCCAGCGATGGGTAAGTATATACTAGTGTAGAGGTGGGGTCAGACAGCGACCTGGCTCTCTCCAGGTCTTCGAGTAGCAGCTCTGCCTGGTCGCAGTCCTGCTCGTCCTGCACGCACTACGATGATGACGTGTCTGACCACTCGTGTTCTATGAGCTCCAGCGATGGGTAAGTATATACTAGTGTAGAGGTGGGGTCAGACAGCGACCTGGCTCTCTCCAGGTCTTCGAGTAGCAGCTCTGCCTGGTCGCAGTCCTGCTCGTCCTGCACGCACTACGATGATGACGTGTCTGACCACTCGTGTTCTATGAGCTCCAGCGATGGGTAAGTATATACTAGTGTAGAGGTGGGGTCAGACAGCGACCTGGCTCTCTCCAGGTCTTCGAGTAGCAGCTCTGCCTGGTCGCAGTCCTGCTCGTCCTGCACGCACTACGATGATGACGTGTCTGACCACTCGTGTTCTATGAGCTCCAGCGATGGGTAAGTATATACTAGTGTAGAGGTGGGGTCAGACAGCGACCTGGCTCTCTCCAGGTCTTCGAGTAGCAGCTCTGCCTGGTCGCAGTCCTGCTCGTCCTGCACGCACTACGATGATGACGTGTCTGACCACTCGTGTTCTATGAGCTCCAGCGATGGGTAAGTATATACTAGTGTAGAGGTGGGGTCAGACAGCGACCTGGCTCTCTCCAGGTCTTCGAGTAGCAGCTCTGCCTGGTCGCAGTCCTGCTCGTCCTGCACGCACTACGATGATGACGTGTCTGACCACTCGTGTTCTATGAGCTCCAGCGATGGGTAAGTATATACTAGTGTAGAGGTGGGGTCAGACAGCGACCTGGCTCTCTCCAGGTCTTCGAGTAGCAGCTCTGCCTGGTCGCAGTCCTGCTCGTCCTGCACGCACTACGATGATGACGTGTCTGACCACTCGTGTTCTATGAGCTCCAGCGATGGGTAAGTATATACTAGTGTAGAGGTGGGGTCAGACAGCGACCTGGCTCTCTCCAGGTCTTCGAGTAGCAGCTCTGCCTGGTCGCAGTCCTGCTCGTCCTGCACGCACTACGATGATGACGTGTCTGACCACTCGTGTTCTATGAGCTCCAGCGATGGGTAAGTATATACTAGTGTAGAGGTGGGGTCAGACAGCGACCTGGCTCTCTCCAGGTCTTCGAGTAGCAGCTCTGCCTGGTCGCAGTCCTGCTCGTCCTGCACGCACTACGATGATGACGTGTCTGACCACTCGTGTTCTATGAGCTCCAGCGATGGGTAAGTATATACTAGTGTAGAGGTGGGGTCAGACAGCGACCTGGCTCTCTCCAGGTCTTCGAGTAGCAGCTCTGCCTGGTCGCAGTCCTGCTCGTCCTGCACGCACTACGATGATGACGTGTCTGACCACTCGTGTTCTATGAGCTCCAGCGATGGGTAAGTATATACTAGTGTAGAGGTGGGGTCAGACAGCGACCTGGCTCTCTCCAGGTCTTCGAGTAGCAGCTCTGCCTGGTCGCAGTCCTGCTCGTCCTGCACGCACTACGATGATGACGTGTCTGACCACTCGTGTTCTATGAGCTCCAGCGATGGGTAAGTATATACTAGTGTAGAGGTGGGGTCAGACAGCGACCTGGCTCTCTCCAGGTCTTCGAGTAGCAGCTCTGCCTGGTCGCAGTCCTGCTCGTCCTGCACGCACTACGATGATGACGTGTCTGACCACTCGTGTTCTATGAGCTCCAGCGATGGGTAAGTATATACTAGTGTAGAGGTGGGGTCAGACAGCGACCTGGCTCTCTCCAGGTCTTCGAGTAGCAGCTCTGCCTGGTCGCAGTCCTGCTCGTCCTGCACGCACTACGATGATGACGTGTCTGACCACTCGTGTTCTATGAGCTCCAGCGATGGGTAAGTATATACTAGTGTAGAGGTGGGGTCAGACAGCGACCTGGCTCTCTCCAGGTCTTCGAGTAGCAGCTCTGCCTGGTCGCAGTCCTGCTCGTCCTGCACGCACTACGACGATGACGTGTCTGACCACTCGTGTTCTATGAGCTCCAGCGATGGGTAAGTTAATAATAATAATAAGTATAAACTAGAGTAGAGGAATAAGGTGGTGTTTCTCCAAGGTTCACAAGGTTGTCCAAGTAACACTAAAAGTGAACATGTATTATCCACACGTTTTATAATCATCATCGCCTAGCCCTCGTCCCAATTTTTAAAACATATTTTCGGGTATGAGACCCGAAAATATGTTTGTTGTTCCCATGTCCTATATTTATAGTATGGATTATCTATAGCTGGTATAAACATTGTATCTTCTATATGAGGTACGAGACATCGCCTGCGGCTCCACCCAGGGTTACGGTGGAAATTTCCAACAATCCTCTCTTAATGCTCCCTTACACTCTTCAAAGAATGTACATGCCAAATATCAGCTTCTTACGACTAGTAGTTTCGGATGTGTCTTGTCTGTCTGTCAGTCACTAACACAAGAATTTTATATACTTACAGATTACAGGGTGTTGATTTGCATTTGCAAAATATTTTAAGGGGTCAATGTACTACTATAACTGAATACAAATACGTGAAAAAATAAGTCACAAAAAGAAACACTTTGAAAATTAACTCGGTGTATTGACCGCCGCCGCCGCTCAGGTGATCCAGGCCTCCGTCACTGGCTCAAATTTGCGCGATAAATACCTACTATTTCGTGTATCCATATGGGTACAAACGACAGAGGGCCGCCGCACGCCCGGCAACGTGTACGCACGGCACGTTTCCCGCGCATTCTTACAGAAGTGCCGAAACCACGAAGTCATTGTGCAGTGGACGGGTGAAGTTTTCATTTGTTTTGTGCGTTTAAGCACAAAACAAATGAAAACTTGTTTTTCATTGCCGAAGGATAAACAATGATTTATGTAATAGTAAGTTATGGTATAAGATTGAAATAAGTGGGTACTTATATAAAATTTCGCCTACAAATTGCCACCGTTTATTTTATTTAGAGCAAAGGTAAGAAAAGAAACACTAGGTATGTAAATGTTCTTAAATTGATAAGTTTAGGTTATGTTATTACTAGAAATAAATATAAATGTTGTTTTAAGTAAAATCTACTTAATGTTAGAATCTTATGTACTTACCTACTTACAGCATTGTCTGGTATTGTGCCCGATAAACGGAAATAGGCAATAGGCCCCTACTACGTACGATTATTATACATTTTATTTATTTTTATATCATATTGCAGACTTAGTGTTAATTTTATTAAATATGTTAACAATATGTATTTACTAACGTGTATATATAGGTAGGTATGTATATTTAACAGTTTATTCTGATTTACTATCTAAGCTAAAATTAATGAAAATAGGGTTTTATATCATCGCACACTGTTTGAAATAATTTTAGGTGAATAAGTATACTGTCTATATTGTATTACTAAAATATTTAGCAAATGCAGATCAACGCATTCTATACAGATAAAGATAAACTTATACCTATGTGTGTTGTGGTCAGGTCGAGCTACAACGAGACGCTGGAGTCGGCGGTGGAGGGCAGCGGGGCCGAGCGTCGCCGCTCGCGACGTGCCCTCCCCCTCACCGACCACTCCGACACGGAGCGTGCCACACCCGCCAAGGTACATATAATTATGTCTAAGGCGCGGTTTATACTGAAGAAGCGTGTGGCGTATAGCGATGGCGAGTGGCAGTGACGCGGACATTTGTCACATGGCTAAATTATATTGAAATGGTGGAGGCGCGCAAAGAAAATCAATGCAGCGGCATTCTTAAGTTGGATTCTTCGCGAGAGCATGTCTTTATCGGAAGACGAAGCTGTTTTGGCTTGCTACAACTTATCAATATGCAAAGACACAGACGATATTGGGTGGCTCCTGGTGCGACAACTGGCTTGCGACTGGCGCTCGCCACTCGCTGGCGGCGGCGCGCCCCTTGGTGGCGGTGCCGAGGGGCGATTGTCGCCTGGTGGCGCGGCCGGAAATCTCGTTATAGCAAATACGACGATATTCTGCGTGATATTAACGTGTACATTGTGTTTCTTTGACTACACGCTTCCGTCTATACGTCCGCGCCACGCCACGTCGGTATAACTCAGCCCTAACACTGCAATACTCTCATCATCGTCATCCTGCCATTACGGTCGCCAGTAGAATTTTCGCCTTGGAGCCATTGACTAGGAGTGATTCTTCATTAAAAAAAATGGTGTGAAGTGTTTTAGGTGCCAAGATAAAAATTTTGATTTGGTAACTAACGTTCTGGGTTGGGCACTTAACCATACTAGTATGGGCATGGCTCATCCAACCTTCATGCTATATGCAGCCAGTAGATAGCGTATGCGTCTGCTGCTCGGAGGTCCCGAGTTCGATTCCCGGGTCGGGAAAAGGTGTTACTGAGTTTTACTGAATTCTTAGTAGCAGCTCGGAGTCTAGTATATGCCCGGGAACGGCAATAGGCTGGCCCCTATTACGTGGGACCTTAAAATTCATGGCGAAATGTCGGTGTGGGTGTAATATTACACCTCTGCCCACCCCTTCGGGAATACAGACGCGAGTCTTTAAAAAAAATAACGTAGATTTAGGGTCCGATTATACTTGTTTTTAATGTTTTAGAATATAATATTTTGTAACGACATTGTCAATACAAAATATTGTATTCTAATAATATATCATCGTCTTTCCCTTTGCACAGGGTCGCGGCACACGGTCGTCGACATCAAAAACGCCAGTGAAAGCAGCCCACTCGTCCGACTTACAACAGCTGGAACCGCTACAACTTGTCTGGGCTAAGTGCAGGTCAGTCGTATTCTTGTACAGCAAAATAAATACATATGGTCAACTTCACTACTGTCTAATAAGTTCCTGTTAAATTAACTTGTCAGATATCTCACACAAATTTCATTCTTATTTTACTTTAATCAGAGAGATAAGTGTTGAACTACACCTATCAGCACCGCATCGCACTTTCCTATGCTTCTATTCTTTTCTGTCACTTAGGACCGTCATTTACTAGAGCGAGAAAGAGAGAGGGAACGCGTCAGCACGCCGCGGTATCGATCGTGCTGTTGCGTTCCCTCTCTCTTTCTCGCCCTGCTCTGATAGGTGTAGCTCAACCCTAAGGCCTATCCAGAAGTACACACATATCTGCCAGATAAATCTGAACCAGAAATCATACATACATACATACATACATAGACTCACGCCTGTTTCCCCTAAGGGGTAGGCAGAGGCATATTAAACGCCCACTTTTCGCCAGCGTTTTGATCCCACGGAATAGGTGGCGAGCCTATTGCCGCTTATTGGGACATTTTGTTTGCCGTCGCCTCGTCCGTTGATCGGCAGGTGCACCACGCGGCAGGTGAGGTTGGCTTGGGACCCTAAGTTCTTGGTGGGAACCCTATGCCAGCAGAAATCAAACTTAGTATTTTCTAAGTTACTCATTGAAGTATTAAACATATTTTAATTTCTTCAACAGAGGCTACCCCTGGTACCCAGCCCTGATCATCGACCCAAAGATCCCCAAAGGCTTCATCTACAACGGAGTACCGCTCCCCGTCCCACCGCAAGACGTGCTCAACTTGAAGAAAAACCATTCCCACGAGCCTGTTTTGTACTTAGTACTCTTCTTCGACGTCAAACGGACTTGGCAGTGGCTCCCACCGAATAAACTAGAACTCTTAGGTATAGACAAGAGTGTTGACCAAGCAAAACTCATCGAATCACGGAAGCCTACAGATAGAAAAGCTGTTAAGAAGGCTTATGGTGATGCTATGCAGTTCAGGAAGCAAGTCCATGGAGACGATAAATGACATAAGTTTAGATTCAGGTCGCGCCGACCTCCAAGGAAAAGAACGCTAAGCTTCGGCAACTTTTCTCTGATGAAGATTCGCACGCCTGACGGTTCTACAGATTCCAGTGATCTTGATTGAGCTGCTTGTACACGCTTTTTAGTATTTTTGGTGAGGATAGATTCTTGGTGAATAATTGGCATAAACTTTAGTGGAAATATGCGAGGACTTGTATCGTTCCAATTTTAGTATATGTACTGCCGAATGTGGTGATTTAGAAAGTAGATTATGTCGGTTTTGTTTGAAAGAAACATATTTGCCTGAGCTACGGGGCCTACATTGGCTATTTTACGTACAGTCCACAAGCAAGTGGGCAAGTTTACTGAAAGTTTCTCAGTAGTCCCAATAGCATCATGATGCATATTACATAGCCCAAAATGCAAAAATGTGAATTTTATGTACATTGTAAACTAATAAAATATGAACAGCTAAAATTGTAAGTGATTGATAGAAAAGAGAATTTTTTTAATAAATTCGTATTGTTATGTAAATTGGTAGCTGGAGATTAGTAATGGGATGGTTAACATGTAAACAATTGGCGTACTCTCGAATAGTAAATAATGTGTAAGTATTTCGTATGTTTTGATATAGTTGGAACAGCGCAGCGTAGGTATAGGTTGTTAGAGATTGAATTAGGATGTTATTGTTAATAATATCTAAGAAAAGGATAAAGGAAGGAAATAGATCTGTAAAATGTGCTTTGTAAGAGATAGAAAAAATGTCTTTACCCATTTCATACAAAGTTCGGGATTCGTGATAGGGGCTTTTAAACCTCTAGCGCCGCTAAACCATAACAGCCAGTCTTCCCCCAACAAAAATCCTGGTGCCGCTACTGGTCAGTGTGTATATCGATCTTATCAATAGTACTATCACCGCCTTACGACTGGTATAGAATTTTATGTCAAATTATCCGTCTCTACCCAAGGAAACTGGACGTATCGTTAATTTTTATTAGTCGCCTCTTAGGGTCAGCGCAGACAGAACGGAGCGCAGCGGAGAGGATTTTATAAACGCACTTGAAAAAACAAGAGTAAAAAAATTGGTTGCCTGTAAAGTCGGTATACGGGCGAAAGTTTTACGTGACAACGACTTTGAGTGGTAAAATAATTTTAATGTGAATATTCATTCGTATAGTAGGAAGAAGGATGAAAGACGCGTGCCTTTCACTTTTTATGTCTGTCTCTCTCGCTCTTAGGCGGGACGCGTGCCTCTCACTCGCTCTCATTGTGAGCGCATAACGTGAGCGGAGCGTAACGCAGTTTCTTGAAGTGTCACCCGGCAAACCAATTTATAAGACGTTGTCACGTCAATAAACTTTAAATGTATCACAATAAAGTGCATAAATGCTTGAACCTGACAAAAAATGCTCCGAATATACGCGGGAATCCGTTTATGCACTTTATTGTAATAATATTAAAGTTTATTTTCAAGTGCGTTAATAAAATCCTCTCCGCTGCGCCCCGTTCTGTCTGCGCTGAGCCTAACGACACCCACAAAATGAAATGGAGTAATGACACTTTAAGTACACACGGCGCCAAGTCAAGCTAAACAGCTGCAGTACGATTTTGATACTTATTCCCTACGCCATAAGAACGGTACAAAGGTCAAAGTGTATAGCTTGACGAGTAGCCGTGTGTACATCCGTGAACATGGCGCTTGCAACAGTGCCGAAATATCGGTTACTCCAAGCAAAGGTACGTGGTATATATCCCGAAAGACATTAAAAAAATATATATATGACACTTTGTATTTTTAATCCATTACCACGCGTGCTTATACCATTACAAAATGGCTAAGAAGATTCACGAATCGAGTTTAGTCCTATTTAATTTGAAACATACCATTTTTTTATTTTGATAGACAATTATTTTTACAGAGTTTACATATATCAAGTAAATGGATTGATTTTATCGAGATTTGTAAGGAATGGTAGTTATGTAGAAAAAGACATAATCATGTAATAAAATTTTACTCGAATCGGATATTAATTGCATTGAAACATAATTAAACTTAGAATCTAAATATCCTTGAAGAAAATGTTGTATTGTTGATTGAATCAGGCGTTACTTGGCGGGACTCCATTGTAACCTAATGGAAGGAAAGAGGAACCCACCACGCACCCTCAGATTGCCCACCCCAACTATTGCAATAGAAAAAGGTTGACAATACCGAACTCCTTTAGAGACAAAGGATAAGGGATATATGGAATAATGCGGAAATGGGTTCCAGGAAAATACTTGACGTGCAGTATCCCGCTCTATGCGCCGACTATGCTTCGACACGTGTTTCGTCTCTACACGAGGCATCCTCAGGACCGATAGGCAACGAGTCGTACTGCACGTCAGGTATTTTCCTGGAACCCATTTCCGTATTATTCCATATATCCCTTATCCTTTGTCTTTAGAGGAGTTCGGTATTGTCAACCTTTTTCTATTGCAATAGTTGGGGTGGACAATTCGAGGGTGCGTGGTGGGTTCCTCTCTCCTTCCATTATGTTAAAATGTTGTATATAGTTTGCATGCAGATTGTGTAGGGTAAGAGTATTTTTAATCTTTGCGAGTAATTTTTGTGTGTCTGAATGATATTATTATGTATGGATAAATGTTTTGCGTCATTTCTTTATAAGATTTGTAAACAAAGTTGTTATTGTTTATGCACTAAATGCTTGTTTGTAAAAAAATACACGAAAATATATCTAATGGCGGTTTTATTCATTACGCCTGACTAAGTAGTCATTTTATGATTGCGGTAATCTTATTCCAGTCCATTAAATTTTCACAGTGCGTAGTAAAATTTTACTATAAAATACTTGAAAACTCAAATAAATTTGTCGTCCTTCATCCTGTTATATATTCTTTTTTAGACCTGTTTGACAAGTATCCAAGGTGTATGGAAATTAATCTGGTGTCATGACATTTATGCAATAACAATATGGGTTTAGATGTGGTAGCCTCTCGCTTATACAACTTGGTTCTCTACCGTATTTATTAGTTCTGGATATATCCTTACTGTCTATTATGAACTTATCGTTATCCACCAAATACTTCATCGATGCTTCGTACACGGCTTGTCCAGGATCTAACACAACCCTGATGTGGTAATTTTCTGTAGCATGTTTCACATGTGCCCCAAATATGTTAACATAGCCTTCACCGTCCTTTGTCTCCACAAAGGACAACATACGTGAATTGGCACGATGCTGCATCACCCATTTTACTTCGTTTAAAGTTCGCAGCGCACAATCCATTCGTACCCCGTCTGTTAAAAAGTTCACGTATTCAACAAACGCCATGACAGCTTTGTTATACACACTGTTGGTGTCCGAAACGTTGTGCCAAGCCATACACGAGCACCAATGAGGTTGTATACCTGCTTCACTGCACGACCGATTCCTAGGAATCGGTTCCAGCAAACTCATTGCTCTTGGTAAATTTGCTCCAGGCACTTTGAACGTATTCATATGCTGCTTCATGTCTAAAACATCAAGAAGTGTTGCGTGAATGTCATGTGGAGTCGTCAATGTATTCACGTTACCTTCCAAAGAAAATTGCGCCTTTGGCCGCCTTCTTTTCAACTCCTCTGGTAGGAAAATGCACATAAGTGGCAACCGCTCTTCAAGTTTACCTTGAAAAGTATTTCGAATATAAGAAAATCTCTGACCATGATCACCCATAATTATCACTAATGTATTCTTTAATATTTTTCTTTCCACTATTGTCTTAAGGAATTCAACCATATCCTCATCCGCGGTAGATATTACTTCGAAATTATCGTGAGTTATATCCGATATGAAAGTGAATATAAACTTCTTCCCTTCCAACCGTAACATCTGATCAGTGATATTCATCATAAATTTATACTGTGGGGTATCACCAAGGCAGTATTCATTCTGCGTCCTTTTCCACCAATTGCCTTTTCTTTCTTCTAGGTAAAATGCTCTAAGATAATGATCAGCAGGTTGACGCCGAAAACCATTGAATCGATACTGAAATGTGCCAATCCAGGGCGAGTCTTCGAAATATGCTGTGCGGTATCCATACTCTCTAAGCTTGTAAAATATAAATGGCATTTCGTCTAGAGTATTGTTGTTCATCATTTTCTTCCTGACCTCAGGTAACTCTAATTCAGTCTTGCCAGTTAATATAGGAAATAAAGCCGCCGGCGTCCCATCACCGAGAATATTGTACCCATTTAGAACAACACCTTTCATAGTTTTAGTTAGGTATTTATAACTCCTCGGCATTTTTCTTATAAACCCGTTTTTCGATGTGGAGTCATATCCAAATATCAGCACGTTTAGGGAATCTTGTCTGCCTGGAGGGACAGGCTGAAGCTTTAATGATGTGCGGAAACCAGCAGAATAACCCTTCCATTTTGACTTCTTTGAGCTATCTACAGAAGAGCCATTACAAACGATTTTAACATGGTCGCTGTTCGTTAATGTGTACGCGTTCTCGCCTAGAACTACAGTATACGGGGCAAGACTGTACTTTGTGTCACTTTTGTAAATGATATCACTGTAAGTGCACGTAATATTCATCGTAGTTTTTAATATTGCAGGTACAACTTTACATTTAGAATGGTAACATTTAACCCAATCTAGTCCGGTACACGTCACTTTTGCAACCTCGGTTTCTAAATCAGCTATTTCTTTAGCGAATGGATTCAAGTTAGGTAGGTCACAGCCGGATCCCTTGTCTTCTTTTAGTGCTTCTGCTAATTGTTCTTCAATATATTTCCTTGTATAATCCAAACTGGGTTCTCTACCGATATACAAATTGTAACAGTAAACAGTGCACAGTATAAAAAGTATGATGATTTGATATTTTCGTGAACAAAGTCGTCTGTTGAACATAATCTTTATGCGTAGACTATAATGCATCGTACTCGAACATTATTACACAAATGCCGTAAAAGTGCGAACAATACTGCGATAAAATATAAACGTGTTTATCGCTTTATGAGTAAAGCAATGTGAAAACATTCTAAAAAGCATTATCTACAAATAAAAAAATATGAAAAAAGAAAACCTAGACACAATACATACATATTATTAAATATTAAGATAGAAATAAAGGTCAGTATTTTCGCAAATATCTGACAAAAAAGAGTAAGGTTCTTGGGTTGTATATAAAACACTAGAGAGGCTAGATTACATAACATTTATTTAACTTAAACTTCGCTAATTTACAAATGTTCATTAATTTAAATCTCTAACTGTCTGTCAACTAGAATGTAGCATTCATTGCCAAATAATATTACTTGATGTAAGTATTTCAGTTTTGTAGTAAAAAGATGGTTGTACCTGTAATATGGCAATCCACATTTAAGTGACAGACAGTACCTATGAAGCTTGTTTAGTAGTGTTTGTCCCACTCGTATAGCCGGCCAGGAGTGACGCGAATTTTAGCAGCGGTCTTAGGAGCTCTGAAAATAAAATCAACCATCTTTATCATTGCCAGCTATTATCCCTTCATGGAACTACTACAATGTAGATTTTGTCCTCTTGAAAAATTCGAACTAAGTAACAAATTCATGAATCATTCATGAAAGTGTATTAGACAAATTTTGCCCATTCATAATTACTATGGATTCATTATCCTTATCCATAAAGGGGTCCTCTGAATGCCACTGCATGCAAAATTGAAGTCCACCTAAAAGCCTCATTACACCTTTTCTTTGATGTGCTATGCCAAGTTGCAATGCATTGTATGTTATCTCATTGGTAAAACACTTGGTTTACAATCAGTTGTATTTTTTAGTGACTCCCTATAACAATTGTCAAAGATCTACATTATAGCCCAAACCAATTGCTTAACATGCTCTGAGGCAGAAGGCAAGTGATAATTTACCATTTAATACCCACATAACTCATTGGTGCACACCATGGATTGGAACCCAATAACTTCTGCTTGGCACTCTGTAGTATCTCTACTAGTCCATCAATCAGAGAGCATGGGGGTTATACTTCTCATACAGGCCTGAGGTCATTTCTAAGATGGCTACATTGGGCACATCAGGAGTACTCAAAATCCTCAATCAATTAATCATGTTAACAGATTGCCTCAAGTGTTTGAAAGCTATATACTAAAAACTTGTGACAAAGCTCCCAGAAGAGTAAATAATATTTAGGAAGCTATAATTATTACATGCATTAGTAATTCATAAACAATTGGGACAAATAGACATTTGACTGCTGGGCTAGCGCTCAATGTTAATGTGACATTAATTTTAAAATTGAAATTCTACTACATCTCAAGGCACATACACTCTACAGATATCTACACTTCTACAATATTGGTTCTCTACTATAGGTCGAAAATGAGGTGACAAGTGAGGCCCCTGTTAATCAGATAAAATTATCTAGACTAGCCCCTGCCTGCGACATCAAACCTAATTTGTTAGCTAGTACTCTGAACAACAACAAATATAGAAAAATTTATAAGATTTTGCTCTGCCTTATTCTTTGTTTTCATTTTGTCGTTGTTCATCCAATAGTTTGATCCAACTTATGATTAGAGGTATACTCCTATTTTTATTTACACTTTTTAGCTTATTAAATATGCACCTGTCTTTTATTAGCTGCATGTGTGTCTTTGAACATACATTTATAAAATAAATAGTCTTACCCTTTGTCAGAGCTTGCTTCCAGAAGTTGTTTAGTTAGATCCAGAGGAGGTGCTACTTCTCGTCGACCATCTCTTGTGTAATAGTAGTTGTGAGAATGCCTGCAAAGTATCATAAATAAACATCAGACACTTTTCCATGAAATACTAAAATCTTAGGTTAGAATTTATACTGACTTGTGAGATACTCCATCAGGGATCTGTGGTGGCGGCTGAGTTCTCGGCGCTACGAGCGGTTCGAAGCGGAGTGCGTTTGTATGGTGTCTCTAAAACAGCAAACAATACACAAAGTGAATAACAATCTTTTACGTTACATAATTATCGACCAAAACAAGACTTTAAAATACTTACTCCGAGAAGAAAGTCTCTAACTTTTTGCATGAAAGGTGAAATATCACGCAAAGCCACCTTCCCCTTACTCATTATTAAAGCTTTTTCTACGATAACAAGGACTTTTAACTATTTAATCCTCTTTCAGAGGCTCTGAAACTGAAATAAACATATGATATTGACGTAAGACGTCAAACGTGACATCTGAGATCTGACAAATGTGAAATGACGTTTTGTTCGTTTACAACGAAATGAGTACCTATCTATGTTCGAATAGCTAATAGAAACCACGTTTCATGGACGTAGTACTTACATAATAATGTAAAGGCGATTATTATAGTAAAATGAAATCAGATCAATATAAAAACGCCGGAATTAATTTATTTATCCCCATCGCAGTACCTGCTTATAATAATTAAGATCTTCTAAAAATATCGCATCATTATCACTGCACCTGTGAATAAAAGTAACACCAAAGAGTATACAAATACTACGTAAGAAGTAACACAGACAACGAAATAGATTTTTTCATACATTTGTCAAAATTTCGCTAAGAGTAAAATACATAATTATAACTTATATTTTATTTTATTATTACTTAATTACTGCCGAAATAATAAACTGATAAGTATATTATAAAAATGAGATCGTTTTTAATTTCTAGAAGTCATATTTTGAGTGTAAGTTACAATATTTTGTAATTTTCAACTATGTCAATGTTTTCAACTAAAATCGTACCTACTTATATGCTTTTTTATAAGAACAATTATTACCTTGGTTTTAAGACCATCCTGATGTCCTCTTTGTCTTTATTTATATCCAAGTTTAATATGGTTCAAAAGTCATACCACTGCCTAGTAGGTACTTAGGTAGGTACCTACTACGTAGTCCCGTGGATATCGTGCTTCCAAATATTCTTATCTATATCGTTTATTTAGATTTTGGATTGGAAATCCAAATATGGTATGGTTTGCCTGCTTGATAGACAGTACTAAGTAGTTTTTCTTTTTCAGAAAATGTACAAGTGTCGTTTATCAAATTTCTCGAGAAGCTGTCTTCCCTACACGCGTCACACTACGTATGTTTTTGTGTTTTAAAATCGTAATCTTGTATATATATATAATGTGTATAGGTACGTAATTAGTAGGTAGGTAGGAAGGCCGTAGCCGCCGAGGGTTAGTATAGTAATTATTATAGTTTTAGAGTACCTACCTACCTTTATACCAAACAGACTTAGAAATAAAAAAAAAATTTTACCTATAGTTGAAATGTCGACTTACCAAATAGCAAATAGTGAGAGCTATTTTCAAATATTAATTAAAACAAGAATGTTTTTATTTACTGGCAAGGTCTGGCGCTATGAACATGACGCAGATTAATCTGCGTGTTGCCGTTTGTCCCTGTTCACAAACATACACTTCTGCAGCAGACCTTACTCGGGCATCATCGGGCCTTGCTGGCGATCCGCAGATGATTGATACTCGTCAAGATATTCAGTAAGTACACAGGTTAAAGTTAACACATATCATAACTTCACGCCTTAATCCCCGAAGGGGTAGGCTGAGGTGTATCACATCCACACTTCTCCAGTACTAGGGGCGAGCCTATTGCCATCTACCGGGCTGACCGGGCATATTATTAAGCGAGCAATAATTTACATTTATATTGCACCGACAACCAACTAGGGCTTGTAATATCAGAGAATATTGAATTCCGGAATTGAGTTACGATATTGGAGTGTCAATTCCGGAATTCCGGTACTGGTTCCGGAATCGGTATGCTTTTGAAATATTTTTATTTCTAATATAAAATAAACGTGTATAATGCCAAAATTAAACAAGTTATATACTTTTCATCAGATTACAATTCGTTATACGTTGGATAGATCAAAATTTTACCATTGAACTTGAACACCTCAACATTTTCTACAGTTTTAGTTTTTATTAATTAACATGCCATGAACATTCAAGCCTAAGTAGAAAAAAGTTAAGAAGAAAAATAGTATAATTAAACATTGTTATAAAACTAGGCAATTTAACATTTAAATAATAACCAGACCGATTCTCGAAATTCCTAGCTCATGGTTTGCCAACGTGCCATGTAATGTACCGTGTTAGGTGTACCGTGTAAGACGAACCGCCAAAGCAGCGAAGTGCGCGTCAAAGCAGCGAAGTGCGCGTCAAAGCAGCGAAGTGCGCGTCAAAGCAGCGAAGTTAAAATAGGATTGGGTAGGATATGTCTGTAGGATACATCTCGAAAAGTGGACATACATCACCAAACAATGCAACCCTGAAGGAGAAGTAGAACTGCAGGAAAGAGAAGTATTGACAGGGGCAGGCCGAAAAAAACGATTAATACTTTTCTAGCTGACTGGCAAGACAAAGCTAAAAGATCGGCATTTATGGAAGAGTGTGCGGGAGACCTTAGCCCAATAGTGGGACAATAACTGTTAAAATAAAAACAAATATTACTAAACTTTAAAATAACATTTGGGAATAAAGTGAGTTTATGTACTTTCCTTATTTTATGGGTAGTTCATTGATTCAATTGTTGAAAAAATCGTGGGGGCGAGAATCTATAAAATCTTTGAAATCGATTTTTTCCTTATGAAATTGTTCATTTTCCAAAAAAGTGATGATCTATTGGAGCAAGTTACAGGCTCTAGGGGGTGTGGAGGGTATCGGAGAATTTCAAACCTCAGCTCCCTCTAATTTAGTAACCATCTTCCGCGAAGTACCTATTTAATCTAAGTGTCCGTTGTCCTCAAGCAGCAGAAGGCTCTAACGAATAAAGATATAATTCTGATTATTACGATTGAGACCAGTGTCGGTTGTTTAACAGGCATCTTTCCATCATTGTTGACAGTGAAATTTGCTACTGTAATATGCTGTCATATCTATCTATCTATATCTTGGAAAGCTGAAGTGCACGATACTAGCACTGGTCCCTCAGACAACAACCAGTACCATTTCTGAATGAGTTTTCACTTATGCAGGAGCTGGCCGGTTCTCCTTGGTTCAAGCGCATTGACGAGCGATTCCTATTCTCGCACCGGTCCCATTTTTTAGGGTTCCGTAGTCCACAAGGAACCCTTATAGTTTCGTCATGTCCGTCCGTCTGTCCGTCCGCAGCCTAGCTCAAAGACGCCTGGTGATAGAAAGCTGATATTTGACATGAATATAGACATAAGATATTGCAACAAAACTGTAGAATAAAATTTAGGAAAATATTATTTTTAAGGGTCCATCTCCCCTACATATATAGTTCGGTAGATTTTTTTTTGGTTGAGTACCCCATCATGTGGGGTATCATTGGATAGGTTTTAAAAAAATATTATTAGTTAGCTCAAATCATTTTTCGATCAAGTGATTGGTTTGTCAAATATCAAGCTGCAAGTGAAAAAAATTGTTAGACTCAAGTGTCCCCCCCTCTGCCGGCTAAACTATTAATTTGGAAGAGGTGAAAAAAATCACTAATGTAGTACATATAACGAATTTAAAAGGAAAACTATCACGGCTAAGTAGATATCACTAGTTTACGAGTAATCGTCGGTTAACTTATAAATACCTATTTCTGTGAGTTTACATTGGGCGCGCTGGCTTAATCTTAAAGATATACGTACTTTGGTATGTAATGTACTACGGTACTAAGTATGTATAGTAGTAGTATATCTTGGAAACCACATTTTATGTTTACAATACATAACTGGATACATACCTAGTATTCTTCTAAACAAAACTTAGTTTCTTATAAAATTATTTTTTCAGCAAAATAAACAGTCGGATTTGTTGTACAT
Source organism: Euclidia mi (assembly GCA_944739405.2). Lineage (NCBI taxonomy): Eukaryota > Metazoa > Arthropoda > Insecta > Lepidoptera > Erebidae > Euclidia > Euclidia mi. The sequence goes on from OX123201.2 coordinate 27,165,933, forward strand.
TAATACCCTTTGCAGCAAGTCATTTTGGGCAACTACGGAACCCTACATTGCGCGTGGCCCGACACGCACTTGGCCGGTTTTTTCATCAGACGAAACGATAGATTTCTATATTTCCTCTATATTGTGACGGTTGAGTAAACTCACATAGCACTCAATGCGTCTTTGTTAGTGTATTTTGCTCATTATTTCTACAATTGTTTCCTTCCTAATTATTTTTAAGAGAATTAGAACTGTTTCATAAATCGTTACTAACACCGAAGCTAACTCGATGTGGTTTGCATTACATCTGCTTCCATGATCACATTTAACTTTTCATTGTCAACTATGGTCTCGGGTCGTTCGCGGAATTAAAAAAATGTCGGGGACATAGGAAACAGTCAAGAGGGAGCGCGGAGTCGCTGGGGAAGGAATGGTGACCTAACACTGTGTATTATTGGCCACGTTTACAAAAAAATGTTATCTAGAAAAATCACTTTGTATTATTTATGAATACCGGAATTACGATATTTGGACCCTCAATTCCGATATTATAATATCGGAAAAAAACGTCCGAAATTCCGGAATTACGAAATCTCGGAATTCCGTGATCCAAGCCCTACAACCAACAACTTCGAAAAGTCAGAGGTGTGTGCCCGGTGTACCTGGAGATGGAACTCGCGACCATAGGCTCGGCAATCCATTACATGATTGGTAGATAGTATTTTCTTGGGTTTACGCAAATGTTACACGTTGAAATCAAACTACGGAGATTACGGATTCTATCGCGATATATATATTATTGGTTAGATATTAATAGATTACATTTAAACCGAAAGATCTAGACTAGATACTTACTACAATATTTATTACTATCCGAAGTTTCGATTTCTTTACAGGAATCGTGGCCACGAAAGACTGAAAATTTTCAAATAATATAATATTTTAATAACCAATACCTATATCGCTATAGAATCCGTACACCGTAGTTTGATTGCTATGCTATGATACGAAAATACCTAGTAGTGAGTACCTGTGCCTAAAATCTTCATAAGATTATACGTAACTATGTATTTATTCGATAAAATTATGTGTATTACAAATTATTGCTAATATTTAAGCATTAGGCGTATTGGCTGATATCACAGTTGCTATGGTGTTGTGATACCCCATGTTACAGAGGCAACACACCGGCAGACAGCTTTTTAAAGTCGACGTTATTCGAGACTGCCACTCACTTTTTGAAGTTGTGCGCATGTATAGCTAGGTATTGGTCCCGGCACTCCCGGCTCTCATGTAGGTAGGTACCTCTTTGTCAGTTGTTATGGGTAGTCAGCACAGCACCCAATAGTCAGGAATATCGCTATTGCCTATGGGTTTTGAAGGTCAGACGGCAGGAGCTTTATGGAGGAGCAAATATTTTGTTAAATTTGGTTAGACTAGTAAGCGGACCGCGCCTCCAACACTGAAACGTGTTGGAGGCGCGGTCACAAGTACTACGGTCACGCAAGTACTAAAGGCACGGTCCGCTTACTAGTCTTGGATCCAACCGCGACAACGTACGCCACTATGATGATGATTATAATAGATGGGAAGGAAAAATTTGATGTAAGTATAGGGGTGCCCTTTTATCAATCTCCAGCTCAAGGCACAGAGAAAATTGTGTGTGCTGCACACCAAGGATTTCCAAAGAGTAATTTTATGAATGTGTGTGTGTTTATGTGTAAAAACAACCTATCGCAAATTGTGTTGTAAATGTAATGTAAACAATGTTTTGTTCTTAGTGTGAAATTCAAGTGTAATGTTATAAGTATTCAGTTTAGGGCTTTTCACGTGGGTTTTCAAAATAAAACTATCGTGTTTATAAAAAGGTCTTTTTATTTAGGAACTCATTAAACCAAATTTACATATAATACAGATATCAAGTTATCAGAGGAAAGCTTGTTATCTACATTACATAATAAGGTCTTAAATGAATTACCTAAGATCACATTAAATAAATGCTGGGAAATTTAATTCGCAAAACAATATACATTTCAATTAACAAAATTTGGCTGCGCAGTTTCTCTTGTACCTGCGGCAAAGAAGCGTCATTCTGAGATCTCATCCAGTCCATTAGAACTCAGGTAGCGTGGTGTTTAGTCTACCTCTTCAATGGTGGGTCCGTCGTTGCTTTGGTATCCTCCTCGGCCAGGCATTCCTCCTGGGTAGCCTCCGGGCATTCCGCCGGGATATCCTCCGGGCATACCTCCAGGCATTCCGCCCGGCATACCTCCAGGCATTCCGCCCGGCATTCCTCCAGGATGTCCTCCGGGCATGCCTTGGCCTGCACCAGCGCCGTGCATCTTACTCATAAGCGGCGAGCATACTGACTGCACTTCTTTCAACTTATGTTCAAACTCGTCTTGTTCAGCGAGAGCGTTGTTGTCGAGCCATCGGAGCGCGTCGTCGCAGGCTGACCGCGCTGTTTGTTTATCTTGCTCAGACAGCTTGTCGCCCGCGTCGTCTAACGCCTGCCTCACACTAAATACGTAGCTCTCTAGTTGGTTCCTCGCTGATACTCGCTGCCTCTGCTTCTCGTCTTCCTCCTTGTATCTCTCCGCTTCAGCTAGCATGCGGTCTATTTCTGCTTGTGATAGTCGTCCCTTGTCGTTCTTAATGACGATGTTCTTGCTACGGCCCGTGCTATTTTCTTTCGCCGACACGTTCAGAATGCCGTTAGCGTCCAAGTCGAATGTCACGTCGATCTTAGGAACACCACGAGGCGCAGGCGGTATACCGGTCAGGTCGAAGGTACCCAACCGGTTGTTATCTTTGGTCATAGCTCGCTCGCCTTCATACACTTGAATTGTTACAGCGGGTTGATTGTCTGAATAGGTAGTGAATGTTTGTGACTGCTTGCAAGGGATCTTCGAGTTGCGTTCGATGATCTTCGTCATCACTCCACCCGCGGTTTCGATACCGAGTGACAAAGGCGCCACATCTACTAACAAAACATCTTGAATCTTGGAATGTTGTTCTCCGCTTAAAATAGCTGCCTGCACCGCCGCTCCATATGCTACGGCTTCATCGGGGTTGATAGATAAGTTAAGCTTCTTGCCGCAGAAGAAATTCTGCAACATGTTTTGGACTTTAGGAATGCGGGTAGAACCACCGACGAGCACGACATCGTGGATAGCGCTCTTGTCCATCTTCGCATCTTTGAGTGCTTTTTCGACAGGTTCCAGTGTACTGCGGAATAGATCGGCACAGAGTTCTTCGAAGCGTGCTCGAGACACCCTCGTGTAGAAGTCTATACCTTCATATAGCGCGTCGATCTCAATGGTCGCCTCTGTACTTGAAGAGAGTGTTCGCTTAGCACGCTCAGCGGCTGTTCGCAGTCGTCTCAAAGCACGAGGATTATTTCTTAAGTCTTTCTTGAATTTTCTATGGAACTCCTCCGCTAGATGGTTCACTAACCTATTATCGAAGTCTTCACCACCCAGATGTGTGTCGCCGGCCGTCGCCTTCACTTCGAACAACGATCCCTCATCGATGGTTAGGATGGAAACGTCGAATGTGCCACCGCCCAGGTCAAAGATTAACACATTTCTCTCGCCTTTCAAGTTCTTGTCAAGTCCGTAGGCGAGCGCAGCAGCCGTAGGTTCATTGATGATCCGTAGCACATTTAAACCTGCGATGGCGCCCGCGTCCTTAGTTGCTTGACGTTGTGAGTCGTTGAAGTACGCGGGCACTGTAATCACTGCATCACGAACAGTTGTTCCTAAGAACGCTTCCGCAGTTTCTTTCATCTTAGTCAGTACCATGCTGCTGATTTCCTCCGGCGCGAAGCGTTTTGTTTCACCTTTGAATTCAACTTGTATCTTCGGTTTGCTGCAGTCGTTGATCACTTTGAAAGGCCAATGTTTCATGTCTTGCTGTATTTTTGGATCGTCGAATTTTCTTCCTATTAGCCTTTTGGCATCGAACACTGTGTTACTTGGGTTCAATGCCACCTGGTTCTTTGCAGCATCGCCGATTAGCCGTTCCGTGTCCGTGAATGCAACGTAAGATGGTGTAGTCCTGTTGCCCTGGTCGTTTGCGATGATTTCCACGTTTCCATGTTGCCATACTCCCACACAGGAATACGTCGTTCCCAGATCAATTCCAATAGCTGGCATCTTCTCCTCTTTATTCCTTTTGTCGTTTATATACGTCGAGTAAACCTTCGGTTTGCACCGAACTGCTTCGTTCGTTTCGTTTCGTGTTTCAAATAAGAATGATTTCGCGCCGTATTCTTCGGCCTTTTATACTTGCCGTATAGGATTCGAGAAAATTCTACCCCTTACTTGTATCATCCAATAAGCTTCGAGAACCGAGGGAATATTCGAGAAGGTCAGTACGGTGCTAGCCAATAGCGAACCGTCTGGCACTCAATGAAAGAGATGGAGATATCGGTATTCGGTTGTCACGCTCAGTTTTGGGATACCACTTTAGCAAATTTTACCTGATTTCAGGGTACATTTAGGTTTTGTTTAGTTATTTACATCTCATGTGAAATGCAGTTTGTTATAAATTCTGAAGAAATAATTTCAATAGAATTTTGTGAAATATTAAGTTTGTGGCTGATTTATATTTTGAAAGTCGTACCTTGTTTAACTACTACGTACTTTGTTTTACAGATTTGTAGGTATGTTTTTAGCTTAAAATCATGATGTTAAATTTAGATAAGTAAGTCAAACAGTGACCGCATGTTCTATACTTAGATGGTTTTAGCACCTGATTGATTTTGAATTGATATTGAACTTAATATCGATTAAAGTCAATATCGATTCAAAATAATCCGAGGTGCGACAATCACACACGTATCTACTAGGCGCTAATTGAATACATATTTCAAAATATGTTCTTACATATATACATAGGCTCACGCCTGTTTCCCAGAGGGGTAGGCTGTGACTACGGAACGCCATTTCTCAATGTTCTTATTTATTATAACCATCCTGAAAATGTTTATTCAGTGACTAGAATATACTTATTACACAAATATAAATTTAATGCAATATAGCCATAAAAATGAGTGGGAGATTTTATGCCGCCTGCTGGCAATACAGGCAAAACATTCTGGAACGTGCTCGGCTAACGTTCTATGTGGGTGCATGAAAGAGACAGGAATAGTTATTATTGTTTTGTTTCGAGTAAAAATATCTGTCTGCTGCGGAGGGAAGGTCGTAGGGCTGATACGCGTACTTTCCGGAATTTTCTGTCCTTTTGTTTACGTGATAACGGTCACCGACTACTAGCGTTGTTTATGTACGTTGTGTTGTGTGTTGTATGAACATTAATTGAATAATAGGTACTGTTAAACAATCATTATGATTGTGAGCCTTATTTCTCGATCAATGTAAATGATTGATTCATTAAAATAAAAACGTAGGTAGACATACCAAGAGAAAATGGGTATTAAACTACTTTGCATTACTCTAATATTTTTTTACTAAGTACCTAGCTATATTAATATTATTGATCTGTGTTTACTATTACCGGGTATAAAATAGTAAGGTCTAGGCCACAATCACGCCAGCCAAATCGTGTTGGCAGACTTCTTATATCTTTGAAAGGTCATTGTAAACATCACAATGTTTACCTCGGTCGGTAAACTTCGAAACAACATCGGATTGAGCGATAATTTTCGTTAAATGACTTTGGAGACTTGTAAATATTTCCAAGCCCAGGTTTCACAAAATAATTACCTACTAGAAATGTCTACCTACATAAATCAATTGAACTAGGTATTAAAGGTTTTTTAGGTTATTATCCTCTTTAGGCAGCGATAGCCGAGTGGATATACCAACAGACTGCCATGCAGAGGGTATCGGGTTCGAATCCACGGCGCGCACCAATGACTTTTCGGAGTTATGTGCGTATTGAATTGTTAATTATCGCTTGTCCCGTGCCTCGGAGAGCACGTTAAGCCGTCGGTCCCGGTAGTCATGAAGACTTTTGACAGTCGTTACAGGGCGTCAGTACCTTCTAAATAAACTGACACTAGTCTAAACCATGGAATATCGCTATCCCTTCGGGTTGCGGAGGTCAGACAGGCAGTCGCTCCGTGGAAAAGCTAATATTCAGCCAAATCCGGTTAGACTAGAAAGCGGACCCCAGATTAAAAACTGGGATAACGCTAAGAGGATGATGAGGTTATTATCCTCTTTGCGTTATCTTAGTTGCATCCAGAGTCCTGGAATCCGTTTACCTACTAGTCTAACCTGATTTGACTAAATATTAGCTTTAAAAGTTTATAAGATATTAGATAGATAGGTACCTACCGAAGTAGGTAAGTACTTATTACTAACATTCTTAATAGATACCTAGGTATATGCAATTATTTAATTGCCGTACATTTTTTGCATCGTTGATTGTTTGCCTGCGTAAAATTGTCTTACCTACTCGGTAAACTAGGTACGTTACACTAATGTGAATATTAAATAATACTAACCTACTCAGGGACAATAATAATAATAAAATTAACAGTCATTCATAATCAATTGTATTTAGTACAGTGATGAATGATTAAACAATGTCACAATAATCATCTCACCGCCATGCACCGTGCTTATCTTATTGTACCTACCCACTTTTGATAACATAGTTTAGCTTAAAGTTACTATTATTGGGTTGGAAGAATATTGAAAGAGAATGTAGGTACACAAGTACCTACTTTCATTTCTTTGCTGTTTAAAAATACAGTACAGCGCTGGGAATCATTTTTCAATTTGAAGTCGAATATTTTTAAATCGTAGGTAGGTTCCATGTTTATGTTACACTCGCCAATTTGATCTTGTTTATCTTGTTATTTGTTTAAGTACTTGAATACAAGATCTAAATGTACATACTTACTTACTGGGTGTACATTTAGTTATTTCCAGATATTGTTTATGCATATCGTATCACATTAAGCTCTGGCTTCTCACATCACAAACGTAAAACATAGGTACCTATATCATGACATATATGTGCATTGGACTTCCATTATAGCTGTATTTTTAGCCCTATTTGTCTTTTAAATGCATAACATTTTATTCTAAATAGTATAAGTATAAATAGTTATAATAAAGTGACATGAATCTGCTTTTGTTTATTTATAAAAAAAATAACTAAAAGGAACATGAAAGTATATGTATTGTAGAAGATTCTAGGAGTACTACACATACGGCACAACCCTACGTAGAAACTGGCAACGATAGCTTACTTAGCTTAGCAAAGAGACAATCAGTCTGCAGCTGCAAAGGGTCTTGGATTCAAAACCAATGTGCGCAGTTGCGCACCACTGATTTCAAAGTTGTGAGTTGAGGAGAATGTTTGTTATAGTGTCGACAGTCGATGGCGCTTGCTATACGGTGAACTGTGGAGGAGAGGAAATCGTGAGGAAATCGGCATGTTTGAGAAATACATCTCATAATTTTCTAGAAAGATTCTTTATAGTCTACCAATACGCACTTGGCCAACGTGGTAAACTACGGCCTTATCCCCAGAAATTAATTTCTGTAGCCATATTTCGCCTTATCATCATTCTCAAAGGTAGAAGCTCGTGCCCAGCAGTGGCAGACTTAATTACGGTTAGAAGTGCCTAGAAGTAAGAGCAATCATTAAGTTTTTTCTAATATGGCTGTGTACGTTTAATAAATTAGTACCTACCTACACTAATTTGTTAAATGTTGTTTTGTCTACCTATCCTCAGAAGTCTCAGAACACGCTTATTTAACATTATACTGAGTCATAATCACATACTTGTATTCTGAATCAGCATAATCTATCTCCTGTTTAGCTGTAATTAACAAAAATCCTTTATGATTCTACCACTTTCCATGCCTGTTGACCTACCTACATTACCTACATATACATCGTTCGCGACGCCGCGCCGCGCCGCGCCGAGGCGACGGTTCGATACACAGAAATTATGCATCGCGTCGGTCATACAATTCTGAACCTTACTCGTATTTACAAACTGGCTTGATTACTATACAGGTATTGCAATGACTTATTGGCTGGTATTCATGTAGCTACTTATGCAAAAAATTATAACTTTAGTTCATTATCTAAGAATTTTATTACTGCAGTGGCGCAGTCTGCACGGAGATGCATGCACGCTCGCTTTTACTTTACATAATATGTAAATAGGTATCAATAGCTTTGTCATCTGTATAGGTTTATCATAGCAATAAAGAATTTTGAATTTAGGTAAATTTGAATGGGCGCCGTTAGAACGATATTCAGCAAATTAATTTGAGAGGGCAGAGGTAACTAGTTTAACATTCCATGCTAAGGATTATATGGGTGCAAGTGCACCGCCTATGGAATATCTACCTAAATACCTACCTACCTAAATAGAATAAACTGCTTGTGGTGACGCATTGAGAATACAAAGACTATACTAACCCATTTCATTCCGTGGGTATCGTTTTGGCGGCTAAGGAAAATAACCGAAGTATCGAACCGTCTGGCCGGCAGCGTAATGAAGGCCAAACCCTACTTGGTGACTCACAATGTTATTGTGATGCACGCAGACAGTGAACTGCAAAAGGTACACATATGCATTAAGTACACAATGTCGACGTAAACACGCTCATTAGCGTGTTTGCATTTACTAAGTAGATACGACATGGAGTAGGTAGGTAGGTACGTCAGATGGGTTCCTTCTACAACTCAAATATAATTTCTAGACTATTAGTACATTGTACGCACAGATTACATGAATTATCAATTATATAGTAATATTTTTATATAATAATCTTAATATATAAAATCCTTGCGTTACTGACTGAATGACAGACACGCTACAGCCGAAACTATTGGGCACAGGAAGCTGAAATTTGGCATGAATGTTCATTGGTTACCGTAGGGGTGCACTAAGAAGGGATTTCCCGAAATTCCCACGGGATCGGCCAAAACGGGTAAATTAAAAAAAAATGCAGGCGCAGCTGCTGGCGTCCTCTAGTATTGTATACTTAATTCAATTCTGTGATTGTACGTTATCGGCTGTACCTTGAATAGTGGAAGAAAACAAGTACCTACATACCTATCGACTTTATCTAATGAAACTTTTATTTTCTTAGCGTGGCAAAGTGTTGTACCTATTTCTTGGAAACAGAGTAGATCTATGCAAAAAAGCTTCCTTTTTAACATGAATGTGCAACTCAAATTAAATTTTTGAGGAGTAGGTATAAGTACGCTTACAGGGCCTTGAATAGTGAAACTTTTATTTTCTTAGAGGGGCAAAGTTTTGTATTAGGTACGTGGACACAGGAAAGATTCATGCAACAAAGCTTAATTTTTAACAGGCACAGAAATAGCACAGATGAGAGAATTATCAGATGGAACGCGCGGCACTTTTGCGTGCGGCCACTAAAGCAAATACAAAATTGAAAAGCGAATACAAACTCGTCTGATCGTCTCAGTGCGCTACGAAGCATCGTACAGTTCACGCGTCACGATCACTTCAACTTTTAAATTCTCAAAATGCCGTCTTGTGTTCTTAAACACTGTAAAAGTTGTTCCTAAAAACAAAAACAGGAAAATGGAATATCTTTTCACAGGTAACTATTGATAATTTGACTGTTTCCTAATTTAATTTCGATAAAATTCGTATTTGTGCAAGAAATATGTAAGTGTTGCCAGTTTTTGTCGACGCCGTTCTGCCTGAATTAGGGAAAATGCACTTGTCAATTGATTATGAGATAATGATTGTCATGTTAATGAAAAATACACTACCGTATTATAAAAGTATATTGTAGATATATCTTCTTTCTCATAAATATAGTAATAGAATTTCAATTTCCATTAGTATATACCTTACATAATATTGTTTTGAGTTCGATCCCCAAACGATCCAAATATTCGTGTACACCCTGCTACTCGTCAAGCTTATACACTTTGACCTTTGCACCGTTCTTATGGCGTAAAGAATAAGTATCAAAATCGTACAGCAAATGTTTAGCTTGACTTGGTGCCGTGTGTACATACATACTTATGGCGTAGGGAATAAGTATCAAAATCGTACAGCAACTGTTTAGCTTGACTTGGTGCCGTGTGTACATACATACTATTTATTTCTCAACTAATCGACGCCAGCGGCTTCGCACGCACATATTTTCTTATTTCTCGTTTTGCCCGATCCCCTGGGAATTTCGAGAAATCCCGTCTTGGTGCACCCTTACGGTTCCCAAGAAACATACATGCTAAATTTCAGCTTCATGCGCCGAGTAGTTTCGGCTGTAGCTTGTCTGTCAGTCAGTCAGTAACGCAAGGATTTTATATATACAGATTTACGAAGTAGTTAAAACTTAACTCGGTACCTACATTTAAGAAATGTATTTATAAAAGCATTAATTAAATCCATGGTAAATTCTTCAAAACCGCAAATGAATATAAGAATATTACATAACTATATGCAAAATACTGGGAGATTATTCATAATCTGGCAACTTTTCACACACATAGACGCGCGTGTCCGTACAGTGCCAGTCGCCAAAGGTCACGCACACATAGCTGTCAACGTGCCACGCTTAGTTGGACGAATACGCTACATCTGAGTCTTGTTAATAAATCTATGGCCTCTAGAAAATCCGATGTGACAACGAAAGAAGGAAATTTCAGGTAGCTTTTAAAGTTATAAATAGGAAACTGTGGGAGGTTATCTACCCTCCCTAAAGGCCTAAACCCAATCCAAGATCTGAATCTGGGCCTCTTCTCAGTTTGGGAAGGGTAAGGCCATATTTCACTATCTGGTCAAGTGAGGGTTGGCAGACTTCACATGTCTTTCGAGAACATTATGGAGAACTTTCAGTCATGCAGGTTTTCTCACGATGTTTTACTTCACCGTTTAGCAAGCGATCATGAACAATTTAATAAGCACGCATACAGTGCATGTCGTTGCCTAAACTGCTTCGCCAAACTGTGTTGTAAGTTTCGATATTCGTAAATAATTTCATTCATATGCTATGTATGTCAGTCTAGTCACGTTCTATACATTGATATACCTACATATAACTTAGGTGCCGTGTGGTTGACGGCATAGAATACAAGTGTCACCACCCCCTATCTTCCCGTGGGTGTCGTAAGAGGCGAATAAGGGATAACACGATGCAAATACCATCTTTGCGTAGAGACTCGACATCAAACCCTATACGACTGCCTCGTTGGTCTCGCGGCATAAATGTGCGCGTGGGATCGGGAGGTCCCGGGTTCGATTCCTGGGTCGGGCAGTGTTATTGGGATTTTCTGACACGAAATTCTCAGTAGCAGCACGGAGTCTGGAAATGTGCCCGGTAATAGGCTAGGTAGGGCAATAGGCTCGCCCCTTATTACGTGGGACTAAAGTATATTATATACTAAAGTCTATCTATAAGTATATCTGTAAAAAGTGGGTGTAGAAATATACCTCTGCCTACCCCTTCGGGGATAAAAGGCGTGACGATATGCAATAATATTACATACGTTCACGTTTCGTCTATCGCCGTCGCTATTAATCTCCGTAAAGTTCTAAATAGTATCTAGACTGTGATAGTTGTGGCGATCGTCCTCATCCACCTTTATGATATAAAAAAAAATTGTCTAAGTTTTTGTTATCGAAGTGCTCTGAAACGGCTTGACCAATTTTCATGAATCTTTTTGTAAATATTTTAGATTATGGCGTAGGCTATTTTTTAATACTCCTTGGTGATAAGACAATTAAATATTTTATACGGTAGAACAACGCTTGCCAAGGCAGTTCCTCATAAATAAATATTGTATTATTATTTCAGACCTGACGTGTTCGCGAAATGGGATCGGAGACCAGCCGTAAATGCGTGCAAGGAATGGGTGAAGAATTTAATGTATTTCTAAATCATTATTTTGTTTGTCATACTGTCAAAATTATGTCGTTATGGAAATAATTTTTATTTAAGTATTTGAATTGATTTTATGAAAAATTATTGAGTTCAATCCAGCAATCCAGCTAGGGCTAATCTACTTTGCCGCGTAATGGAAGCACTATTTTCACCCCATTGCGCTAGAAAGCGCGCGAATTTTGCGAGAATGTTCGAGAATTCTCCGGAAGACTCGCGAGCTCTTTTGGATTTAGTTTGTATATTACACAAGTAACATAAAGTTCAATGTGGTTTGTACAGTTTTGTTCCAAAAATTCGTTTACATGCCAGTCCAATTTAATATGCGGCGATGTAAATTGAGCCTTATGTATATTAATAGTTCGGAGTTCTTTTCTTGTGGTGTATAGTAATTTCATTGCTATGTTCTAAATAAATTATTGTTTGTAAAATATTAAAAGTACAAAAATAAAACACTTTTTGTAAATAATAATGATTTGTATTATTTATTTTAAATGTCATCTTACATACTATTTATGTACAAAATATTTTTTTTTTTAAATATTCATTTATACATTATGTAACATTCTTACAGATAGATTATAATTAATAGCATACAATAGGCAGGTCAGTTATTTGTTAATTAAGAATATTGTTGTGCTGTCTCTTTCTGTTTTGTGTGAGCAGAGAGAGACAGCATTACAATACTTTGTTGCTTCAAGGTTTGTACTTAAAACAGGCGGTTAGTACTCTATAGTGATGTTTTTGGTCTTCAGGTATTCGTTTAGCGCTTCTTGTCCTGTAACAAAAAGAGAAATACAATTTAATATAATAACTTAATTTTTAATGTTTTCGTAAACCTGAACGAAGAGAGAACATCAGCAGAGTTATGGTATACTTTATTTAGTACTTTCGGGTACTAAATAAGGTTTCCTAAGAAGTCAAAGTAAAAAAGTGCACAAAGCATTTTTTTTTCGTGCTTAATATATCGCAAAGCATGAATTTGATAATATTTGTGTCGCTGACTACATTGCATAATCGTGATCGAGAGCACAGCAACGCATCTTCATTATCAACATCTAGTGGACAGACCGATATACTGCTACGTAAAGGGTCTCCGATTCGAAACCTCTACGAAGACTTCTATCTATCTATATCGTCACGCCTGTCTGCCATTGGGGTAGGCAGAGACTATGGAACGCCACATGCTTCGGTTTAAACATACTTCTTTCGCTTCCTCGACATTCATTAACCTCATCATGCAAGACCGTCGGTTATGGGTACTTTTAATTTGACCCTTTTTCAGTACGTCTACGAAGACGTTTCGAAGGTATATGCGTATAATAAATACTAGACTTCGTCGCCGGCTTTGCCCGCATGGAACTGGTTACCCTCTTAGGTTAGGAATTACCAAAAATCCTCTTTTAGTGCATCTCTACAGTCTCCAAGGAACATACAAGCCTTTCAGCTTCATGCGCCCAGTAGTTTCGGTCTGTCTAACTCAAGAATGTTATATACCTATACAGAGGATTGCAGTATGAGAGGCAGCGATAGCCTAGTGGAGATACCAACGGACGGCCATGCAGAGGTATCTAGTTCGAATCCACGGCGCGTCAATGACTTTTCGGAGTTATGTGTGTATTGAATTGTTAATTATCGCTTGTCCCGTGCCTCGGAGAGCACTAAGCCGTAGGTCCCCTCATGAAGATCTTTGACAGTCATTGTAGGGCGTCAGTACCTCTAAAATAAACTGACACTAGTTTAAACCATGGAATGTCGCTATACTTTCGGGTTACGACAGTCAGACAGGCAATCACTCTGTGGAAAAGCTAACATTCAGCTAAATCCGGTTAGACCAGTCAGCGGACCCCAGATTGAAACTGGGAGCGCTAGGAGGATAATGTTTAACGATAACGTCGCCCACAAGATTAAAGTCCACACTAAATAATAATAATATTATACCACATTCACTTGTGTGAATGTGGTATAATATTATTATTATCCATCTAGCTTGTACTATGGGTACTAGATAATGGATAAACATACATAATATATACTTTTTTTTGTTGTAAATACATACATATTATACATAGCAACACCCAGACCAAGACTAAAATCTATGTTCATGCACACAAATGTTTGACTTGAGCGGGAATCGAACCCGCGACCTTCGACGTAGCAGTCGCTTACACTCCCGCTACGCCAACCGGCCGTCATCAATATTCAGTGTATCCTTACCCAAGTCCTTCCCAAAGCCGGACTGCTTGAACCCTCCGAAGGGAGCGGCCACATCCGTCTTGTTGTACGTGTTGACGAACACGGTGCCGGCGTCGACCCGCTCGGCGAACTGCAGCGCGCGCGACACGTCGCGAGTGAACACGCCGCTCGCTAGACCGTACTCTGTGTTGTTGGCGCGACGGATCACGTCGTCTATGTTTCTGGAGACAAAAGTGAAAACGTCAATAAAATAATAAAAGCTAATGGCGGATGCTGGGGAGAGATCTCATTTTGATTTTGAGGAAATATAAGCTTAAACCTGGCGAAAGGAGGTTTTACGCAACTTTAAAAAACTGTTGGTCTTTGGAGGGGTTCAGTTGCTTTAAGTAGCGCTTAAGCTCCTTTGCTTTCCTCCTGGATCCGCTAAACTGTTTTGCTTACTAAATTAATTAACTGATTCCATATCCGAAACAAATAGGAAAACAAAATTGTTATGAATCATATTATGTGACTAGCTGACCCAGCGAACTCCGTATCGCCTTTTTAAGAGTTTTTATTTCATTCCCTTTTTTCCAAGCCCCTTTTCCAAAGTAAACCATTGACTTAGCGCTTAATCTCTTATCATTCCAGGGTCTATAAATGATGCAAAAACAAACATAGATTTTTATAATTATAATATTGAATTCCCCATTCCTTAAAATATCGGAGACGATACCCATATTGACTAAAAAAATATCCCGTCCACCAACTTTGATTTCCCATCCGCCATCTTAAATCACGAAATAGATGTTGTATTTGTATTCCCCATCCCTTCAAACATCGGAGACGATACCAATATTGATTTAAAAAAAAATCCCATCCGCCATCTTTGATCACGAAATAGATGGTGTTTTTGAATTCCCCATTCCTTAAAATATCGGAGACGATACCCATATCGACTTTAAAAAAATCCCGTCCGCCATCTTTGATTTCCTATTCGCCATCTTTGATCACGAAATAGATGTTGTATTTAGATTCGCCATCCCTTAAAACATCGGATACGATAACCATATTGATTTTTTTAAACTTTCTCATCCGCCATCTTTGATTTCTCATCCTCCATCTTTGATCACGAAATAGATGTCGGATTTGGATTCCTCATGCCTTTAAATATCGGCGACGATACCCATATCGACTTTAAAAAAAAAACCCGTCCGCCATCTTTGATTTCCTATCCGCCATCTTTGATCACGAAATAGATGTTGTATTTAGATTCCCCATCCCTTTAAACATCGGAGACGATACCCATATTGATATTTTAAAAAATTCCCATCCGCCATCTTTGATTGCCCATCCGCCATCTTTGATCACGAAATAGATGTTGTATTTCGATTCTCCACCCCTTAAAATATCGAAGGCGATACCCATATTGATATTTAAAATTTTCTCATCCGCCATCTTTGATTTCCCGTCCGCCATCTTGGATCACTAAATAAATTTCATATTATTAATCAGCGTCCCGAAAATCTCGAAAACGATACCCATATAGTTTGTATCCTATTCGTTTAGCCTTTTTTTGCCTTTGACCCAGCCCTCCCCCTTCTCTTTATTCTCTTTATTATTTTTGTCTGGCCCCTAAAAGTTGTGGCGTAACTTTATATAGCCTATAGCAGGGTTTCTTAAACTTTTTGCAGTCATGGACCACTTTCAGAATGTAAAAGTTTTCATGGACCCCTATTACCGAATAACTTAGGGGGAAAACAAGACTTATTTGTAGTAAAATTCTCTTTCGTTGCCCGATTCTGTCGCTGCGAATTCGTTCAAGGCGTGAGTTTATTGCACAAATTACAAATAAGTATGTTGGGTCTTAACTGAGCCACTGCGGACCCCTGATACTCATGATACGGACCCCTAAGGGGTCCATGGACCCCAGTTTAAGAAACTCTGGCCTATAGCCTTTCGGCATAATTAGGCTATCATAGGCAATAACAATTTTTAAAATCCGACTGCTAGTTCCTGAGATTAGCCGACATTATGTTTTAGCCTTTTGCCCGGCCCCAAAGGGTCAAAGCGTTATGTTATATAGCCTATAGCCTTCCGGAATAACTGGGCTATCGTATACAAAAAGATTTTTTCAGATCCGACCGGTAGTTCCTGAGATTAGCGCGTTCAAACAAACAAACTCTTCCGCTTTATTATATTAGTATAGATTAGGGGCCTGAGAATGTGTTAAAAAAAAAGTTATCCGTATAAGATTTGAGGCGCGTCCACATCTGGCAATCGTGATTATGACTCCTCCTATATACAAAGGTACTCTGTGATTATGACAGGTCCGATCATATAGATCACATTATAGTATGAAAAATGTAAAGATTTACGTGTTGCATACTCGTAATTCTTTCCCGATAGGCGTATTGTGGATGCACCTTAACACATTGTGTACTGTAAGTGATAGAACAGAGAACAGCTATTTATTACAGCACTTATTTGATCATTTTCTCATATTCTAAGTACCAAACTAATAAAAACATTGACTTACTTGCTGCTAAACTTGCTGATGATCATGATGGGCCCGAAGGACTCCTCCTTGGCGATCCACATGTCGTCGGTGACGTCAGTGAACACGGTGGGCTCGAAGAAGTAGCCCTTGCGGTCGACTCGCTTACCGCCCAGTACTAGCGTTGCGCCTTCCTTCACGCCTCGTTCTGTGAACTGTTATATACAACGTTGATTTAGTATAAGTTTAATAAATATTAAAAGCATTAACAACTTCTGATGATAATTTTATTTTAAATTTACAGATTTTAAGAAGATGTCAACTTGTAAGGTCATCCTCACATTATAGCACAGTATGGCCCTCTTATGTGAGGTCGGCCTAACCATAAATGTAAGTAAGAAGCTCGAATGTCCCAAAGCCTACCGTGGCGTAGCTAGCTTGAGTGGCACCCGGGGTGGAAGTTGGCGGATGACCTTTTTTTTTTAGTCGATACCTAGCAATTCCGTGCTGAGTTAGTGCCTATGTTGTTATATATTTTTGTACATTGTTCTTTAAGTTGAGTTTTGGGTGTCACCCCTTTTTTTGAATGGGTGGCACCCGGGGCGGACCGCCCCCGCCGCCCCCCTTCCTACGCCACTGAGCCTACCACCAGTAGTGTTCCAACAACACCCAAATGTACTAAAATTCTGCTGGGATCCCTTAACTACTTTTCGTAAAATAATAAATATTTTAGTCTCTCTCATTCAGCGATTTCATAAATGTTGGGTGTTACTTAACAAAATGTTGGGTGTTACTTAATAAAATGGCTTTATAATGGGTGCTGTGACTTTAAAAGTTCAGGAATCACCGATCCACTGTAATTTATGGCTAAATTCTATTACTGTCTTCATAAATGTTTTTTTAGTTTTCATCTCTCTCACTTTCATCACTGTAGCTCAGAATAGATAGTTCTTACGAACAGAAGCACCACTTCGCAAACCAATTTATAGAAATGGCGACTCTTGCTACTAAGCAAGAAAGTGCAATTCAGCTCGCATAAGCACTCGGTACCTAACGCGATATTTACCTAACTGTTCCCGCTCTTTTCTAACATATAACGCTGTCGTTGCGTGGCACGGAGCGTTGCGCTAGCTGTCGCGCTAGGGTTGTCGACTTGCTGCTGCTACTATAATATTTATTCATTGTCTATCTACCTACTTGACCACGTACCTAATAATAAATATTAACTGTCTTACTAATAAAAAAATATTACTCACACGTTTAACGTATGAATACTTACACAGCGTGTAACGTTTGTATAGAAGTTATACAGGGTTTATACAACATCACTACTAATAAACGCAAAGACAAGCTTGTGTAACTACTCACGCTGTGTACACACAGCTACACACTAACCTAAACAAAACCAATATTAGGCGAACTCCCTTAGTGTGACCAACCTGTTGTTGAGTAGTTCAGCTAATATTGGTTTTGTGTAGGTTGATGTGTAGCTGTGTGTACGTCAAATATGCTGACAATCTTTTACGAAGTACGTTCAAAAACTTCAAATCGTAACTTCGTTTTAATAATTCAATGGTATTTTATAGTTTATATAGAATTTTACTAGCTTAATTATATATTAAATTGGGTTTCTTCTTAAAAATATCCCTTATCTATTAATATAATGTACAAAAACTAAAAACTAATGGTTGTTATTTTCTGAAGGATCAATGTTTTGATTTGTAGTCATAGCTTCCAAACGCCTCCACCGACAATAACATTCATTTCATAGATCAAAGAAATATAACCTTCCTAGTCCAACCTCTCTGTCATAGATTGCGCGCATAATCTAAGTAGGAGTGTGATAAACGGCTTAATTTCAACAACGCTTACAACGTTGTACTTATATTGAAAAGCGCGCTTTTGAAAAAGCTTTTCACTTAAAACGCTTTTTGCAATTCGCTGTGAAACGGACATGCTGCCGCTTCCCGCTTGTGAACTAAATTAATTTAATATATAAAAAAATTAAACTATTGACAGTCACAGGTTTAATTTTCACACGTAAAAGTTCCAATTTATATAACTTATGTAAGTATGCACTTACGTAATGGGCGCGAAAAGCATGCTAACAATACATTGAAGAAAAAACAAATCGTTTAAACAAAAGTTTATGCAACTAAAAACAAAATACGTTTTTCTTTAAATAATATTACGTAAACAAACAACTCGTAATTTAGTAGCTTAATCCTAATGTTGACGTGTTTGTTTGTATATTAGTCTCTATGTTCATATACATTGAGTTCACTTTCAATATTACTTTAAAAAAGCAGTGAGCAGTGCGGCCAACCTAACGTTCGCGAATCGTTGTCGTTCAACGCGCCAGCCGGCAGCAGCGTCCAGCGGCAGCGTTACAGTTTGTGATGTTGCTTTCCGTTTAAACGAAATCGGCCTGTACTTATAAACGAACGCTTATGCTTATGTTGATAAGCCGATTGTGTTTACAGCTTTTCGTTTAAACGCCCACTACTAAATCTAAGTAAAGTGACAACCTCAGCGTCCTCAGCTGGCCAAATAGCTGCCATTTTGCTCTTACACACACCTTATACAAGGGTGCAAGCGTGTGTAGAGCTTGTGTAAGTCTAAATCAGTCTAAATAGATATTTTGGTCTCTTATAACGCATGTATACACGCAATCTGTCAAAATATTTTTCATTAGTTGCGTTTTTGTTACGCAATGCTTATAGTACTTGTATACATTGTGTCGTAATTTTTATTAGTAAGACAGTAATACTATAAGTAACCTTTCCCACTATTTGAGCTCGTAGAACAAAAACCACAAAAACACTGGTGGTTTACATTTTCACTATACTGATTCTTAGTTATTTCCTAAACGCGTAGAACGATTTACATGATTCAAACAGATAAAATGGTTTTTGAACTAGATCTTTAATTTGACACCATAATCGTTGAGATATCTCAACAAATAAAAAGTACAATTTTCAAGTTGCTCTCGTAAAATAAATAAAATCAAAATTTCAAGTTGCTTTCGACACACATCCGTTAAATGAGCCATACTTTGCACCAGACTTGTGATGTGAACATTTTTATTGTTCACTATTAAAATTCACGTTATTAGCTAGCCCTGCGCGCGAGCGACGACGACGCGGCGTGGAAGCCGCGCGAAAGTGTAGGCACTTATCGTTGTAGGTACACACGAGTGAAGGAGGCAGCTGACTGTAGTCACAAAATATTTCACACAACTGCTGTAGGTACCTCAATAAGTTTATCCAGATGCGCCTTATGGTTCTGTGGTCCATGTGAGGTGCCTCGGTGCAGGGGGTCGCCGATACAGATCTTGTTGGTCTCGTGCACGACTCGTCGCACAAACTCGTCGTGTATGGTCTCCTCCACGAACAGCCGCCCCGCCGCTATGCAGTTCTCGCCCTTGTTGAAGAATACTGATGCCATACCCTGCCAGAGATATGGATTTTATAGAGCTGCCAGATTATTACAATAAGGCACGTTTTGACCACATTTGGATAGGCCTTGTCTGCCAGATAAATTCATGATTAAAACGAGCTTCTATCAGTAATTTGACAAATTAATTTAACTGGAACTTATCATAACAGCGGTGCAACTGGCTTTTATTAATGTTATTAAACTATCTGTGATTTATCTATTTATTATTTATCTTAATGTTGCAGTTGTAAAATCATACGTTTTGAGCCAATCTTTTTGATTAATGCCAATTAAATGCATTTCTATCAAATATAAAATCGCAAAGATGTTGACTGCCTCCGTGGTCCAGTGGATATCGTATGCGACTGCTGATGGGAGGTCCCGGGTTCGATTCCCGGGTCAGGCAAAATTGTTATTGGGTTTTTCCGAATTCTCAGTAGCAGCAGGTGATGTGCCCGGCAATAGGCTCGCCCCCTATTACGTGGGACCTAAAAATTCATGGCGAAATATGAGTGTAATATTACACCTCTGCCGAGCCCTTCGGGGATACAGGCGTGAGTCTATAAAAAAAAAAGATATTGCAGTTTGCGCCTTTACTAAATGCGAGAGCAAAAGACATACATGACAAAATTTCATGTTGTTGTTTCATGTTAAAATTGTTTAATTTTCTCGCTGACTATTATTTTCCAATTATAAAAAAGAAGGAATCATTTTTTCGAGCCTAAACTTCCACATACCTTTAAAATATTACATCAAAACATTGCAAGTATATTATCTAAACAAGAATTGTTAGAATTGACCATACAAGAGCTACGAGAGGAGCGTAAAGATCCTCATGTGATTTGTTTATCAGAAACATTTATAAAAAAAGGTTATGAGCACTATGTAAAAATTGCAAGTTACGAAATGGCTTTTTTTTTTTTTTTTTTTTTTTTTTTTTTTTTTTTTTTTTTTTACGAGGTGGAAAATCCCTTCGGATCTCCGACTCTTGGGGGAAATAAGAGCCGGAGTATGTGGTGTTTCCACTAAAAACCACCTCGACTTCCGCCATGTACCCGTGTGTCGGAGGGTGGGGCATCACCAAAGCACTCGTCGCCACCCTCCGACGGGTATTGGCCCGCCAGATGGTCAGGCGGGCCCCGAACAAAACCCCCTTGGCGACGGATTAAGGTGTTGGACTCCGCCGCCAAAACGCCCAGCGGCCGCAGAGGATAGGGAGGACGGCAACGCAACACCGCATCTCCTCTTCCTCTGCGGCCCCACCGCGACGCATCGAATGGTGCGCCCCCATTTGGTCGCGGGAGATAGGGCGCGCGGCAACGCAACACCGACACGCCTCTCCTCCCGCGACCGCACCCGACTGCGAGGGACAGACAGAACTGTCCCCCGCACCCGCACCGTTGGACGCATCCTGCGCAGGCCCCTCCAAGCCCACGCGGAGCGTCCCCTCCTGGATCCCTCTTAGCTTCACCGCGGGTGACCAATCCACGGTTACTGAGCCCCCCCACCACGACAAGGTGGAGATCCCACGGGGGGGAAGTTACGAAATGGCTGCCAATTTTTGCAGGGATAAACAAAGAGGTGGAACGTGCATTTTAATAAGGAAAAATCTATTTTATAAAGACCTTTCATTTATAAAATCTCATACAATATCAAATGTTTTCGAATCATGTGGCATAGAATTACCACTAAATAAATTAATTATCATTTGTCTCTACAGAACGCCTCAATCAGACCCGATACAATTTTTGTCTAAGTTAGATGATCTACTACATGATTTAAATAAAAGACACAAATTAAATAAAAACATAGTATTAACGGGGGATTTTAACATAAATACGTTGCAAAAAAGTAATATCACAAACCAATTTTATGATATAGCGAACAATTACAATTTAAAAATTCACATCAATGTCCCTACTCGTAAGTTATCCTGTATTGATCATATACTTAGTAATATAACGGATGCAAGTGCAACTGTTCTGCCACTTCATTTGTCAGATCACGATACGGCGCAAATGTTAACCTTTCCTATAAAACCGTACAAACAAAAGATTGCAATATACCACACTTTCAAAAGAGACCGCAGCCAAGACAATATCCGTAAATTCAGAGAATGCTTGCAAAATATATTTTGGACAGATGTCTATATGGAGAATGACGCAAATAAGGCATTTAATTACTTTCACGAATTAATCCGTTTATTTAACGATCTCTGTTTTCCCAAATTAATAACAAAAGTAAATTTAAATATTAAAATAAACCAGCCGTGGATGAGTACAGGTTTAAAAAAGAGTTGTAAAACTAAACGATTTTTACGATATAATTTTTACAAAAATAAAAACGATGCCAATAAAGCTAGATATATACATTATTCAAAACTTCTCAGAATAACTATTCAGAAAGCTAAAAAGATTGCTAATATTAACTACATAAATAAAAATGAAAATAAGTGCAGAGCCACGTGGACGGTTATTAAAAACGAAGTTTGCAATACAAATGTCCAAGACAGTATTGAACACATTAAAATAAATGACATTATAGTTTCAGCGCCCGCAGACATAGCTTCCGTATTTAATGACCACTTCATAGATTCAACATACCATCAAACAAATTACAATGCAGCACGCTTTAACGAAATAAATATTAGCAACTCTATGTTTCTTACACCTATTTCAGAAAATGACATAAAACGAGAAATAATGTTATTAAATAACACTAAGTCTGAGGGATACGATGAAATAAATACAAGAGTAATCAAAGCCTGCGTCAATGAACTATCTGGTATTTTAACACACCTAGTTAACCTTGCATTTTCACAAGGGGTTTTTCCTGAGGCTTTGAAATTATCCATTGTTAAGCCCCTGTTCAAGAAGGGAGAAAAGTCGGATGTGAATAATTATCGACCTATAACCTTAATACCCATACTTTCAAAGATATATGAAAAATGCATGTATAGGAAACTACTTGACTATTGCGAAAAATACCACATCATAAAGAAGGAACAATTCGGTTTCCAAAAACAAAAATCTACAACACTGGCAATCTACTCACTCATAAATGAAATTATGATAAATGTCAATAACAGTCTAGTAACAACTGGTCTCTTTTTTGACTTAACTAAGGCATTCGATCTAGTTTCACATGAATTATTGCTACGTAAATTACAAGCTATTGGAATCAGAGGACTACCGTTTCAGTGGATATCATCATATTTAAGTGACCGAAAGCAGTGTGTGATTATTAATAGAGTCGATGAAAAGGGAACTATGATTCCATACTCGTCGGGATACAGGTGCAACAAACAAGGTGTACCCCAAGGCAGTATAATGGGACCTATCTTGTTCCTATTGTATATAAATGACATTATAGACATTACTACCCACAAATGTTTCCTCTTTGCCGATGATATTTCTATCATTGTAACGACTGACAAGAAAAGCAATTGTACAAAGGACCACGAAACACAAATAAATACAACTATTGATAATTTAATTGACTGGCTTGAAAACAATAATTTATGTATAAATCTTAATAAATCCGTTTACATACAATTTAATCAATCACATAATAATAAATACAATTTTAAAATGAATATCCCAAGACTTTCCCAAGTGACCGAGACGAAATTCTTAGGTGTGGTAATAGATGAACATTTAAACTGGAAATCACAGGTGAATACTGTATCTAATAAAATAAACAAATTTGTATACTTAGACGGGTAAGGAATTTGACTAACATGAAAACGGCTTTGATGTCATATCGTGCATACGTCGAGTCTTCACTGCGCTACGGGTTAATTGTATGGGGAAATAGTACAGATCAAAATAGAGCATTTATCGCTCAAAAAAAGAGCATCCGAGCAATGTACGGTCTCAAACATGATGACTCATGTCAACCAATTTTCAAAATGCTTGGCTTGCTACCACTACCATGCTTATATATTTACGAAATCTGTATGTTTGTTTGGAAAAATAAGGAATTTTATACAACTATTAATGATATAAGACCTAGAAATCGCCGAGATCCAAATAGACTGGTTCTAAATTGTATCCCGAAAACCACAAAGTTTAACAAAAATTGTACTGCTATGTCTACCCGTATATTTAACAAAATACCAAATCACTTAAAATTATTAAACACGAGACAATTTGGTATTCAGCTATATAAGTGGTTAACTGAAAATAATTTCTATAGTCTCAAGGACTTTTTTGATTTAAAATAGTGTTGTTTCCAACTAGTAAAATCGAAAACTTTTAATGAAATGTCAGAAACGAACTTTGCTGCGGCGTTTGTATGAAATATGACCTAGTGACGTCATAGTTTCTTTTTTGCTGTCAAGTTGTATACTTATTATCAGTAAATTGTCAATAAAAAATGTTAAATAAAGTTATAACATTAACATTAATTGGTGAATGAAACTACTATTATTTTGACATGTTTCACTAGATAAAAATACTTGTATAATTTATTTCATTTGCAGGAAACTTCCCTACTGTAGTTATAAGTATAATAATTGCATGCTATGTAACTTTAGCAAAACATGTATGTCCTGTATTGATTTTATAACACCTTTGTATACCATGTTTTTGGCAATAAAATATATTATTATTATTATTCTTAAGTTAACATTGACATATTGCAATGTAGGTATGGCAATATAGGCACTCCGAATGTCTTATATGTATGTAACCTTTGATCAAATATATGATCACATAGATCCTCAAGTAGTACCGGTGCTTTACCTACTTCCGTTATGCTTAATGATATGGGTTCCAATCTTTGATCTCTACACAACAACAGCTTATCTCGTAGTGGCAAAAAGATAATGAAATACCTAATGTGTGTACTTACATTCCTAACAGCCTTGTCAAGGTCGCAGTCCTCGAATATAACGAGCGGCGACTTGCCGCCGAGCTCCAGCGATACTTTCTTCATATTGGACGCCGCACACGACTTCATTATCGTTTGACCTGTAAATATATACGCCTTTGTAAGGAACATTTGGTTGTATACCACATACATTGAGTACAATAATATTATTCTGCACGAGGCAGCAACAGCACAGTGAAAAGATTAACAAAATGCTAAAGAAGCTTTTCAAGGTAGTAGAGCTTTGCTGATTTCAACATGAATGGACCGGCTCGACCGGGGAAGTACTACTCTCTCACAGAAGATCGACGTAAAGTAACAGTACCTAAATTGTTGCGTTTCGTTTGGTGAGTGAGAGTGCCGGAGGCCCTTCTTCTATTCCTTCTCCCTCATCCCACTGCTCATCCTATCCATTTTCCCAACCCCAAGGGGCGGCAACACACTTGTGACTCCTGTGGTGTTGCTTGTGTCCATGGGCGGCGGTAATTGCTTACCATCAGGCGATCCATCCGCTAGTTTGCCGCCTATTACCATAAAAAAAAGATCTCAAGATCAAAGCTACGTATGTAACGTCCGAACCTTCTTTAAATATGGTTGACTATGGCCTATCCTTCTCATAATGAGAAGACGCCTGTGCCCAGCAATGGGACAGATGAGGATTATAAAAAAATTATAACGGGAAAAATTAGTTAGGTTTACATTTATTGTTTATGGAACCTGCATGTCTGCTGTACACATATTTTTGTGGTAACACGTGTTGGCAACACAGATGTTAGCAATTTTCTTTGGTGGATGTACGCAGCTATTTAGGGTCGGCGCAAACGGGCCACCGACCACAGCCACCGGTAGCCAGCTACAGCCACTTAACATACTTTTTCATATATTTTACTTCTGTAGCGAGTGGCGGCCACCGGCCACACGTGTGCGGCGCGTCTATACTAAGTATATAAGAAAAGTGGCTGTGGTCCGTGGCCCGTTTGCGCCGACCCTAATACTCTGAATCATTTACCTATCTCAGTGCTGCCAGTGAATCCCAGTTTCCTGACGAGCGGGTGATCAGCTAGAGCCTGTCCACACACAGTACCGCTACCGGGCAGGATGTTGATGACGCCGGGAGGAATACCCGCGCGGGCTGATAACTCCGCGAACTTTAAAGCTGTTAGTGGACATACCTGCGGAGATAATGTTTTTGATATTTATTTTCACAAAACGTTATCTTCTTAACCTCTATATTAGGCAGCGATAGCCTAGAGGAGATACCAACGGACTGCCCTGCAAAGGGTATTGGGTTCGAATCCACGGCGCGCACCAGTGAGTTTCGAAGTTTATCGCTTGCCCCGTCGGTCCCAGCTGTCATGAAGATCTTTGACTGTCGGTACGGGGCGTTTCTACCCTCAAATAAACTGATACTGGTCTAAACCATGGAATTTCGCTATGCCTTTGGGTTACGATGGCAGTCGCTCTGTGGAAAAGTTGATATTATGTCATATCAGGTTAGACCAGTAAGCGTACTTCGGGCTCCAAAGAGTGTAAGTCTTAGATGCAAATGCAACCGGGATAACGCTAGGGCGATGATGACGATACCTAGTATACATAAAGCCCATAATATATATGTCAATGATAAAGCCAGACCAAGGGTAACTAAATAAAGACGCACACTAATGTTTGACTTGAGCGGGAATCGAACTCGCGACCTTCGACGTGCAGTCGGTTACATTCCCACTACGCTACCGGGTCGTCAAATATCCATTCACACCTTTTATCCTCCTCCTTTCTTCGTCAGCTATGTTTCGGTCCCAAAGTAATAGAAGGCGAGCCTATTGCCATCTACCGGGCACATTATTAAGCGAGCGATAAGTAATATTTTTAATACATACATAACTTCGATAAGTCAGAGGTGTGTGCCCGGGGTACCTGGGGATCGAACCCAAGACCATCGTCTCAGCTGTCCATTACGTACACCACTGGGGTATCGCTGGTTGTCAAATAATACAGTTATTATAACAATTAACGCTACTTACAGCAGCAGGTTTCATGACCACAGTATTTCCCGCCGCTAAACACGCCGCCATTTTCCAAGACAGCATCATCAGTGGATAATTCCATGGGGTTATAAGCGCGCATACTCCTATGGGCTCTTTCTTGGTAATAGCCAAGTTTCTATTGGGTCTAGCATGGCTTATAGGTATGGTGGCACCTTGGATCTTGTCACACCATCCTGCGAAATATCTCCAAGTCTCTATGGACATGCCTATGTGCGTTTTTAAGGCCAGAGTGTAGACTGCCCCTGAGTCTATGGATTCTATTGTGGCTAGTTCCTCCTTGTGTTGCTCCATTAGGTCTGCTAGCCTGTGTAAACAATTTGGGATTAGTGTTGAAGAGTTTGGAAAGGTATTTGTATGAACTCACTGTATCCTTTACTGTGTGCATGTAAAGAGATAGTAATTGTTAGATATAATTTTAGTTTGTACAACTAGTATTTTTTCCTGCTTATATTCTGTAATTTAGTTTAGTTTAACTCGGTACTACTTAATTAACTTTACTAATTTCTGATCTGGGTAGAGGCTTCAATCGCAAAAACATTGCATTATCACAGATTATATGCAAAAACTACTACACTGATAGTTTTTTTTTTATGGTATTAGGCGGCAAACGAGCAGACGGATCGCCTGATGGTAAGCAATTACCGCCGCCCATGGACACAAGCAACACCATTGGAGTCACAAGTGCGTTGCCGCCCCTTGGGGATGGGAAAAGGGATAGGATGAGGAATGGGATGAGGGAGAACGAATAGGGGATAGGGCCTCCGGCACTCTCACTCACCGAACGAAATGCAACAATTTAGGTACTGTTACTTTACGTCGATTTTCTGTGAGAGGGTAGTACTTCCCCGGTCGAGCCGGCCCATTCATGCTGAAATCAGCAAGGCTCTACTACCTGACCAAGTGATGAAACTTTGAAGTTAAGTAGCTAATATACATCAGAATAACATATAGTTTAATGTATCAGCTACGTTATAGTGATGATTACCCACGCAGGCGGGCAATTTGGTAGAATATGGAAATCCATATTCTACCAAATTGCCATTTTCTCCTACTTTGAATAGCTGATGTATGAATAAAGAGGATTTATAATACTCACTTAAACAACAACTGTCCCCTTTCCCTCGCGCTGATCTTCGACCATTCTCCCTCCTCGAAAGCCTTTTTCGCCGCCTTAACCGCCTTATCAACATCATTGACCGACGCGCTCTGCACCTTACAAATAACACTCTCATCCGTCGGGTTAATAAGCGTCAGAGTCTTGCCACTGTCAGAGTCCACAAACTCCCCATTTATAAACAGCTGTGTGGGGAATTTTACCCTCATCTTATTAACATCCATTTCCACCCCTTCGTAGACAATTTCCTTATTTCCTGCGACTCCTCTGGCTTTTAAGATAGCTATATTAAAGAATTCTTCGAAAGTTGTGTTCATGTATATATCTTCATTTTGGAGTTCGATATTGGCTAAGTCTTTTATTTCTTCGACAAGTCTTACGACGTCCATAGAGCCGGCTCCGGACACGAAGAAGTCTGTGTGGTCTTCTATGTCTATGCGCAGGATGGCCTTCCAAACGTCCCTGGCGGTTTCTACGAAGAGTTTTTCTTCGGCGGAAAGTTCTAGAGTTATTTTGTCTTCGCTCGCTTTGAAGAAGTTGTGTGCGTTTATCATCTTGCCGTTCACTTTTAGACGTTGGATGTTTAGCTGTGAAGATAATGTTTTGGTTAGAAATTAATTTTTAGTTAATGTACAGCGTATTGTTGGAGTATATATTATTATAAAAGATTATTCTCATAGCTATATATAATACTAGAGGACGCTAGCAGCTACGCCTGCATTTCATTTTAAATTTACCCGTTTTGGCCAATCCCGTGGGAATTTCGGGAAATCCCTTCTTAGTGCACCCCTACGGTCCCCAAGGAACATGCATGCCAAATTTTAGCTTCCTGCGCCCAATAGTTTCGGCTGTAGCGTGTCTGTCAGGCAGTCAGTAACGCGAGGATTTTATATATTACTAGCTGACCCGGCAAACGTTGTTTTGCAATTTTTTTTTTTTTGAAAAATAGATGTTGGCCGATTCTCATACACAAAAAATTTCATCAAAATCGGTCAAGCCGTTTCGGAGGAGTATGGGAACGAAAACTGTGACACGAGAATTTTATATATTACAAGATAACATTTTCCTATTAACATTATATGCGCAAATAGATTCACTCGGTTCAATTTCCGAACTTGAAACGACTCCATTAGTGGGTATAACGCCTATCGAATCTAAGTGATACGTCCTGTGGGTGCACTCGTACTAAGGCACAAATAGTGTTTTGAAAGGATATTGGAGCAGCCTTATGAACTTCACATTGCTATGAAAGACTGCTTAGCTGATTGTTTTAATCTCCTAAATAAATAATCTCTACAATAATCCTTTAATTACTTAAGATATTGTTAACCGGGCAATGAAGTTCAAAACCATTTTTGTTTTTATAGAATAATATAATTATTACCTGAACACCATCATTCGCAGTAATAAGCAACCCTGCCTCATGCACAATAGCTGGCTGGTCCAAACCATCTATAAATAACAGATCTCCTTGCGTCTCATACTCGGCGTGCCATAGAGAAGAGCCGAAGAACTTCACTTCTATTTTAGCGTCGGTGTCTGTGCAACCTTCTTTAGTCTGTGGTCGGATGAAGGTCGTTGCCCCCGGGGAGGAGTCTAGGCCTCGGATGAAGTTGTGTAATGCCACTCCGCCTTTAGACCAGTCTATCTGTAAGATATAACAAAACAATGTTTAAGTGAATGCCTCCGTGGTCCAGTGCATAGCGTATGCGTCCAGGCTTCGATTCTCGGATCGGGCAAGTGCTACTGGGTTTTCCAAATTCTCATTAGTACCACGGAGTCTGGTGATGTGCCCGGTAACGGCAATAGGCTCAGGCAAGAGGCAGGCAATATTACGTGGGACCTAAAAAATCATGGCGAAATGTGGGTGTAATATTACACCTCTACCTATCTCTTTGGGGATAAAGGCCTGAGTCTATAAAAAAATATATATATAATGTTTGAGTAAAAGTATATGCGTGATAAAAAAAATATAAACTCTTCAACGTTACGTAGTCCCGCAATAATTTAATACAATAATAATTTATTACACGTAGTTGCTACTTGTCCGTGTGGTGACGGATTAAGAATACGGTATGTCACCACCCCGTATCATCCCCTGGGTGTCGTAAGAGCCGACAGAGGGAGCATATTATGCAGAGAACAGCACTGTAAGAGAAGGAAAACTTGATACAAACCCTATACCAACCCGTTTGGCCAGCGTGGTATAGTAGGCCAATTCCTCCTTTCAAAGGAGAGGCCTAGTCCAGCAGTGGACTGTTAAAGGATGATGATGATGAGTTGCTACTGTCTGCTCAAACCGGTATCGAACCCATAATCACATAAAACGTGATTGGATCCAATCGATGTAGGTTGAGCCTGGTAAAGGTAGGTATTATCATGGAAACCATTAAAAACTGGAGCCACTAAATCCATTAGGCTAGGCTATTATCCATTAGACTCCCGCTAGGTTATCTGGTTATTATAGGTCGCGGGTTTGATTCCCGCTCAAGTCAAACATTTGTGTGCATGAACATGGATGTTTGTCTTGGTCTGGGTGTTTCTATGTATAATATGTATGTATTTACAAAAAAAAACAAGTATATATTATGTATGTTTATCCATTATCTAGTACCCATAGTACAAGCTCTGCTTAGTTTGGGACTAGATGGTGTTGTGTGAATGTGGTAGAATATTATTATTATTATTATTACCGGTTCTGCCTACTTTAAGATCAGATGGCTTTCTGTCCATGGACATATTATTTACCTGATGTGTCTCAGCTTTGAATAAAGCCGGATCGTAAGTGGCGCCGTCTTCTGTCTGTTTAATCTTAGGCGCGGTATTATTGGCCACCATATTCACAGCCTCTGCTAACGCCTTAATACCTGAAATAATTAAATTAATTAGTTCATCATCATAGACTCATATACATAGACTCACGCCCATTTCCCTGAAGGGGTAGGCAGAGGCATATTAAGCGCCCACTTTTCGCCAGTGTTTTGATCCCACGTAATAGGTGGCGAGCCTATTGTCGCTTATCGGGATATTTTGTTTGCCGTCGCCTCGTCCGTTGATCGGCAGGTGCACCACTTGCAGGTGAGGTTGGCGCCCGACCCTAAGTTCTTGGTGGGAACCCTATGCACCCTCATCATATCATCATAGTTTTATCGTTATACCTGTGAATCCAACATTTTCTCGTTGGAGCCCAGGGTCCCCTTTCTAGTCTAATCAGATTTGACAGATTATTAGCTTTTCCACAGAGCGACTGCCGCCTGGGGGCCAATTCTCCTATTTTTATATGACATTGATATTATATTTTGAATTGACTCAGAGCGGTATTCTGATAACCTAATGTCATTATCGTATAATTTGAAATAAACAGTTCGTCGTTGACACATATTTTGACACTTGTTTCAATTTACGATCTCGTTACAACTTCGTTCAATTATCAGATAATTTAGAAGAATACGCTTTTCGTGACGTCAGTATGATACTGACATGATATCGAAACTATATTTATTTAGAAGAATTGGGCCCCTGAGCTCCGCAAACCATAGGGATAGCGATGTTCCATGGCTTTTACCAGTCTCAGTATCTTTAGTGGTACTAAATCCCCATAACGACTGTCAAAAATCTTCATGACAGGGCTTAATGTGCCCTCCGATGCACAGGGCAAGCGATAATTAACAATTGAATACGTATACTTCGAAAAGTCAGTGGTGAGTGCCGTGATTCGAACCCGATACACTCGGCTTGGCAGTCTATAATATTGGTATATCCACTTAGCTATCGCTGCCTAAATAATAAGACTGTTAATTAGGTTTGTACGCTTTTTAATAGATTTTCTACGATTGCCATGACCGTGTAGAATAGATTTGAATGTCATTTAAAAGGCATGTTCTTTACGTAAGTATATAGATGATGCGAATGGACATTGTATTTTTTAAACAATGCTAGTTTTTGATTATCTTGGAAGATGAATTACTTATTAGAATCAAGTTCCTTATTAAATCAGGCCATTGAAAAATATGTGCCTACTCTGGTTTTGTTCGCAATTTTATTTTTACTCAGGTAATTTCAATAAAATTGCGAACAAGACCAGCGTAGGTACATATACTTTTCTGGATTTATATCTCAATGAGCTATTTTCTTATTTCGTTCATTTTAGACCCTCTTTTTTAATTACTCGGGTAATAGTTTTAAACTTATTTTTTATAGCTGTTTGGTTAGGCTTCAATGAGTACATACATGCGCCATAAAATAATTAATTTATTGATCATATTGTGTTTGCTCAATTTTAATTAGACCAACATACATACATACTTAGACTCACGCCTGTTTTCCCGAAGGGGTAGGCAGAGGCATATTAAACGCCCACTTTTCGCCAGTGTTTTGTTCCTACGTAATAGGTTATAGGTGGCGAGCCTATTGACGCTTATCGGGATATTTTGTTTGCCAGAGCCTCGTCCGTTGATCGGCAGGTGCACCACTTGTAGGTGAGGTTGGCTTGGGACCCTAAGTTCTTGGTGGGAACCAACAATATTCAAAGACCAACAATATTCTACATAGTATATTTGTTAATGACTAGAGGACGCCAGCAGCTACGCCTGCATTTTTTTTAAATATACCCGTTTTGGCTGATCCCGTGTGAACTTCGGGAAATCCGTTCTTAGTGCACCCCTACGGTCCCCAAGGAACATACATGCCAAATTTCAGCCTCCTGCGCCCAATAGTTTCGACTGTAGCTTGTCTGTCAGTCAGTCAGTAACGCAAGGATTTTATATATTAAGATTTGTTAGATGTAGCCCGTAGACTGACAGACGGACGGTCAGCAAAGAACTAAACCTCTGCTGACCATCCTAAATGTCGTCTTAAATGGAACGAATTACTAAGTAACAGTCCTTTTCAGATCATAAAATGTTAAAATATAACAAATATTACCTTCAGGATAAAGATATTTGTTATAAATGCTGTCGACAGTATCCTCCATGGTGACGGGGTAGCTCTTTTGAAGCAAGATCGGTCCTGTGTCTAAGCCGTCGTCTGCCCAGAAGATCGACAGGCCGCATGTTGTGTCGCCTTCGATTAGTGTCCTGGAATAAAAAAGTTAAGTTTGATATGTAGCTCTGACAATAGTCAAGCTGATGGGCAGGGCTAGCAAAACCGACGGCTGTCGGAGTATGTAGGTTCTACCTGCCCAAGAACTTCTTGAGAAGATGTATAGGTAATATTTATAGATCCCTCGCAGGGTAGACCGTCTATTTTTCAGAGATTGCGCGAAGCGTTTGCACGCGGCGACTCAAGTTTGGTATGTGTGCAGAGTCTTTGTCGTGGTATACATATGTTCAGCAGTGGACGTCTTTTGGCTGAGATGAAGATTAATATAAATACTATTGCTTGCGTATATAATAGGTTATTTTTATCGTGCTACGTTAATTTTTTACAACGGTATAAGTTACCAATAAGGTTAAAGGGCATTTTTTGAAGTGGCGCTAGGGAAATGTGCCAAGCTTTCCAGGGAAATACCGGAATACGTGTTATGGCTTTCTTTGCTTGCCACATTTTTCTGTGCACAATATGATAGCCACGACGCATATTTCATCATGTGGTCTTTTTATGATGGCAATAACGTACAGATGCCAGATACGGAATGTGGATGTAATACAGCGACAACGACGTTGTGCGCATTTCAAACATAGGTATTGATTTTGTTAATATAATTACCCTTTAATAAGAATACATGAATAATTCTTTCTGAAGACGCAGATATGCATATTATATCCACCTACCCACAAACCTACACATAACTCAAGATAATTACTTAGTTGTATGCAACATTAGCAATTTATACCACAACATGTTTATAAATCATTTGCGTATCCTGTTTACTAACGCAGTTGCATTCTAAACTAGACTGAATGTCGTAGGATGATTAGATGTCAGAAAGATAAACATCCTACCTAAGTTTTAAATGATTTTAAATCGTCTGGCGGCAAAGTAGCCTTGTTGCCTGATGGTAATTAGGCGATTATTTATCGACGTTCATGGACCCAAGCAACATCAGTCCTTTTCTTTTAGAAGAGGACTGATGTTGCAAGTCCTCTGGATCTCATAGAAAATGTCCTTTTAGAGTTTCCTAAAATCCATCCTCACTAGGAGCAGCAACTTAAGTAAACAAACTACTAAGTAAACCATAAATTAAGATTAAAAATGTTATTGCCCTTATATCTGTTGTGGTCGCGGGTAGCTTGACCACGATGTCAAAACTATGGCGAAGAAAGAGTTGGGAAGAAGTTTATTTAACGCGATTAAGATTTTCATTTTTTTCCTCAGAACACACATCCATCAGAGACGAGAATGGAAAGATAGTAAATGATGAATCTTGCGTGCTGAAGAGATGGAAAGAGTATTTTGAAAGTTTATTTGAAAGGTCGGCGATAGAGACACCGGTAGCTGAAATGAATGGTAACGATAGCAATGATGAAAGCGTTATTGACGTGGATGAGATCGTGAAGGCACTGGGAAGTATGAAAGTAGGTAAGGCTGCAGGATATGATAGGATTACAGTCGAAATGCTGAAGGCTGGACAGGGCATCATAGTTGGTCAGTTGCAGCGGTTATATAACTTGTGCTGGACCACCGGCCGAGTACCTAGTGACTGGGCCACAGCTGTAGTTGTGCCTCTTTACATATAAAGGAAAAGGCTCGCAACAAGATTGCAAAAACTATAGAGGCATTAGCCTTCTCAGCATTGTTGGCAAATTGTATGCAAAGGTACTTATTGAAACAGTTATGGAAGTAACCGACAAGAAAATATGGGATGTACATACAAGCGGGATTCCGAAAGGGTATGGGATGCACGGATCAGGTTTTTTCCTTGCGAAGCATAGCCGAAAAGTTTTTGGCCAAAGGTCAAAAGGTCTATTGCGCATTCGTGGATTTGGAAAAGGCTTACGATAAAGTGGTGAGGAATGAAATGTGGTCGGTGCTGTCAATGAATGGGGTGGACAGCAGCTTCTAGAGCTTGTGTGAGGATAAACGGGGCATACACTGACTGGTTTACCATCGAGAAAGGTGTTAGACAGGGATGTGTAGCGTCGCCGTGGCTGTTTAACCTCTTCATGGACAGTTGTTTGCAAGATTTAAAACAGTGTGACTGCGGATTAAGGATGAATGGGTTACTCGTCAAATGCCTCCTTTATGCTGATGATCAGGTAATACTTGCATCTTCAGCGGAGGAGTTGCAGGAGATGGTAGCAATCATGCATGGTGCGTTAGAGAGGAAAGGAATGAAAGTGAATGTAAGTAAAACGAAAGTTATGGTTTTTGAAAAGGAGGAATGCGTTACGGCTTGTAATGTTTTGATCGATGGACAGCGAGTGGAACAAGTGAATGAGTTTGTTTACTTAGGTACGTTGTTTACAAGAGATGGTAAGAATGAAGAAGATATTGAAAGGAGAGTTAATGCAGGTAATAGTGTGAATGGAGCTCTGAAAGCGTTTATGAACAGTCAAAACGTGTCCAAAAAGGCCCGTTTGGCTGTACATAGAGGCGTGTTAGTGCCTACCCTTATATATGGTAGTGAAAGTTGGGTATGGCAGAAGAGATTTGAAAGTAAAATAAA
This sequence comes from Euclidia mi, assembly GCA_944739405.2. Classification (NCBI taxonomy): domain Eukaryota; kingdom Metazoa; phylum Arthropoda; class Insecta; order Lepidoptera; family Erebidae; genus Euclidia; species Euclidia mi. Next base: position 27,201,523 of record OX123201.2, read on the forward strand.
TGCTGTAGAAATGAGAGCACTGAGAAGTATGTGTGGTGTGTCTTTGACCGACAGAGTAAAGAATTGTGTGATACGAGAGTGGTGTGGGGTAAAAGAAGATGTAGTGACAAGCATTGAGAAAGGCATGTTAAGATGGTTTGGGCACATGGAGAGGATGGATGACGATAGACTGACAAAGAAGATATATAAGGCAAGTGTGAATGGAACAGGACAAAGGGGAAGACCTAGGCGGACGTTCTCTGACCAGATTGGAGACATCCTGAAAAAAGGACAAGTCAGAAGTACCCTTAACAGAAGAGCATGCATGAGAAACTTGATGGGAGTGAGTGAAGCAAGTGAGGTATGTCAGGATCGTTGCAAATGGCGTTCCGTAGTCTCTGCCTACCCCTCCGGGAAACAGGCGTGAGTCTATGTATGTATGTAAGATTTTAATTTTAATTTTTTTGGATTTTCACATAGTGTGTGTTTAACGGACACATTATGTGAAAATCCAGGCAAAGAATAAAAAAATTGGGCAAGTGCGAGTCGGACTCGCGCACGAAGGGTTCCGTACCATCATCTATAAAAGGAAATCATGTTCGTGTATGTATACTTAAATACTTTTTAAGTTTCTACCTGTTTATTAAGATCGAGTAACAAATTGCTTAAAAATTACGTTTGTTGTATGAGACCCCCTTTATTATTTACTTTTTTTATTTAATTATTTATTTTGAAAGGTAATATACAACTTCATATACTGTGAAAATTTAAAGCGTCTACCTGTTACAGTTACTAGTTTTGAGCAAAAAATACGAAAAAGAACACGTTTTTTGTATGGGACCCCCCTTTAATATTTTTTATTTTTAGTATTTGTTGTTATAGCGGCAACCAAAATACCTACATAATTTGTGAAAATTTCAGCTTTCTAGCTATCACGGTTTATGAGATACAGCCTGGTGACAGACAGACGGACAGACAGACAGACAGCGGTGGCTTAGGTAATAGGGTTCCGTTTTTTACCTTTTAGGTACGGAACCCTAAAAGAATCGTCTTAGTCAGATAACTCTATGAAACTAAACATCTGAATTGCTTAGAGTTTTTATAGATAGCATTTCTCGATTTATTCGGATCTTCGCGTTCTTAAAGAGACTAGTAGATAGCGGACAAGCATCCTTATAAACGTCCCAAACAATAATGACTCTGAATTTAGTAGCAATAAGTTGAAGATATGTTAATAGACTTAAGAACAGGCGCCAAAATCCAGTAATAACAGACCCAAGTAATAAAATAGATAAACGAAATGATATATTACGTAAAATAATTGTAGTTTCCATTGAGGAGTGAAATCTGCTGGTGTTATCGACAAATATAATTTATTGTATTAGTATTGACACTGCGGCATTAAACGAATGATATTTCATTGGCACGCGTTTTCCCATTGCATTGCATTTCAAAAATGTATCTGACAATTGAGATTCCGTAGAAACAGAAAAAAGTAGCTGAGCATGGGTGATATATTTTGTGAAATTCATCTATACATCTATACATATAAATAAAATTGGAGTGTCTGTTTATAATATTAAAATAACCGCTTTTTACTAAATGCATATGGATGTATACATGGTACATTATACCGAAATGACCCTTTTTACAATTTTTGTCAATCTGTCGGTCTCTCTGTTCTCGCTAATCTCTGGAACGGCTGGACCGATTTTGACGGGACTTTCACTGGCGGGTAGCTGATGTACCAAGGAGTAACTTAGGCTATAAATTAATTGGGTACGCGAAGTAGGTAGTTCCCTCAGGACGCGGGTGAAACCGCGGGAAACAGTCATTAATAAATTTCAGTTAGGGATTCCACTTATCGAACAGAAGGGGTATGGCTACCGTTGGTCGTTTAGTTATATAGATTGTTCGGAGCCAAATAATCCCATTAATACCCGGAGAAGGTGGAATATGCATGACGCATATTGCCTGTGGTAAGGTGTAGGTACCTACCTATGATAGAATTTCTGACACCCAACTCTTTCAAGGAATTCCAGGGGTGTCATGCCGCTTGTGCACTAGGTGTGTTCAAGATTGATAAAGCTACCTAATATCCATCATTTAACACACAGAATTGTATGTAAGTTTTTTGTTACAGAACCCTAAATAAGATTCGTATTTAGTCACGCTACAACTACGGATAATAAGTCTCGTTATGTTATTATCCACAAAACATCGCGTGCTTCAATTTTGACTAATCACTCATATCAGCAGCATTTATCCTCATTCCAGCTGTATGCTATTATCTTAAACACAAGTAAAAAAATAAGTAATTGAATAAATGAAACCTACTAATAAGGAAAAATAAATAATTATTATTGTCTTTTATGGGTACTAACTCACTAACTAACGTGGTGTTACGTTTTGCGACATATCTAAACTTCACGAGAAGATAGATTCGTGCATCACAACTTTGCCGCGGGCTCCTCTAGTAAGTCAAAGCCTTCTAGTGTTAATAGATCACGAAGGAACATACATGCGAAATTTCAGTTTCTTGTGCCCTATAGTTTTGGTTCTTCATTGTCTTGTAGTGTACTGACACCTTCCTATATATTATGTGTGCTTCTTATTAAATAAAGAGTGTATCTTCAGACGTCTTGAGTTTCACTTGTGCCTCGGCACGTTTATCCCTACAGTCTGTCTGACAGTCAGTAACGCAAGGATTTTATATAAACACTAGAGGACGCCAGCAGCTACGCCTGCAATTTTTTTTTAATTTACCCGTTTTGGCTAATCCCGTGGGAATTTCGGGAAATCCCTTCTTAGTGCACCCCTACGGTCCCCAAGGAACATAAATACCAAATTTCAGCTTCCTGCGCCTAATAGTTTCGGCTGTAGCGTGTCTGTCAGTCAGTCAGTAACGCAAGGATTTTATATATTAAGATAGCAAGATGGCCTTCTTTCTATACATTATAATTGGTTTTATTAAAAAAATATTGCATTCTAAATCACTATTTCATGTTACATCTAACCGCATCCCAGGTCATGCCTTTCTATCTTAGGTAAGCCGGTAACACCGATTAAAGATTTCTAGTCGAAATACCTCAGTAGAACACGTTTAGAGACATGTTATTATGGACACCAGTACTTATTGGCGGCCACCGAGCAAAATTGCAGGTTAACATGTATATTTAGCGGTCACACAGGAGCATAAGAAAAGTAATCACTGAGGTTATACTCGTATACCTCTGATCACCTTCTAAGATCTTGTATACACTAGATAGAATGTAAGTACATTAAAGATATGGTGAAATGGTTATTTATGTAATTATATAGAAGCCAAAACTATATACCAATACTCGAAAAAAAGTGGATTTGAAGATTGAACTTTACAAGGTACAGCAATTTATAGGAGAAGTTGAATGACGGATTTTGGTAGCGTTATTGGATGCAATCGGTGGCGCTGTTGTCTAGAAAAACTCAAAAAGTGCGTGAAACTACTTAGAACTGCAGTAATTAGTACCCAAATAAAATAATTTATTTACCATTCTATTTTTATGTCATGCAGACCTACAGAAAATAGATATATTGTATTTTTTTTGTCTTCATGAACTTGAACATTGATAGAGGGATTGAAGAGAGGGAGCATGTTCTGTGCCGCACATTAGGTGTTCAAATTTAACACAGGCTAAGCCTGTACTACACTGCACGCCAGCGAATCCTAACGCCAATTCTTTGGATGCCTGACGCCAAATCTTTGGATAGATTCATAATTTTGGCACCCATGACGAGATACAAAAATTAATCGAACAAGCTAGTATAAAATCTTGTCTCCTCACGTCCTTACAGCGAATAGCAATCACATACAATCTTGCAGTGATGCAAAGTGCATTCCACGCAACTGCTGTGTCGATAATTACGTAACTTCCGATAGAGAATGTTCGTCTAATGACGACACTTGATATATCGTTTCATCATAAACATGATTAGAACCTACTAGGTAGATAAAGGAGATACTATCGAATTTGCATTACGTAAATATGTATAGTTGATTTTGCTATTGGATATGATCGTCATTTAATTTAGTTGATGTCGGAGTTAGGTTTCATTGATTTGCTACTTTGAGGATATTTCCTCATTTTAACACGCTTGTACCTATGTATGTAACGGAAACTTTGGACGCGATTTTGAAACGTCGGATTAATTTGAAACCTTGCATTTTAATAATTATGAATAATAAAAAATTACAAAGAAATATGAAATTAAAGAAAACTGAACTAAAAAATTTAAATAAATAATAGTTTAAAAAAGTAAAAATTAAAATAAATTTAAATTATGTTGCAATGAAAAAAGCGTGGGTGCTTTTCATGTGATCTATTGACACCATGCACAGGTGATTTGTTGGTTTGTAGATATAAAAGTAGGTAGGTACTTACATACTAACCTAAGTAACCTACTCAGTAAAATGCGCTGTTACAGAAAACGGTTATATTTGTATAATACTACTTACCAGTTGATGGAGGAAGCTCCCCTGTGTCTCGGCAGGACGCTGGGGTGGTAACAGATGCTCTCGTACTTGGGGTACGTGATCACTTCCATTGGGATGAACTGTGTGCAGAACGGCAGAACGTTGATGTCTGCGTTTACCTGATGACGAAAAAAAACTATTAAGAAAATTGTAACTGAGTTTGCAGATAGCAGCATACTCTATAGATAGAAATAAGGCAAAACACGAGCTAAACCACACGATGTAAGGTTTACGGACAAGTGACCACGTCGACAATTTTCTTAACATTTCCTTTTAAATCAAATATAATGTTTTTGTCAGTTTTACCAAGCCTGGATAAGATTCAGTAAATTTTTTTGGGAGATAGCATGATGCAAATTTTATCTACTCACGTTTAAAATTTTTAGCCATCTGCATGATTATGTACATCCAGAAGTGATCAAAACACCTCTAAGTTTTTACTAAAGACAGTTATAGTCAAACCTTAAGTCAAACATCCAAAGGTGTACCTTGACCAATGAATACAGATTTACATATAGAAGCGCATTTCTTAAGGATTTCGTGTGCCGATTCCAAGTGGCGAGTTGGCGACTGTCGTCAGTGTAGTACGTAGTTGGCGCCGTTGGAGGCGCTGGCGTCGTTCTCCGTCTCTCTTGCTCTCGTAGTTAAAATACACAGGAAGAACGTTCCTCTCTCTTGCACTCATAGAGACAGCCAAGGAGACAGCTGTCACAGCGCGACTGCCACACCGCCAAGCGGCAATTCGGGTCACAGAAAGTTTTTCTACAGAGCGCCCATAAGAAATGCGGAAAATAAATAATATCTATAGTTGGTGCCACCAGAAGTTAGACTTTTTGTAAACAAACATTCAGGGCTTCACAACCTTTTTTCAGAGTACAATGTATGTTAGTGATAGAGTACATACATGTTAGTCAATTAATGACATGATATTTTTTAAATCATAGACAATAAATCATTTGCTCAGAGTACCTATCCTAAAATATTAAATTATTGACCAACAATGAATAATATTACTGATAATTAGCTAGTACCTACATTGAATAAAAATATCTAGGCATGGAGATTTTACGTTGTCTGTGAATGAAATCGTGAAAATGAACTTAAACAAAATCCATTAAAAGTTACGGTAGTCTGAAAACGCAATTTCTTTTTTAGGTATAAATAATTTAATGCTACTAATAGTTTGTCATCTGCTATTCTGCACCCGCTTTTCCGAGATGCCGGCAGCGGGAAGAGCGTTGCGATCCTATAAACTTGTATTTAACTTTACATTTACCCTTCTTGATAACTAAAAAAAATAATTTTGTCCTCTGATAAATGCATGTTAAGCCCAAGAATGTAACATTTCAATGAACTAACGCCAAATGTTGACATTCTAGGCGTCAGTACCTCAAAACATTAAAAGATCCTGTTGACAGCGCATAATATCGATAAAAACCCGATCCATTGACATATTAGTTTCCAATGACACGTATCTATGTACCGTTGCGCTCATTGGATTTGACATTATTTGTTTTTGACAGAACTATCGCTAAGTCACTTAATAAAATTTCTTTGTTTACAAAAAGTCTATGTTCTCGTGGCACGGACTATATGATCTATGCCTTGACTGTATATTTAGAAATGAATATTCCATTGCTAGGCAACGCTATAAAACGGAGACTACTGTTCGAGGTGATAGGGCCAATATTGGCTTATAAAAGAGCTTCTTGAATCCAAGCAAGGCGTATCCTTTCGATATCCGTGTTATAGCAGATAAGGATATAATTCAGTTCAGAGCAAGTCAAGTCTATTAGACATTGTTATCATTTATAAGCTAAAGATCATTCACCTCTGCACGAGATAAATAATAAACCAACAACGCACTATTGAGAGCATGAGAAGAGGACATGCACGAAATAAAGACGATTATTCAAGATTGACATTTACGTATAGAATAGACATAATAATAGATACTGTATCATTATTATCATTCTGTTTATTTATTTTTAACTAGCTGATCCGGCGAACTTCGTACCGCTATTTTTTTCTTGCTATTATATTTTTTTTCATTCAAACAGTCTGCTGACAAGAACGAAAATATAAAAGAAAAAAACAATTTAGTCCAGTCGTTTGGCAGTGACTGCACCGTTGGCGTAGTGTTTTAAGGAGGCGCCTCACCGCTTGACACCGTGCCGATGTGTTGTGGGTTCGATCCCCACACGAGACAACACTTTGTATGATTCATAAATTGTTGTTTCGAGTCTGGGTGTTCATTATGTCCGTTAGTTGTATGTTTGTAAAGTTCCCCGCGACACAGGATTTAGTCCTAATGCGGGAGTTGTCTTTTAAAAAAGAAAAAATCAGAAAAAGAAAGAAAAGTTATGCGCCTACAAAAATGTCGGTGATTCATTTGATTTATATAGATTTTACGCTTTAAAGTCCGCGCAATATGAAGTAGTCTTTTGGCAATTCCGTTTCGATATTTATCTTCGAAGGGTTCCCTCTTGGTAACTAAAGATTTCCAAAACAAAAATTGAAAATTTTGAAGGAAAGTTTAGGGATAATTTTATTTTATGCTACAGAATCTTTGATAAGCTGAATACTTTAGCTAAAAAGGCAGTACCAGTTTTGGGCCTTGCAGTAAACAACGAAAATCACGCAGGTAAACAGGTAGGTATCACATATTATTATTAATTATTATATTACACAAAAATCTCAACAAAAAATGTTTAAATAAATAATTGTATACATCCATGAACGTCAAGTTTTCGCGTATCCGTAAACTAACCAAAGAAGCCGAGATTTGCAAAATGCATGTAGGTATGACATGTGAGTGTTAATAAGAAAAAAATATGTAGTTGCAATGTTGTTTAGTAACGGCAAAAAATTAAATTGCACACATATTTAATTAACATCTGTGATTCAATCTCGTTGATAATTAAAACGATTACTAATGGTCCCGAGGTTGCAGGTTTGTTTGTCGTAAAATCTGGCATACATTTTGCGGGTGGTGACTCTTCCAAAACGGATTCACTACTTTGCCAGGATATCACCATTATCATCATACGGGCTTCCGCAGTTCACTGTTGGATATAAACCTTTCCAAATTTGTGCCACTACAGCAGTGTGAGTCAATAGAGAATTTGTCGTAACGTAACTACTACACCACGCTGGCCAGTCCGGTTGCCAGAAAAAGGGACCAAGAATTCTGGTAACCGTGCGGCAGCATCAGTAATTTCGAAAACCTGGTCACCGCACAAAGAGAACACTAGGTTTTGTCTTACTTTCTCCAACTAGCTGCTCCGATTTGTGGTTAACGAAAAAGAATATGCGGTAGGTAATCAACCGCAATCTGTATTGCGCATTCGTATATACGATATATATAATTATATGGTAGATACGAGGGTCCGTGAGTGATGTCCGTGTGGTGACGGATAAAGAATACGGAATGTCACCACCCCATATCATCCCATGAGTGTCGCAAGAGCCAACAGAGGGAGCATATTATGCAGAGAACAGCACTGTAAGAGAAGGAACACTTGATACAAACCCTATACCAACCCGTTTAGTCAGCGTGGTTTAGTAGGCCAATTCCTCCTTTCAAAGGAGAGGGCTAGTCCAGCAGTGGATTGTTTAAGGCTGATGATGTAGATACGAGAGAACTTTGTTTTGAGAGGTTTAATACTAGTGAGGGTAGGGAGTAGACATATTTTTGGAAAGATCTTGCGTCTTTTTGCCCGCTCCTTGGATATGCACCTGTGCACACGACTACGCGTACATTATGATACGATTGGAAGTTTTTTCACAGAGCTCCCGAATTAAATAGAGGTTTTTACCTTTTTGACCAGCGTTTTTATTTATTTTGACATCACACAAAGAAAATTAACTAGTGTCGTGGTGGATACTGGCGAACCCTTCGCAAGAGTTCTGAGTACAGCTGTCTGTCAAATTATAAAACAAGACTTATGACGAGGACTAAGCTGCTATAGTGTTGAATACTGCAGGATACTGCATTATTACGCCTTGTTCAATTAAAATTGCCTCGATTGAAGTAATATCGTTTTGTAGAACAGAAGATATGCTGGCGTAAATAAACTTAATAATCCCCGACAAAATAAGTTTAATGTGCAATCACATGTCTCTCCACTTCGTAAGATAAACGTTGACATTTGTCCGGTAATTTTGAGCAAATATTCCTACATTTCCTAGTGCACTATTGACCTCGGGTATCTAAGTTGGCCGGTTCCCGACCGACTATTATTCCACATGTCACAAGATATGAAATAAGGTTGCTATTATTATTGTTAGTCTAAATTCGCTGATAGACAAACACTATGGAATGGTACAAATCCCAACAATGATAATAATAGAACCAGTCATGTTAACTGATTTCATGCAATGCCATTTTCGAAAACTGGCTGTGGCGCCGAACAAATATTTCATAGAACGCCATTTCAGTGTAAGAAAGATCTCGTCATATATATAGTTTTTACTGTTTATGGAGACTAAAGTGCAAGCCAGTCGCGCGATGGTAAAGGATCAATCAACGATTTATAAATGATACGGCTGGCGCCAGACCGCAAAAATTTCAATGGCACACCTGCCGTGCCATCCGCAATGATTCGGTGAAAAGTGAGTGTTTGTGCGCATGTACATACATACACATACATAACGTCACGCCTTTTATCCCCGAAGGGGTAGGCAGAGGTGTATTTCTACACCCACTTTTCGCCAGATATACTTTAGTCCCACGTAATAAGGGGCGAGCCCATTGCCGTACCGGGCACATTTCCAGACTCCGTGCTGCTACTGAGAATTTCGTGACAGAAAAACTCAATAACACTGCCTGACCCAGGAATCGAACCCGGGACCTCCCGATCCCACGCGCACATTTATGCCGCGAGACCAACGAGGCAGTCGTATAGGGTTTGATGTCGAGTTTTCCGTCTCTACGCAAAGATGGTATTTGCATCGTGTTATCCCTTAGTCGCCTCTTACGACACCCACAGGAAGATAGGGGGTGGTGACACTTGTATTCTATGCCGTCAACCACACGGCGGTGTTTGTGCGCATGTAAGGGATTAATATTCTTTCAGGAAAAAATATTAAACTGCTTTCTATTAAATCCACTATAATAAATGAAGTTTGTTTGAAATAGGCGCATGTAATATTCGACGGTGATGTTTCAAACCCATGAGCTTTTGATTTTTGGTATAATGTACTAACACTTATTAATCTAATCGTATACTAATACTAGACGACGCCAGCAGCTAAGCCTACATTTTTTTAAATTTACCCGTTTTGGCCGATCCCGTGGAAATTACGGGAAATCCCTTCTTAGTGCACCCCTGCGGTCCCCAAGGAACATACATGCCAAATTTCAGCTTCCTGCGCCCAATAGATTCGGCTGTAGCGTGTCTGTCAGTCAGTCAGTAACGCAAGGATTTTTTAAATTGAGATATAAAGCTGAAGAGTTTGTTTGAACGCGCTAATCTCAGGAACTTCTGGTCCGATTTGAAAAATTCTTTCAGGGTTAATAGCCCATTTGTCGAGGAAGTCTATAGGCTATTATAACACAGGGTTCGAGGATATATATCAATGGATATATATCATGATATATATCCGATATATATCAACTTCGATTCGACGATATATATCAAATGTTTTTTTGTGATATATTGCAATACAAAAATGGTTTGAAAAGAATATTATTTTTGCGTTTGATACTGTATTTCTACTTCCCAAATGTAGATGGCGTGGGAGTCAAGTCTAAAATGGCATCACTTCTGCCGGTAGATATTAATGACGTCAGTCCGTCAGTGGTGTCAGAAAAAACTCAAATGAAAAAACATTAAAAACATTTCAGTTTTTTATTTTTTGATCATTTTAGTATGTTTATGAAACACATATGCAAATAGTATTCATAAATAGGGTCATTTCGCCTGTTCGCGTCCACCCCCCTATTCGCGTCCATTTTGCGGACCTCCCTTTAAAAATTCTCGGAAATAAATATACTAACACACTAATAAAATGAAAAGTCAGTATCGCCAATACCTCGACGTAAAAGAGACACGCACAAATAGACAAAAGTTCCGTGCGCCCAGCTTATCATGTTTAAAAAAATTAGTTAATCTCGGTTGTTCAACAAAAGAGTGCAAATGCGCGGGATATAAATAAAAAAATAGTGTGCAGCGGCGTGTTTGACGGTAAGTATTTTATTGTTTTATGTGAATTTTAGGATACATAGCTGTTTTTAGACATTAATAATGAAAAGACGAATAGTATGAATTATGAATTAGCTTGTTTTTTTTATAGTTAACAATTAAAATAAGGTGGACGCGAACTACAACACCGAATTTATAAAACTTCCACTTTGCGTCCACAATGGACGCGAACTCGTCTATTTATGATTTCTTTAGTTGTTTATTTTTATGTGATTAAAATATGAGAGAGAAATTGGGATTTTGTTTATTTTAACATTAATAGTATGCAATTGTAATGACCAATTTGCGTCCACATTATTATGATTGTAATAAAAGATACAATCGATATAATAATCGATGACAAGTGGACGCAAACTATACCTGCAAGCAAATTGCGTCCATATTTTCATGAAATAGAAATAATCGTATAAATACATTCTATACATATATATTTTTATAATTTAAAATGCATTTTTGGTTAAGACCGAGTTTAAAATTGAATTATTACATTTAATTTCTTTTATTCCATATTTTTTCTATTCAAGATGAGTTCTTAGGAGACAAGAAAGAAGAAGGAAAAAAATACAAAATATGATTAAATAAAGAAAGCGTTTCTTGATATTCGTGAGAAGAAGAAATCGATAAGACAAATATGTACATAATTATGTAAAAATTATGCTATTCCGAAGACCACAATATTGGACAACATGTATCGTTATTTTTTTATCTTTGATTTTAAGTTCCATCGATGTTGAGAACAATAAATAGTTATTTATAGTTTCTTTAAAGTGAGTTAATAATGCTAATAATGTAGATTTTTTATAACTTTAATCTTAAATGTAGAAATTGTTAAAAGCCAATCTTTCTTTAGATTGTCTTAACAATATCACCCTTATATGAAAGATTATAAGGCTGATATTGTTAAGACTAAGCTGGTGGACGCAAACTGGTCCACAGGTGGACGCAATTTGGATTTTTTGGACGCAAACTGGGTAAAATGCCATATTTTGAAGTTTGTCTATTTAAAAAAAAAACACAACAAGTTTCGAACAAAACTGAAAGTTATTAATAAAATAGACTATATAATGAACGCATTACATACATTTTTCATTGAATCAATTTGCTGGAACATTTTTATTTTCTCCTTCAAACTTGCCAACTGCACTAAATGGACGCGAACAGGCGAAATGATCCTAATACAATGAAATAATAATATGACTTTCATACAAAATTGATATATATATCAAACTTGATATATATCGTAAATATCCGATATTTTGATATTTATAATAAATATCGGATATTTTCGAACCCTGTTATAACATCACGCTATGAGCCACGGGAGCGGAGCAGTAGCCGCAAATAACGCGGTTGTAACCGCGGGCATCATCTATTAGTTTATAAACACAGGAATAAAATATACCATCGTGCAGACAAGATTTTTAAACAGTAATAATACTAATAATACAGAAAAAGATAAAACATATCAAACTAAACGTGAATTGCAATTTGTATAATATAAATCTCAATTCGTAAATCAGTGCATTTTTACTAACCATATATTAAAATGCAAACAACTTGTTCAATTAAATAATACCTAGCTCTTCATTCAGGTGACATGCCAAATTGCCATTTTTCTGTTGCCATACAATCATCTATTTGATCTGAGAGTTTCTGAACTGGTTATATCCAGTTTGTATGAATGATATGAACTCTATTCAATCTTTGCGCAAATTGGTGGTACCGGTTATAACTGGATTTAGAGTCATCCTATAAACCGATTATATGTCTGAGATGTCTATGTATAGGTATATTATGAATGCTGACATGGGACAAGTAAGTATTTAATTTTATTTTTAGATTGTTTTCATTATTTGTATTAGAATTTAGTCATGAGCTTTTGAACCATGTTTCAAATCACTAAATAAACTGCATAAAGATATTAAATAGTTGTCTTATTGTTATGGTGTATTTTTTCGGAACCTTCTATTAAAATTATTTTCACAAAATCGGTTCTCAAAAAATATTAAAAAGTTAGGTTTGAAATTTTAATCATTATTATTTGAATTAAAGAAAAATATCATGTTATTTTTTACCATGTATGACCATCTGATATTTTGCATAGTATTGGTAAATTTTTTTCTGAATTTACTTTTCATTTTTAACAGAATTTTTTTATTAAATTTAATTCATCATTGGTGTAATGGACTTTAATAAACAGGCAATGTTTAATATTATGGGTCTATCAAGGTTTACTATTTCCCAAGAGCTATAAAGTTGCAAATTACTTACAGATTTGTACTGCTCTAGTATTTCTGGTATAACTTGTCCTTTCACTCTCCATGTTTTGTACTTGTATACCGGTTTGCCATTATTTGCTGCGATTGTAGCTGAAAAGTAAAATAATTATTCAGTATATGTGACACAAAACATACGGCGTATAATTGCACATAATATGCGCAGTTTAACAACTACGCCAAATTTTGGCGTAGTTGTTAAAGGGCCGCCTCGTCGTTCATCGCTGCGCCAAGTGTTGTGGGTTCGATCCTCGCACAAAACAACATTTTGGTGAGATTTACAATTTTTCGTTCCCTGGCTTGGTGTTTTGTGTGGCCATTGACACACACTTTTCGATTTTTTTTTTAATAACTACATAAAGACTAAATCCTGTGTCGCGGGGGACTTTACAAACGTACAATTACGGACACAATGAACACCCTGACTCAAAACAACAATTTATGAATTACACAAAGTATTGCCTTGTGTGGGGATCGAACCCACAACACTCTGCGCAGTGTCAAGCAGTGTGGCGGCTGCTTAAACCACTACGCCAACCGTGCAGTTGATGCATGCTTAGTGCATGAGTTGTCCTTTGATAATTCAATCCAATACATGATATCAAATAATGCAATTGATTTTGCAATGAACATTATATTTATAATATAATAATATCAATAATATGTTAATATCATTGGTCAAGACAGTACATAACTATTCTGTGTTGAAATTAATTACGTAATTTTATTACAGTAGTTAATGCAAATTCATTACTTCACTAATGACTTGTATCAATAATAAAATGTTGTAGTAAAAGTTCTCATAGGTTTCCAGAGAACAACATTGATATAAAAATGAAAATATTTTTAAAATATGATCATGACCTTCACTATTAACTAAAGCAAAGAATAAAGAAGCATATTTGAAATAATCACCTAAGGGATCTTCCCGGTTTCCTTTGTCTAAAACAGTGAATACTCCAACAACCTCATGTCCGTCACGCTGCAGAAGTTTAAACACCTCTGCGGCAAATGTGCTCTGTCCAATTATAGCTACACGCAACTTCTTCTTAGGAGCCTAAAAATAAATTATTAAAATGTAATCTCACAATGGTTATAAACTTTTGACACTATGCACATAATTAAGTCAATATATTTTTTACCTTCATAAAATATTAAATATTGACTCCTGTTCAGAATTGGTGATTTACTTTCAATAACAGTTACATTTAAGGTAAATAAATAAAAGTACAATTTTCGTTCTTACAAAAATGTATGTAAAATATGAAATATTTTCCAACTTATTAATATTTTTTTAAGTTCCTTTAATATGCTATTATTTATATGCTAGGAAAATAAGTACTATAGAGATATACAGTAGGTACAAAAATATAAGGAAAGATAGTTTGGAAATTATTGGGATTGGTTGCGATTGCAAACCAAAAATAAACATTCAAAACTAGTACTAAAACATGTAAAAATAAATCAGTACTTACATCATTAGTCAATGATACAGGTGGCATTGTGATAAACAAGCGAAAGCTATCCGCTAAACAAACTTTACAATATCTCAACTCAACAGATTTGTACTGTTTTTCAAGCCGCTCTTGCCGCCGGCAGGCTTGCGGTTAAACTAACACGACCCAAACAGAACGCTCTTATTTAGCCACTTCACCGCTGACATAACCTTGACATCGCTATCATTTACGATAATACGAAGAAGAATCACATTTGTTCATAGTTATTTCGAAAAGAAAATATGCATAATGCATTATTTATCCCGCCAAAATACAGCTGACTGACCTGTCAATTTGACTTGTACTTTTTTTGACAGCTGTGTTCAAAACTTTATTGCTTTCGGATTAGAAGATTATTTCGATAAAACTTTCTGAATTAAGTAAAGCCACTAATTTATTTTTACTATTCTATTTCTTCATTATGCTTATAAATATTTAAAGAAATGGTCTGAAACCTATTTGAAATTAAAAATTAAATGAAATGTTCGACTGAAAATAAAATTGAGCGAAGCGATGGCATGGCAAACATTTGTATTCCTGAATGTACTTGAATGTCAACCAATCATTTTATACGCGGGAAGTTTTTTGAAATATATTGAATTTGATTGGAGGACATCAAAATAGATTTTCCTCCATGTTTTCCTCATTTTGCCTCAAAGTATTGCTTGAAGAGAAAATGCGTGAAGATAAAAAAATTAGTAATGTAAGTACCTAATAACGTTTTATTAATTTAAATTGGGCAAATACCCATATAAGTCAGAATAATTCGAATGTTATAATTATTTCAGATTTGACAACTTTAGAGCAGTGGCTAGAAACACATAATACCTAACAAGCATAATAATTATTATTATCATGAAGTAAATAATTAATTAAATCTTGGCTACATTTCATTGGATATTTAGGAGAGGGGGGAGATAGGACACTGCACTTCCTCCAAGTCCTTTGACCGGGAACCGGGACGACGACGCCCCCGAGACATCGACTTTGTTGGTAAATACGGTTGGCGTAGTGGTTTAAGCGGCCGCCTCGCCTATCGACACTACTACACCGAGTGTTGTTGGTTCGATTCCCCCACGAGACAACACTTGGCGTGATCCTTGTAAAATGTTAATCTTTCTAAAGAACCCCGCGACACAGGATTTATTCCTAGTGCGGGAGTTGTCTGTTTTTTGTCTGTTTGTTGTTTTTTGGAAATTACAAATAACATTTTAATAAAATTAAAGATAGTAAGCACTATTTATTTTTGGGCACCATATTTAGAGTTAAAATATGAATGCCATGTTAAAGTGTAATAATCAACAAAGCAATTAATATAAAGTTGTAGATAGCGACACGAACTAGTTGGAAGCGGTTTTGTGCAATAAACAGCTAATATCATTTTGGGTTATGAAAACAATTATTGATAATATTATTTATACAGACGTTGATTATTGTGAAACTATTAGCTATAAATAACTTATTACTTGAGAAAGTTTGTGAAGATATATGAGTGATTCACATTCTTTCATGACACCAAAACCACCGAACGGATTTGAAATAATTTGAATGCAACTTTACAGCAATATACAGAACACCTAGGTACTTTACCTACCTACTTAGCTTTTATACCAGAACTAGAGGAAGCCAGCAGCTACGCCTGCATAGTTTTAAATTTACCCGTTTAGGCCGATCCCATGGGAATTTCGGGAAATCCCTTCTTAGTGCACCCCTACGGTCCCCAAGGAACATACATGCCAAATTCCACCTTCAGCGCCCAATAGTTTCGGCTGTAGCGTGTGTCAGTCAGTAAGTAACGCAAGGATTTTATATATTAAGATAACACATGGGTTAAGGAAAGGTACTTAGTTCCGACAGTCGACCCCACAGAGTACCTTTGTATATAGTCGACCCCACGTTACCTATTGTATCTGAGAACCATAGTCTAATGATTGGTCTCGCTCTGCTCTACCGAAGCGATACCAATAATTTCTCTGGGCTTAGAACATGGAAAATGTAAAATACCTGAGCAGCCTGTCTCTAAAATACTTGAGAACGAATTTTGAATTTAATTAAAAAGGTCATTAACCTTTTTTAAACAGCCTCTTTACTTTATGCAGATTACCAGGGCCCTTCATTTGGCGCCCCCCTATTTAGGTTTCCGTGGCCAAAATGGCAAAAAACGGAACCCTTATGAATTCGACATGTCTGTCTGTCCGCCCATATGTCTTAACCACTTTATTCACATTTGAAAATTAGTAGGTAGATGTATTCTATGAAACGCTTCATGATCCAATCCAGCGTAACGGCAATAGGCTCGCCCCTTCTTACGTGGGGCCTAAAATACATAACCTGGCGAAATGGGGGTTCAATACTACACCTCTGCCTAACCCTTCCGGGATACAGCCGTGAGGCTATATAAAAATAAAGTTTCGATGGAATCAAAGGCTTCTCGTAGTCCAAAAGAGCCAGTTGGCTACACCGTCTTCCCCGGGAGCCTTTACTAAGCTGCCTGAGAGGCGCACTGATTTCCTCGACAGCTACGTCTGGGAAATCTTCTATTAAATAGCTAGTATGTAGGGCTCCGGGTGGCTGGTGGTGGAGGCGTCGGTGCATGCGCAGCATACAGATATTTGCAGAAGTATTAAACAGCAAGCATCTATGGTATCACTACTCGAGGTAGCCATCTTTGTCAGATGATCGAGTCTTTCCCAGTAGGTACTTTCGCGAAGACTATTGACCACGGATTTTGCAAAATCGCCTCCTATGAGTTCTCTCTCTCAGTTTCGCCGAGCTCCAGATCTCTACACGGTGAATAAGGGTTTAACAAGGCTGCCTCTGGTGTTTCCTGTCGCATAAGTTCCGGAAGATCATTTGAAAGTTTAGATTTCCCAACAAGTCATCTTTTCCTAATGTGCCTTATTCCTAGTTGATGTACAGTACCAACTATGCGCTTAAGTCCTCATCTAGGTATCTATCCGTCACATGGTTGAACGCGCTAATCTCAGGAATAACTGCAATGGTGTAATTGGAATAATCATCTTGTTGTACGGCTATTTAACATCAGTGTGATGCTACTCATAGCCCTAAATAACGCAGGTGTAACCGCGGGCTCATCTAGTGTTACTCAAGGGTGTTACGTTCGTAGGTACATTAATCTCCTTATTTGTGTCACTGTCGGGGCGCTTTCAGATCTATATCCATCGTCCAAGTTCATCTTCATGCAGATTATCTCCTGCTTGAACTTGTTTAGCATTTGCTTCCTATGGTTTCTTGTGTTCCCATATTTATGCGCTGTATGCGGTCCCAAACATGATTCTCCACGCGATAACCCTAATTCAGTGCAAGGTACGCTACCTGGACCCAGACGTTGCAGATCTCAGTCCCGTGGTCACAGACAGCTGATTTTTAACGAGATAACCACGTCACGTAAAATAGGCAGCCCGCCCGATACAAGGGATATCGTGACTTTCCACTCTTTTCCAGACGTCAACTGCGTTCCTTGTCTGTATGTAGCTGGGTTCAATCGATGTTGGCAGCTATCCATAGCCCGGGGATTCTTAGCATCCCTTACACTACCAAGGCCGCTGCCGTGAGCAGGCATAATGTGGCTATGGACTAGGCATCGTACTTTTTGGCCACTTTTCATGCTAGGTTTTGCCCATAATCACCACGTTGGATATGCAGGTTGGCAACCACAGTAAGATCGTTACCTGCACAAAGGAACGCTGCTGCACCTTTTCCGCTGACAATCCGTTAGTCGCCTCATACATTCACCAACGGGAGGTAATATGGTGTATTATTTCCGATGATCAACCTTGCGCCCCTTGCGATTCTTTCACTCACTTTACCTTACCCCGCGACTCATAGTATCTACTATTTCATAGCATTTTACTACAACCCTCTAGGCATCTTTAAAAATCTTATAAACGGACACATTTAGTGTTTCTTTTTAATCCCGCACTTGACTAGTCCCGGGCGCCTGGGGCCGGGGGCGCCCATGAATCCTGGCGCCCCGGGCGACCGCCCCGGTGCCCCCCCCCTAAAGCCGCTACTGCAGATTACTACACAGCTGATTCACCGTAGGGTGTTCGCAGTATATTCATACTGTATACCTGCCATGCAAATGCCGCGCTGTGAAATTTATTATAGGTATGAAGGTCCTTTTCAATATTATTAAACTTCAATAATATTAAGTATTATACATAAGCATGTGTGTAACTAAAACAGACTAAGCACATATTATTCATTAGTATCGTTAGGTCATCATATTTATTTACTTAATAGTTCTGCTTGTAAACATACCTAATAAGTATATCTACGTGATCAGGGAGCCTAGTCGGAGTTTGCACACGCAGCACACGAATGAATCGCATTCACGTCGTTAGTCGATGGGAACATCTTAATATATAAAATCCTTGCGTTACTTACTGACTGACAGACACGCTACAGCCGAAACTATTGGGCGAGGGGGTCGCAATACCGAATCATTTAAGCAAAACCGGCATTTTCGGTACTGGCCCCCGACAAATACCGGTATTCCGGTATTTTCGATATTTCTGAGATTAAGATAAAGTTGGTAAATTTAGTTTAATAAAGTACGTTTCCGGAGGTAAGTAAATGATTATATTTCCTAAAATCAAATTAATTTCACTAATCATTTCCTCATTTACATATTTTTTTGTTGACAACTTTTTAAAAATTTCACAATGTTACGGACTTTTTCTATTAATTCTTTGAAATTAAATTCGTCGTTTTGATTAGTTCTACAATTACAATTACCTACAACATCATCTTCATCATCATCATCGGAAGCAAAGGTATCATTATTCTCATCGACTTCAGTTTCAATTATCCGAGATTGGCAATTTTCTTTATTTTGTACAAGACATCTAGTATGGCAAGGTACTGTTGATGGAGTATCTATCCATCAGGGCCAAAGGCTACCATTACAGAAGCACCGTCAGTTGTGGTACAACTTACGTCGTGTCTCAGGGATAATTCGAATACTAACAATCTGTTCTCCAGCAACTGCAAGCAAGTTCTGGCTGGCATACTCCCAATAACTCTTACAAGGCCGAGATTGACAAAATTGACGAACGATGCACATCGACATTCATAAAACGTCGATTACTTGAACTATTCCATCTAGAGTCACCGAGACCTTATTTAGTTTTTGAAGTTGGTTTATTAAAGATAATTTTACAATTTCACCGTGCTTCTTCACAATATTTTAATCGAATTTGATGATGTAGGCAATTTCTGGCCAGATTGCGCCAGATGTCTTTGGTCATTTGAAGTATTATAACAACTGAAAAGTACTTGTAAAATAATCTGTTAATTTCTATTTAAATGTTTCTTTTTGTTTATTCTATTATATCTATTTGTGTTTTATTTATTTTTCTAATACCAAAAATACCGAATATCCCGGTTTTTGTGAAATTAAACCCGGTATTAATAAGTCCAGCATTTGGCCCGGTATCCCGGTATTTTCGAAATTCGGAATCCCGGTTTGCGACCCCTAATTGGGCGCAGGAAGCTGAAATTTGGCATGTATGTTCCTTGGGGACCGTAGGGGTGCACTACGGAGGGATTTCCCGAAATTCCCGCGGGATCGGCCAAAACGGGAAAATTTAAAAAAAATTGCAGTCGTAGCTGCTGGCGTCCTCTAGTTTTAAATAAGCCCAAACTAAACAGAGCTTTTACTAAGTATAAACATACTTACTTACATTATACTTTTTAATTGTAAATACATGCATAGGTATAATTGTTAATTATCGCTTGCTAATCGGTGAAGGAAAACATCGGGAGGAAACCTGTATGTCTGAGACTTCTCCGTAATGTTCTCGAAAGACATGTGAAGTCTACCAACCCGCACTTGGCCAGCGTGGTGGACTATGGCCTTACCCTTCTCTTATTGAGAAGAGGCCCGTGCCCAGCAGTGGACAGCATAAAGAGCTGACGATGATGACATGCATATACCTATTACACATAGAAACATTCATGTTCACGCACACAAATGGTTGATTTGAGCTCTTCGGGGTGGGCCTGGATCATCATATAACAAAGGCGCGAAGTATCTTAGGCCTCCAGCTTAAAATTTCGACTCGCTAACCAAAATTCATATGCCATACTGGCACGGCTCAACAAGCCTTAATTTACACCCATGATTGAGCTGGAATCGAACTCGCGACCTTCAGCGTGGCAGTCTGTTACACTCCCGCGGTTAGCGCCCCTAGCGGTTAGTATCGTAGTCTCATAGTCTGTACTGTCTATAGTGGCCGCCAAATAAATCACCCGGCCATAATAGGCAATAAGTGAAACACAGTGGAGGTTATCCGGGAGAACTCCGGCACACCTACATTAATTAGATTTAAGTAATTGAAAGAGTCCATATGGTGAAGGATTTTAAATACAAGGTGTCACCACCCCTTTTAATTCAGTGGGTGTCGTAAGAAGCGTCTAATGACATGCGTGAAGCAAATAACATTGTTTTCGGAACATAGTATAATTACAGCTATTCTAGCCGCTATTCGCACGAAGAGACCCGAAGTGCCTATATATCCACAATGTAGATAGGCACTTCGGCTCTCTTCAAGCACGATGTAGTGTTTCTCATATTACCGATGGTACCTCCGAATTAGGAACTACGCTTAAAAAACGTACCCTAACTCCGTGATATTTTGTTTTATATTTCTAGATACTAAATGAATTTAAAACATAAATTATCTTGATAATTAGGTATGACAAGTAAAATAACACAAATTGCTTACCTTCAACCTTATGTTAAAATCACAGCAAAAACTTAAGGCGCTGTACTTAGTCAAAATAGGCTTCACACATTGAATTATTACCAAAACAGTTTTTTAGCCAAATGTATACATTTTAGAGCAGCTAAAAAAATATATGTTAATCTTGATCATATTTATATTTTAATTTTATTATTATTGTGTTCAAAACACGTTTTCGGTAAATTTTCTCGATAAAAAAAACATAAAACAACCATTTAAAATGAAATTGTAGCAATTGTAACTGTATTATTTATAAACAAATCTTGATAATATTAATAACAGTGATGTAATATATAATAATAAAGGGAACTGTTGTTTTTATTTATCGATTGGAATAAGATATTTGTAAGGATAAATGTATTTAATGATAAATAACTGGTTCTGAACGTCCCGTCGGTCGTCGTCGCGCTTCTCTTTCTTATGTATACAATCCGACAGTGACAGCAACAGCTGAACTCAGTAGCTGTACTCGGCGCATGAGTTCACTTACCTAACAGGATCCGTGTTTATATGAAAAAACCACTCGCGTCGACGCCGCGCCGTGGCAGAAACTGATTGATTTTAGCTAGTTGCTCCGGGGTTACACTTACGAACTTCACGTATGTGAGCAAGTTTGAAACATGGAATGAATGAATTTTGTTTTTAAGTAGTTACATAATAATATTCAAAAGATAAGAACGAAAACAAAAATACCTCGGAATTAGGAGCCGATTTTGACTACCTCGGTGTTAGGAGCCGATTTTGACTACCTCGGTAAGGAGCCTAGGGGTGATTATTCCTCTGGCCTCTGTGCCATTTCTATTATCGTTCAACGATCGTTTAACGAAGCCAATTTTATCTCAATATTAAACTTTCAGCTTCAGTTCCTCCTCCATATCATCGTCCACCTGGCTACAGAGCGCTTAACATTTGCCAAATCGCAGTCGCTACTGAAGAACCTCATTGCTCCAGCAGCCATCGGCTCTGCAGCATATTATATGATCTGCTCACTGCCACTTTAGCTTCTTCGCCGAGCTAAGTCGGTTACTTACCGACTTGTACTTCAGTTCTCTGTTGAATAATTTCATTCCACATTCGGTCACTAAGAGTCATTCCGAGCATAGATATTTCCATAGTTTCCTGGGCAAGCTTGAACTGATAGAAAAGTCATAAGTCGTCACGGGTAGTACGCACTGATTGAAGACTTTTGTCCTCAAGCTTAGAGGCATGGGCGACGAGAAGACTCGACGCAGTTTTCCAAACGTTGCTCAACCCAGCCCATCTTTTGACTACCTTGTAGAAGATTTTTCTGATGATGATTTTTAAAACGTAAAGTAAATGTCAATACGGGTTCCGATTGTGCGTTGTCATACCACAAATATGAAGTGAATAACATGTGCTCACAGATATAAAACTGCGTTCTACTATCAGAAAATGTACCAACTAGCTATGATGTCTTTTTGGGTCTATGATTTCTAGTAGTCACAATTATTTGTAAGCTTTCAATGGAGTGCTCAGCCGATGTCTCTACGTGTATGCCGAAATCTGAAATCCAAATGATAATTATTACCATTGCATGTTGCAGGTTCGCGTTATGTTGCTAATAATTTTGAGCATTCTTGCGAATGTTACAAAACAGAAAAACAAACGAGTGTGTTTTAGCGAGCATTCTTACGAACGTTCTGGCGAGCATTCCACAGAGTACCTTTGTATATAGGGAGCATTCTGAGCGAATTGACAGTAGGTAAATTTGCTTTGACATTTTTGCTGATAAGAGTGTTCGCCAAAAGCAAGTTCGGCAAGCTGAATGTCAACGCAAGCTTTTGACTTTCTGTGGTTGTAACTGGCGATGCAATTTATGTTTATAATAAGTAATGAATTTGAGTTCCGGTAGGATTTCTTCCAGTGTCATAAAATTCACAATAACCTCGAACATAAACAAGGCGTCCATCGTTAAATGCGTGGTAACTATGTTCTGGTAATAGTAGCAAGTACTTGCGATAATGCATATATGTTTTGTACATTAAATAAATAAGGAAGATACTAATAATTGCAAATATAGAATACTAAAATTCTATATTTGCAATTATTAGTAACCAAATGACGTTGATATTGCGGCCATCTAACTATCACATGTTATTGATGCCAAGAAAACCAGTTACTATCAGCTAAGCGAAGTAGTAAATAAATACTGCCTATCATTCAGACTGGTTTGATCTGGTTTCACTGGTGATACACGCACTCATAACTTGACCCCAGCCCTCTGATAAGAGGTTGCCAGTTAACTAACCTCAAGTCATGCATATCAGCTGATATTTCTGTCATAGCACAGTTTGTTTTCGGGTCTTGTAATCAACTACGTGACATGTATAGGGTCTGAAAAATAATTTGCTCGAAGCATGACTGTGTTTATGGGAAAGATAAAGTCGTGTTGAAAATATCATATGATATGATTTAATGTGGACATTGGTTGTAATTTTTTTCATATTTAAATCGATACTGACACCAACTACTTCAAATGTCATCTACCAATGTACTGAAGTGTAGTAAACATAATTTGTTTTCTTTTTAATAGTCACTCAGATAGACGCAAACCAGTTAATACTGGCCAAGTCGAATAAACTGTTGTTTTATATTTATGAATAACAAGAGGTAGTTAGAAGTATAATAGTTACTAATGTAGTTCCCCGCCGATAAGACAGTAAGAATGACGAAATTCACGGATAAATAAGTTCTTCATGAATGCTGATCGGTTTATTTTATAGATGGTAATTGTTATCTAATAGGGGTTATCCAAATACAGTAACGTTTGTTAAGTACTTACTTCTTGTTATTTTATTTTCTTGGAATGTGAAGGTTTCCTTCATACTTTTTTTGTTGTCACGGTAGAAACTCATACCGAGCCGTCTCGATTCCACCACTCGGCTGTAAAGCGTGATCGCGGGGGGCACGCGTAGGTGTATGAGGGTCTCCACTGAACACGGTGTCCACTACGGTCCCGTAATATGTGGCAAGGTCACGCGTATCGCGGGTAGCATATTTTACCTCACACAAATGTGATGTTGAGATAATGATAAGTCGAGTAACAAGTTTGATAACATACCTATGATTGAATAGCACTTAATTTGTTGGTTTCAATCATCACAATATGGTCAAGTTCCACTGTATAAGCACGATCGACGTAGATGTAGTAGTATTCGTACTTTGCCGTTTAGCTCGGTGAAAGTCGGCATCTGTAGGTAAAGATGATAAAATCAATAAAATCTTTTGTCTGCAGACACCTGTAGTGATCCGTCACGTTGCAGCAGTGACGATAAATTGATTCGATCGGCAATCGCGTGCCTATAAGAAAATTGATTATAGGGAATTTCACAGTGAAGAGTAGTGAAATTAATAGTCAGTGTTTTCGTAATGGATTAGCAGAGGCAAAATAGATATCGGACGCGAATTGATGTACATTTTGTTAATGAGAAAAATACTAAGTGGCACTTAGTTTTCGCACTGCGGAAGTATCTCTGACAGTAAGATTAAACAGAATTCAAACTGTTACAATAATAGCAGCAAGAGATTCAACAATTATCTGCAGTTGACATAACAGTAATAGGATAATCAAAACAGATGGAGTTTTATTTAGTTTTTCACCACATGTGTTTTACGTTCTCTCGTACGGTGACAACGCGGGCGCTCGTTCTATGTCCATAATACAACACTATTGTTTGGTGCAACAATGCGTGTTGACAAATCTGAAGAATCTTTATTTTCGATTTGCAGTCGTACAGACCTATCAGTACAGCACCTAACTCTGTGTCGTTAACTTTAAAAAGTAGACCGCCACTTTTGGCAGACTATTCCATTTTTGAATTTCGAATACGGAGTGGCTGCCGAATCAAAGCTGGCTGGTGGTTTTAAAAAGGCGGATTGAAACGTAGTGATGGGAGCATTTTGGATGGTATTCGCTCTACTATTTACGTTGATGCAGGTATCTTTAGCTAAATATAATGTGACAGTGAATCTGCCGTTTTTGTGTTCGTTTGGCTTTCATAAGTGCAAGTTCAATTTTATTTTTAACGTTCAACTGTTTGACGGTCTTTAATATGGTGATGGTGTGGTTTATGATGGTTGTGCTTTATTGTGATCATTCGTGAGGTCTCATGGTACACATTAATACCGTTCTGCCTATACAATACTAGTTTAAAATGTATGGAATTATTCAGAGGGCCCTTCTAATTACTTATAACCAACTTAGTTTCAAATATGATTATTAGACCCAGCATTATTTGTTGTGGTCTGGTTGTGTCGGGTGTTGTCAGCTCACGCTGAAATCGTATTTATCGTTATTATATTATTAAATAGCCTTCTTACTCCATAGTCTGCATACGGCATTTATTTGCAAATTTGTCAGACATCGTTCCTACGTAGATTTGTAGCCCGTTTTCCTTCAGAGAGAAGCCTGCGGTCATAAATTAGCCATTACAGTCCATCATTCTAATCATTAGCATTACTTCTTCATGAGGCTTGCAAATATTCTACGATTTTATTTAATAATCGTGCTAATTTAGCACTCCCTTATTTGAATAGTTGCATTGTATTTAGTTTTATGCATTATAGTTACCTATATAAATTACTTTACTTTTATAAATACGCCTAAGACAAAATGACAAGTGCCATAAATAACAAATGTGGAACAAAAACTATTGAATGTTTTTGTAACAGGCTTATATTTTACCTTAATTATATGGTCTAAGTATTTTACCCACGTCTATTTGAATAATGCACTATGCATAGTTACCATAGATTATGTAATGATAGTTACCGTCGCATGCAGTGTATTCTTAATTATTATGAGCACCATTGATATTGCTAACTTTTCATTTTATTATATTGATTTCGGATTCCAAGACATACTTTTCCGCAGATCTTTACGGGCGTCAGAACTCGATATATTTATGGCCATTGCTGCTAGACCCAGCTACACTAGCAATTCAGTAGTGGGAATAACTGTGGGAATAGTCCCAGATTTGTGTATTTCATTAGCGATCTTTCTTATGTTACTGCTACATCTGCGTCTTAACGCGTCAATTATCGCGTTAATTTAGGCGCTACGTAGATGTGGACAACCTTTTAACGCGTTAAAATACTAATTTCCTATGCGATTTTTTTAACGTGTTAACTAACGCGTTATTGGCCATTGCCATTAACGTTAACGCTAATGCAGGTGTAGCAGTAGCATTAGAGAAATCCTTTGAGTATGGGATAAGACAAGAGAGTAAAGATATACTTACTCGAAATTCACACACAGAGTGGCAGACACGATCTACAAGTTGTTTGTTATTATTTTTATAATCGTTCATTAATTTAGCGCAACATATTGCATTTAAGGACGATTAAAATAGTAAGTAACAAAACTGCCTCCGTGGTCCAGTGGATAGCGTATGCGACTGCTGATCGGAGATCCCGGGTTCGATTCCCGGGTCGGGCTAACCAGATTTGACGGCAAATTATTTTTGCACAGACCTGCCCTCTAACCTTATAAAGGCTTTGGTTCATGATGTTCATAAACAAGTGTGAAAGTATTTGTAGGTCAAACTTGTTTTAAAACCATCGCATTATCTCAAAACATTTAATACTTGGGTATATTTTCCCCATGTTTAAGAATATACCCATATTCGTTATTTACTATAAGACATTACAGGATGTTACTTACCACTATATTTAACCATTTCACTCTGTATAGAACATTTCATCGGACAGTTCAAATGCGGAGGAAAAGTTGGAAGAGCCCCCGCTAACGAAATCTCTGGGCTACGCCTTCAGAAAAGGTTTCTTCAACACGTTAGTCGACGCAAAGATGAACAAGGAGTACATGTTTCAATACAATGACATGCTGAAGGCCAGTCAGGAGGCGTTTGAGAACTTCACCAGTAAAAAGGATGATAGGAGGCTAAGGAGAGTGGTTGGAGAGCACAATTATGAAATGATGAAAGAAGGTTCGTAAACATTAAATGTCTACCGTGTATGTGTGTTTAGGATACAATAGTGATTTTGTTTGTTTTTTAATAATTTGTCATAAATTTTCACTTACAAGTTTTACACAGCTATAATTTAAAGACTATAAGTGTCAAAATATCACCGATGAATGTATTAAAATTAGAATATTACAGTAGCTCTAATAGGTAACTGCAATATAAGGACAGTTAAATGACGACGCGATGTTCCTTCCTAATTCGGACCACTGATGGCAGAAATTATATTTACTTAGAGGCAGTCGATATATGCACTCAATTAGCACAATTGTTCTTATTGCATTGCTATATCGGTTGTTGTGATAATGGACACAAAACGATGAGTTTGTTTGTCGATACATGTACATACTTAAGCATGTCTGCGACGTTGTCTTGTTCATAAAACGCCGATATTGAGGATTTTTGGCTAACTGAGGATTTTTAATGCTAGAAATGCATTCTTTTAATGAGGGCGCGAAGTCATTTTGCGGAAAAGGCATTAGATGCCATTCTTGCGACCGTCTGCAACCGCAACTGTGACCAAAACACCCCCCATAGCGCTAGCGACGAGGCGACCGCTAAACCACTCTATATCTGCACTCATCTTAGCCAAGCATAATTATAAAATAACATAATATAAATTAGCCGTGTAGTTGACGGCATAGAATACAAGTGTCACCACCCCCTATCTTCCCGTGGGTGTCGTAAGAGGCGACTAAGGGATAACACCTGTGGATAACACGATGCAAATACCATCTTTGCGTAGAGACGGAAAACTCGATATCAAACCCTATACGACTGCCTCGTTGGTCTCGCGGCATAAATGTGCGCGTGCGATCGGGAGGTCCCGGGTTCGATTCCTGGGTCGGGCAGTGTTATTGGGTTTTTCTGTCACGAAATTCTCAGTAGCAGCACGGAGTCTGGAAATGTGCCCGGTACGGCAATAGGCTCGCCCCTTATTACGTGGGACTAAAGTATATCTGGCGAAAAGTGGGTGTAGAAATACACCTCTGCCTACCCCTTCGGGGATAAAAGGCGTGACGATATGTATGTATGTATGTAATATAAAATAATTGTTTACTTTCGACAGCAGGCGTACTGGATCGTCGCCGCAACAGCCGTGTTTTGGAATCAGCAGTAGGTCAACGACGAGTCAAAACACAAGCAGTGAGAAGACAGAAACTCAACAGCCAAGGTCTAAAGAGTCACCTGGAACATTCCAAACAATCCAACCCGGACATATCTGATAGTTAGTCAAGGGTGTAGATAGTTGTGTGTAGCTCACGTCAAATTGTTTGTACTGAATTATAGACATGTACACAAAACGTATCATTCTGTAGAAAGAGACATTCTGTATTAATTTAAGTCATTCTGTAGTATGAGTTTATCGTAGAGTTCTCGTAGTTTAGGTCTGCAGTTTTGCAATACTTAGGCCCAATAGTGGCAATACTTTTGCCACTGTCTGTTAAGTTACGGTTTAATTACTTGCCATGTGAATTCATGCACACACATTTCGTCCTAACTTTGAATATAAATATCTGGAAAATAATACCTATACAAAGGTGGCGAAACGAGGCCTCAAATTTTAAAGACCTCTTGCAGATTAAGATATTCAGGATGGATTAGAACATTTTTTTCGCTACACGTTTTGAATTTGTTTGCAGTTATGTTTCAGTTTAAGTGTACGTTGTGACTTGTGTTAACGTTTTTCTTTATGAATACTAGATATCTATAATATGTATGTATTAATTAAGCCATCAGGAATTTTCTAGACTGTTATGTGTAAAAGACAGTAGAGTGATATTTACTAACAGTCAATTTGAGCTTACTTTAAAATGTTCTCCGCAAGGTAAAATCATAAATTGTCAGAATCAGAATCACAATCACATCAGGGATCTGATTCTGATTCATTCATTGTATTTTTTTTGTAAATTACACTCGGAATAAGTATCTACGGAATGTCACCACCCCATATCATCCTATGGGTTTCGTAAGACCTGACAGAGGGAGCATATTATGCAGAGAACAGCACTGTAAGAGAAGGAAAACTTGATACAAACCCTATACCAACCCGTTTGGCCAGCATGGTATAGTAGGCCAATTCCTTCTTTCAAAGGAGGGGCCTAGTCCAACAGTGCACTGTTAAAGGCTGATGATGAAGTATTCTCGTATAACAGTTTGTGTAATAAATTGTGGTTATTCGGGCACACAATATTTTAGCTACTGGGCTAAGTTACTTTAGGTCTAAGTTATCTAATATTTGGGTGAGATAAAAGAGGAGTGGTATACACCGAGGTAACCAGAATACATTTTGTTTTTATAGTGCCACCTATACCATATTATGAAGAAGAACGTGTGGAGATGTCCATTTTCCAACGCTACATCATTTTCATGCAGATGTAGAAATTAGCCCATTCGCGACTCTCCGAGTTGCGCGTATAGGACTTCTATTAGTTCTACAGGAGGAATCTGAAGTCCTCATCTGAACTAAATTCTGATATTTCCATCTAACGGCTCAGGCCTTTTAAAGACGAATGTGTAAGTGTAGCAGGTGGCTATGTCTTTTTTGTATAGTTGTGCACATGTATGTAAATAGTTCTTCTCTTATAAATGTAAGTAGGGTATACTGGGTACGGTTGTAACGGGGTACGGTTGTAACAATTCAAATTCGCGGAACTATTGACCGTGTTGGTGCGAGGATGGGTACAAGGGGAGAGACACGTGGCTTACGTGTCCGGACATGATTGCCAGTGCTGCGCCGCACGGTGGGCTGAAAAAGTTCGCTAGTGGACTTAGGGATTTCGAAAAAACTAAGTGGAATATAAATAAACTAATTCCATTTTTGGATTCTATAATCAAATACAACTCAAAATTATTAATACAATTTTTTTGATTAAACGCGTGTTTTATGAGTTATTTAATTTTAAAGATTTTTTTTGTGAAGAAAACAATAAAATGAGAATTACTCGTAATTCTTAAACTATCTTAAGAAAACAATGAAAGTTTATAATAGAAGATATTTTTTGGCTATTTATGCACTATATCGCGAACTGCGTTTTTTTGCGTTTTGGCGGTAATATTTTTTTAAATCTTTTATTCGACACCACCCAGAGAGGTTAAATATTAGGCGCGTTTTTTTATGTGATATCCCCAGTATCCTTAGGATCACCTTAGGATCAAAAAAATCGATTTCGTTTTTTTTTATTTTCCACTAGTTTCATACAAACTTCAAACAATTTTATCTCGGTAAGTATGTACTTTATCAAAAAAAGTCAAAGAATAAAAAAATATTGTTTTCATAAGTAGAATCCAAAAACAAGTCTTTTAGCCCCTAAGTCCACATTTTGATTTTTCAGCCCACCGTGCGCCGCCATCCGCGCGCCATAAACGTTTGCAGGTGCTTGTTTTGTCAACCAAAAGTAAGTATTTTTGATCAATTTCTTTCATAATTTTTTTGTTAATAAAGCGTTCTAAATTTTGTCTGTTTTTATGGGTCATTATTAGACTTTAGACGTACGAATACGGAATTTATTTTTTGTGTAGGTTATTTTTTGTCACTGATAAGATCGTTTTGTTAGTAGAAGGGAAGTGTGAGTACAATTATTGTAACAATTTTCGTGGGTACGGTTGTAACAATAGTTATTTCTGTATTTTTTATATTACAGATGCCTAGAAAACGCGTAAGAACGACGTCAACAGGTGATAGCGAGATATTTCGCTTTAGGGAAGCTTACGATGACGTTAAAACTGGGACTTCTTTGAGACAAGCGGCAGATACCCATGGTATTGACTATGTCTCCCTGCTACGCTACATAAGAAAGAGAGATGCAGCGACCGAAGCTGAGGTGGAAAATATTACAATTGGGTACCTATAGATCTCATAACAGAGTCTTTACAGAAGAGCAAGGACGATAGTTTGCCCAATACCTGACTCCATCAGCAGATATATAATATATGTACAGTCACGAGCATAAATATATTACTATGGGCAGATTAGCAAAAATATCTGTCCCAGGAATGAGTTCAATAATATCTGTCTGCACGTACGCAGCAAAAATATCTGATATTATCAGGCAGCATAATGAAGTGGCATCAAAATTATGTGATGAAAATGTCGAAGCATAAATATGTGATGTGACAGGTGGCAAAATGTTATGATACCTTGTGGAGAGCAAATATATGTCACGTTTTCTATTTCTGTAGTTTGCATTGATTCCGCCCTAAAAGCATAAATATGTGATATCAACTAAGTGGCAATAATATCGGACATTATTTTATCTTCAATTTAATTTTAAATTCATACGAATTAATTAAAGCTATAAATTTTATTTTACATTATTTTAATGTGGGCTGTCGTTTTATACTATATTTATGTCTAGACATTTCCAATATCACTACTAGTGGGTAGTTTCTTTCTATATACAGTTGCCGAGTAACAGTTTAGGAATAGGTAATATTATCGGACTGCCTAGCCAAATCCGTTACTTTTTGTAATCTGTCAAAACGCCAGTTTTGTATCTAATCATTTTTCATACTCAATTGCTGTACTTTTTTGATGGTTTTATGGTTTTATTTTTATGAAATTTGCTGTAAGAGCAAAATTAAAATTTAAGAATATTTATAGGGATGCTTTGATAAATAACAATTTGCAATTTAGTTTTAATACATACATACAAATAGTCTCACGCCTGTTTTCCCGAAGTGGTAGGCAGAGACATATTAAACGCCCACTTTTCGCCAGTGTTTTGATCCCACGTAATAGTTGGCGAGCCTATTGCCACTTATCGGGATATTTTGTTTGCCAGAGCCTCGTCCATTGATCGGCAGGTGCATCACTTGCAGGTGAGGTTGGCTTGGGACCCTAAGTTCTTGGTGGGAACCCTATGCACCCGTTTTAATACAGTCCGATTCCCTATAGAGTAACACCTCAGGCCCCCAGACTTTATTGGATTTGTTTTGGATTTCATTGGATTGACGATGAGTTATCAAACATCAATGTCGATGAATATGTGAAATAAAAATATATTTTATTGTATTTTTTTGCATTTTTTTTGCTGCTCGCAAGTGTGTGCTAAAATTGTTCTACAATGCAAGAGAGGCTACGGCACGTAATTATGCAAATGGTGGCTTTAGTCGATTTTAATTCATCATTTAAATGATATGTCACCCGAAAATAACAAGATCCGGCAGTTTATAAATTTCCTAGTAAATTTATAAACTTCGTAGGATTCTAAACGGGAGATAAATTGTATGATTTTACGCCCATATTTTCGCAAATTTAGCAATTTACGACGCCTCGTGATAAATTTATAACCTAACGGATATCCATACGTAAGGTTCTAAACGGTTCGACCTATCACAGAAGCTTAGCGTTAATTTTACGCTTCTTTAAAATACGGCAAATAACACACTGCTCTCTGATTGGTCGGTCGGTGATAATGAAGGTCGGCATCATTTAAACTTAATAGGTTATGCTCGGTTTTTTTGTGACCTTGAATTCAAAAAAAGGGAGCCCTGTTTTTGCTTAGTTCCCTTGCCTTAGGCTCATAAACATCGCTAAAGTTACAGTTTATTTGTTAACGTGGCGAACAATAACGTTGGAGAGGCGGGGTGTAATGAAAAAAAACACGTGATTTATTTAACCAATCAGAGCGCACATGGCGTTGGTTATCTCTTACTAATTATTTTACGCGTGAATTCGTAACTTTAGCCATTTGCGAAAATATGGAGGTAAAATAATATAATTTATATCTCGTTTAGCATCCTATGAAAGTCGTAGATAGATACGCAGTGAAATATTGCAAATGACTTTACATATAAATATACATGATGAATTAAAATCGACTAAAGCCACCATTTGCATAATTACTTCCCGTAGCCTCTCTTGCATTGTAGAAAAAATTTAGC
Organism: Euclidia mi; assembly: GCA_944739405.2. Classification (NCBI taxonomy): domain Eukaryota; kingdom Metazoa; phylum Arthropoda; class Insecta; order Lepidoptera; family Erebidae; genus Euclidia; species Euclidia mi. The sequence continues at coordinate 27,234,651 of OX123201.2, forward strand.
AAAAAAAAATACAAAAAAATAGATATTTTTATTTCTCATATTCATATGTGATGTTTGATAACTCATCGTCAATCCAATGAATTCCAAAAAAAAAAAGAAAATAAGTAAAGTCTGGGGGCCTGGGATGTTACTCTGTAGGGAATCGGACTGTATTAACCTCTTGTATGCCGGAATGCCAGACACAATTAAAAAGCTATTGTGTCTCGCGTAGATCTGCGTTCCGGCATACAAGGGGTTAAAATTAAATTGCAAATTATTATTTATCAAAAAGATTGTATAAAAGCATCCCTATAAAAATGCTTAAAGTTTAATTTTGCCCTTACAGCTAATTTTATATAAATAAAACCATCAAAAAAGTACAGCAATTGAGTATGAAAAATGATTACATACAAAACTGGCGTTTTGACAAGTGACAAAAGTAACTGATTTGGCTAGGCAGTCCGATATTATTACCTATTCCTAAACTGTTACTCGGCAGCCGTTTATAAGAAAAGATCTACCCATTAATGGTGATATTGGATATGTCAAGACATAAATATAGTATAAAACGACAGCCCACATTAAAATAATGAAAAATAAAATTTATAGCTTTAATGAATTCGTATGAATTTAAAATTGGGTGCATAGGGTTCCCACCAAGAACTTAGGGTCCCAAGCCAACCTCACCTGCAATTGGTGCACCTGCCGATCAACGGACGAGGCTCTGGCAAACGAAATGTCCCAATAAGCGGCAATAGGCTCGCCACCTATTATGTGGGATCAAAACACTGGCGAAGAGTGGGCGTTTAATATGCCTTTGCCTACCCCTTCGGGGAAGCAGGCGTGAGTCTATGTATGTATGTATGTATGAATTTAAAATTAAATTGAAGATAAAATAATGTACGATATTATTGCCACTTAGTTGATATCACATATTTATGCTTTAAGGGCGGAATCAATGCAAACTATAGAAATAGAAAACGTGACATATATTTGCTCTCCACAAGGTATCATAACATTTTGCCACCTGTCACATCACATATTTATGCTTAGACATTTTCATCACATAATTTTGATGCCACTTCATTATGCTGCCTGATAATATCAGATATATTTACTGCGTACGTGCAGACAGATATTACTGAACTCATTCCTGGGTCACATATTTTTGCTAGTCTGCCCATAGTAATATATTTATGCTCGTGACTGTACAATAAATTTGTTACCTTAAAAATTAAAATCTTAAAGACTGATGAAAATTATTGCTTAAAATGTGCCTAAAATGGTGCCATATTAATTTTAAGTAATATATAAGTACTTGATTGGTTACTTGGTTTATTAACAATAAACGTGATTGACATTGTGTATTATTCGAATATGATACAATTGACACCCCTCGGTGTTACAACCGCCCGTATGGGGCTCAGTTGTAACAGTAGCCCACATTTAAGTTAGTTGTAATTGTCTGGAAACTATTGCCTCTAGTCCTCTAATTGTTATGTCTTTTTGAAGAGAAATGGTTACTCTTTTATTTCAAATGTTTAATAAGTTGTTAGTACTTACCTACTAATAATGCGACTTGTACGAACGATCAACGCGAAATTGTTACAACCGTACCCAGTCTACCCTAAGGCTTCTTATTGTTCTTTATCAGTAATCACGTAGCTTAGTATGTAGCACTTTTAGCTAATTTCATATTTATCTCAAACTTTCCTGTGTACCTAGTTGTACTCTTTTCTTTTAACTTCAAAGGTTTGCTTATTGTTTTTTTAGAAATTTTACACACACGGGCACTTTTATTACTAACAGAGGTCCCACCGATTCGTATTCAATTTCGCCCCTTCGTAGCAAATAGGTCAAAAAAATATATCAAAAAGACATAACTACGCATCATGGAGACAAGACGTTCTGTTTGTGATAGTTTAATTACGCATCATGGAGACAAGACGTTCTGTTTGTGAGTGTTTTGGTCACATAAATTATTAATTTCTGTGGTTTTGCTGCTAGTTTCTGAAATATTTTGGGTCAGAATGATTGCGCGATGATATATTAGTTCCCAGAAGATAATTTTCATCTATCTGAATTATGTATATTTAAACTGTTGTAGCAATGGCAAACATCCTACGTGTGTGAGCATATTATTTTTACTGAAAGGTGAAACTATCTATACCTACTACCTTTCCTTCGGTAAAAGCTGTGTGCTGTGTAAACAAAGTTATTCAATAAATGATTAATAATAAATAGTTAAATATTTTTTCTGTGGGATCAGCGCGTTCAAAAATTTGAACTAAGCAAGTTGCGTAATAAAATTACTTATGTCCGATAAGCTGGTAATTGATCACCTAATCAGAAAAGTTTTCAAAAGAATGAAATACGATGGTATGTTAGTGTACGTAGGTACACATTTTAGTCTAATGAGAACTTTATTCATGTACTTAGTCACAACAGAGGTTTTTGTCTTACAAATATATTATAAAGAAGCACGTTTTATAAAAATGGCAGCCTCATCTGAACCTTGATGACTTGGCAACGTTCATTTTGACAATGGTTTGTAAATTTTAATATTAAGTAGGTAGGTATTTATAACATTGTAATATGTAAGTTATGTTTATTACATATAAAATTGAAGCTTTTGTTAATAAATAAAGCTTTACGAGATGCCCTATGAAGTTTTACTACAACCTTTTATATACTGTATACATGTATTCAAACTTATTATAGAAGTAAACTTGGTACAAACTTGTAGGATTCATGTGAAGAAGAAGATAATCTTTTGCCTTTAAATTATATTAAATTAAAGAGTAATTCTAATATAGGTAGCATCTAAAAATGCAAGAAAACAAATTATAAAACGGCAGACGAACCCCAATTTTATGCATGTTTATAATAGATTAAAAGATTCAGTACCTACAATTTTTTTTCATCTGGATGGTTCAAAGAAGCCACGTGGAGGAAAATATGGCAACGAAAATATAGACAAGTCTTAAAAAGATGAGGTTAGTTTAGGTTTAGTTAAGCGCCGTAACTTTTATGTTCGTCGGAGAGATATTTTAATCTACAACGATTCTTTACTCAACAAGTAGGTACCCATTTTGGCTGGTGCGGGAATTGCTATACTACATTGCATCGGTCTTAAATTTTCTGTCTTTACACTTCTTACATTTATCTTCATAATACACAAAAAAGACAAATCAGTAATAATAATAATAATTTTTATTTGCATCAAACACAGTACATAAGGTGTTACAATAGATAATTGGTATCATATGTTTGGCTGTAAACAGCATGCAAAACTATTAGCCGTAGAAACAATGTTACTTAATCTAGTAGTACATTACAGTGAAATACAAAAACAATAATTGGTACATAATTATATTGCAAAATTTAAAACAGTAGGTACTAATAATAAGAAAATAAAATTAATTACAGAATCAAAGAAATTTACAACGAACAGCTGGTATTCATATTATTTATGGTAATTTTTTCTTCCAAGTAATCATAAATTGAATAGAAAGCTTTGGTTGCAAGCCATGACCAAAGCCGCGCCTTAAACACTTTACTTGGCAGATCTATTAAGTCTTTTGGTAATTTATTATAAATTTTGATTGCCATAGTGTAAGAATTTCGACGATACAATTCAGTTCTTAAGCTAGGTACAAGTAATTTATCAGAATGCCTAGTAGGTATTAAACGTACAGTGATCACTCCATTTCGGGAATAGGTAAGGATGTGTTTTTACAAAATAACAGCATTCAAGGATGTAGATAGATGGAAGTGTCATAAATTTTAGTTTGGGAAATAATAATCTGCAAGATGTAAGTGGAGTTACACCGGCCAGTGCACGGATGCATTGTTTCTGGGCTAAAAAAACTTTATTCATCTCAACAGAGTTACCCCACAAAAGGATACCGTATCTAATTATCGATGCTATATATCCATGGTATGCTTGTATCGCCGTATTTTGATTTGCAGCTTTTGTTAACCGCCAGAGCGCATACGCAAATCTATTCAATTTGTTACAAATTTTTTTAAGGTGTAGGGCCCAACGACATTGTCTATCTAGAATTATACCTAAGAAGGAAACATCTTCTGACTCTTGAATTGTTTCATTCATATACTTAACTCTAAGATTGTTCTTGTTTGGATAGCTATTATTGCATAATTCTGGTTTTATTAATATTAACCTTGAGTTTACTGTTATCTAACCATGTTACAATTTCAGATATGCAACTGTTAATATCATCATTGTAATTGCTAGCTTTAGACTCTGATATTACCACCGCTATATCTTTGGCAAAGAGTGTGCAATCGTGCCGTGTTACTTCAGGCAGATCATTTATAAATATTAAGAAAAGCACTGGTCGCAATATACTTCCTTGAGAGACACCTAGTTGGTTTTTCACAAGATCTGAATGTGAGTTTCATGCTTTAGTTCATTCACACTGAGGATATCAACGTACTGAGTTCTGGCGGTTAGATAACTCTAGCCATTTATTTGCGATACCTCTAATCCCATACTTTTCACATTTGATAAGTAGCTGGCTGTGGGGAACAACATCGAACGCTTTACTTAAATCAAAGAATATAGCTGAGGTGCGTACATTTTTATCTAAATTTTTAGAGTATCTTATTGACAAAATTAAAAACTGCTAGCAAATGTGCACTCAATTCTCATTATAATATTTTTTACATAATATTCAACATAATTGCATTCAAACAATTCTTCGTTATGGTAATGAAGTACGAAGTTATTGCGCAAAATGTCGTAATCTCAAGTTTATCACATTGTATTTATTATATTGTTTTGATCTGCTTCATAGAAAATATTCGCCATAAAATACAGTACGCTTGAGTTAATGTAGATAATTGTACAGATTACGTCATTTGCTTAATTTTGGGATCAATGTGTGCAATAATAAAGTAATACAAAAAATAACAATGTGAAGGGACACGAATGTTATTAATTTCCTGTTATCAAAAGATGAAAACAACGGTAAGCTAATAATAAGGTTCGCGCCGACCTAATCCAGCGCCGCCTGTATGCAAAATCTATGAATCGCCTTTTTCGAAATTAATTTTAATAATTCACGCATTTCACCCGGCGCCGAAGTTAACTATTTAGTAATCTGTGCCGGCGCGCCGTGCCTCTATTACTCTGGCGCCAGTGAGCGCCGCGCACACTGCACATAGGGGCGGCTCGGTCCTGAAGGTAATATAGGTTCTGTACCATGTAGGTTCTTGTACTGAGTAACGCAGCTAGTATGGACATTTGCTCAAATGGTAAAACTATGCAAAACACATTACTGTCCCAATATGCCAAATTACTATAGAGCATTGATAACATATGTTGACGTCATATCAAAAATGGAAACACGCCTAATTCGCTGCCTGACCGAAAGTGGGTAATAGGAAAACAAGCAGCAATAGGAAACCTGATGATGGCGTCTTTAAGGCCATTTATATTTAAATCGAAAGCCGGTCTTAAGCGTACCTATCTGTTCATTCTAAAACCAGCAGAACTCTCGGCAGAACCTGATAGAATTCTGAAGAGTGGAGTAGCTGCCTGAGAGCATGTCACATGACTCTCTGATGAGTCTCACTTGGCAGATAAAATCTGAATGTGTTAATAGCTCATAACGTCAAGCAGTTTTAGTAGGTACTTTTCGTGTACCTACCTATTGTCTCCATGCGATGATAAGAAATGATTTTAAAGATTCTGTTCTGTATAATATGTAAAGTAACAGCTGTCAAAGTAATGTGTTCACGTCTCGTGCTGCCGCAGGTACCTACCTAAAGCTAGCTAAAGCCTGTACCTAAATCAATAGAAATTTGTATAAACGACATTGCAGAGGTTTTATGCATTATCGCAGATACGCTCCGGTGGACGCTCCAGTGGTTAGGCAGTCTGATGTTTGGATGGCTTAAAAAGTGGCTTAGCCAAATATCTTCCATGGCCCAAAATAAAAATGTGCAGAGCGCCTAATTGAAATTTTGTCGTAATAAGCATTGTTTTTGTTTGATACATAACGCCACAGGAAGTCTGAGATAATAACATACTGATACAGTGAATGAATCGTTGACACGTGAGTTTAATTTCGCAGAACTTAGACTTGTAGATTATATATAGTGTCAGAAGAACCATCACCAAGCCGAAGTCTACTGCGTCTTATAAAATAGGATCACTTAAAAAAAATCGACAGGAAGACTGCCTCGTTGGTCTCGCGGCATAAATGTGCGTGTGGGATCGCTCGCCCCTTATTACGTGGGACTAAATTATATGTGGCGAAAAGTGGGTGTAGAAATACATCTCTGCCTACCCCTTCGGGGATAAAAGGCGTAACGTTATGTATGTTATGCTAAAAAAAATCGTTTTACAGGAATTATTTTTGCTTAGTATGACTTGACATGGTGTGCAAAATGAGTAAACTTCGGCTTGGGGATGGATCTTTTGACAATATGTATAGGGTCAAGGAGGCAACAGTGACTCGGATTTTTTCAAATGGGTGAATATTGAGAAAATTATCATTGAATTTATCTAAAACTTGTACATATTGATGGTTAGGTATTATAGTTTAAAACTGGATTATTATAATAGCACTAAATATTACTAAAATAAAATGAGAGGCCAAAAACTAAACATCGGGAATTGAGCCACTGTGTACACCTAGGTGTACACAGTGGCTCAACCCCGTAGTACACAGTGACTCTAGTAGTACACAGTGACTCATCAGTAGAAATTTAATGAAGGATTATTACTTCAAATTATATTCTTATTGAAAATCAATAGACAGTTAATTTTCTTTATTCGTGGTTATCCATTATTAAAATACACGGATTTTCTTTAGTAGCATTCGTATGTTTTAGAAAGTATTTTATTACAAGAGTTCCAGGTGGCGTGTTCTTGATCATGTGATCTTTTAAATTCTTCCTAGGAAAGATCATGACTGGAGGCAAGAAATTCCCACTGGCGCTCACGATACAGCATGTTGTTACCAACGTCCCTCTCTCGCCGCTTGTCACTTTTCCTATGGTTTTTCGACCAATCGGTGCGATAACTTTCTGAGGTTTTTGCACCGTAGTCGTTGATGTCTCATTCAGGTTGAATATTCTGGTTCCATCCGCAAAGTTAGGACTCCAAGAAATCAGGTTCTCTAAATTATCAATAAATTTTGAGACGTTGCTTTTGTTAAAGGCTCTGGTCCTGGCGAGACATGTAGTACACAGTGACTCAGAGTCACTGTGTACTTCTTAGAATTGAGTCACTGTGTACGACTACGCCATTTTGAATATATCTGATCACAGCATTCGAGTCAAATAATAATTACGATAAACAACTACATTAATGAGAACACTATTGTAATAACTAATTGGTGAATATAAAAGGCAATACAAATTGTCACAACCTGAACTATGAAAACAAAAGAAACTCACCTCAAAAAGTAATTTTGTGGCCACGAAAACAAAAACACGCCGTCACACTACCGTACGACGCTTGACCTGCCAACCAACTGGTTAGAATTTGTTAGGGGTTCACATGCTAGTATTCTGTGACAAGAAGAGAAATATCTCGCGCGTTTATCGAGTAATAACATGAATGAGTCACTGTATCCGACTGAGCCACTGTTGCCTCCCTGACCCTACCCTGTATTACAACTATTGGTGCTAACTGCCTGATTAAATAGGTATGCATCAAAAACATCATGAGAACTCAATGGCGAAGTAACTCGATTGAGTAAAAATAAGTACACCTTGTAATCCGAGTTGGTATACAGTTACTTGGCTAAAGTCAAGTTCCTAGGCGAAGTTTCCAAGCAAAGATACTTAACAGAGGAATATTCCCTGTGGCGTTATGTATCCAACAAAAACAATGCTTATTACGAAAAATATTTAAGTAGACGCTCTGGTTTTAGACAATAAACGGTTTTGCGTTAGGTATCAGTTGTTTTCTAAAATTAAGGCCTGGGGTCAGTTTGCAAGTCTAGCAATATTTAGCAGAATATAAGCTTATCTATAGCCTAGTGGAGATACCTACCAACAGACTGCCACGCAGAGGGTATTGGGTTCGATTCCTCGGGCGCACCACTGACTTTTCGGAGTTATGTGCGTATTAAATTGCTAAAATTATCGCTTGCCTCGTGCCTCGGAGTGCACGTTGAGCCGTCGGTCCCGGTTGTGATGAAGATCTTTGACCGTCGTTATGGGGCTTCAGTGAGTACCTTCTAACTTCTAAATAAGTTAACTAACACTAGTTAGTCTAAAGGTCGATACCATGAAATATCGCTATCTATTCGGGTTGCGGAAGTCAGACAGTGGCTCTGTGTAAAAATTTATCTAATATTCAGCCAAATCCGGTTAGACCAGTAAGCGGACCCTAGGTTGAAACTGGGATAACGCTAGGAGGATGATGATGACAGAGCGAATGGCGCTCGAAGACCGGAAATATTTATAATTCAATTTAATTTACTCTACCATGGCAACAAATAGAAAACCACCTCATTTAATGGTCTGGCTACAACGTTATAGCAGACAATAAATAATGCTAAGTCAAAGTACAATCAGATAATATTTTCATGTATATAATATTCCGTGTGGTGACGGCTTAAGAATACGGAATGTCACCAGCCATATCATCCCATGGGTGTCGTAAGAGCCGACAGAGGGAGCATATTATGCAGAGAACAGCACTGTAAGGGAAGGAAAACTTGATACAAACCCTATACCTACCAACCCGTTTGGCCAGCGTGGTATAGTAGGCCAATTCCTCCTTTCAATGGAGAGGCCTAGTCCAGCAGTGGACTGTTAAAGGCTGATGATGATGTTGATAATCTTTCATAGCCAAAAAGGATGGCCATGTCAATGCACAATGTCGCCGTGACATATTGTTATAGGTATAGGTCGGTTCATGAAAGATGACCACTGCGCAGAAATCATTTTTTAGGTCCCCGTGGAGGTGCGGGGTGAGGAGCGGGTGGAATGCCAATGGCATGGCTCATTTCTTGACGCAATCCCTAAATGCGTCAAGAATGAAGCCACGCCATTGGTGCACGAATGTATATATGCGCGACGGCCGCCATTGGCCGTTGTGAACCGATCTATACTAGTAGCACAGTCAAATAATCCATACAGTCGTTCGACGAACGCGTCTAGACCGGTCAATTGTGCGGGGGCCAAGAGGTGAGACGCGGGAAGAGCGGTACCTAGTTACGTATATCGCCTTAGTTCGTAACTAGGTACATGTTTTTGGTGGCTGGCACGTGCTTGGTTTTTGTTCGTTAGTTATTTATTTGCTTATGAATATTAATTAAGATGGTGCATACGACTTGTGCTGTGAGACATTGAAATTCTTTATGCTGTTTAAGGATTTAAATAAATAAGGATTTTAAAAATCTGCGATTTCATCAATTTACTTATACCAAAAAAGAAAATTTTATAAATTATAATTATTTATATTATTTTGAAATGTATGTACCTATAACCACTTAAAATGATGTGCACATTCCTACTAATCTACTTACGTTTTACAATATCTCATGTCGGGCCAAATCACATAATAAAGTAGCAATTATTGTACGTAAACAACATGGCAGACGTAAGCAAATATGCTTTGTAAGGTAATATTCGATTCTGGTGTGATTTTAATTTCATTCAATAAGTACCTAGTACCATCGTATTAGGTAAGTACCTATCAAATATTATTATGTAGGTATCTTGGTAACGGCGCATCTTAGCTCAAAAATGACCGTATTTTTGGCCCCCTTTTATAAACCCCACACGTTCCCCGTAATCTCATAGCCTGGTCACCCATACATAAAATGACCGTGATGTCTATTGCTTTACCTTAACGTAGTTTGCACGAAAAAAAACTGCCAAATACTTCATATCGATAACATAGGCTCTGCAAACTGATCCCAAGGTTACTCATCCATTAAACCACCGCTATGTCAATCGCTTTATTTTAACTTGGTTTGTACGAAAAATGCTTTATATTCTTAACCGCCTCTCACGACACCTGCGGAATGCTGGTGCACCTGCGGGGTGCTGACTGACACTTTGTATGCAAATCTGTCACCGCACGAAAAATGCAACGTGTTTTATAATAATTATTTATCGTTGATTATTGTAATATAATAACTAGCTGTTGCCCACGGTTTCACTCGTGTCCTGAGGTCGCATACCCGGTTAATTTTTAGCCTAAATTACTCGTTGGTACATCAGGCCAGTGAGGGTCCCGTCAAAATAGGTCCAGCCGTTCCAGAGATTATCGAGAACAAACAGACAGACAGACAAAAATTGTAAAAGATTTCATTTCGGTGTATGTACCGTGTATACATCCATATGCATTTAGTAAAAAGCGGTTATTTTAATATTACAAACAGACACTCCAATTTTATTTATATGTATAGAAAGTGATTTACACTGTATTATTCATGTAGCGTAGCAATTGTAATATTTTTCTAAAATAAATAGACGGTGTTTGAAAAAGTAGGTATTGTTTACATGTGGCAGCCCTAGCCTACTTACCCTTGTCTAGACGTTGTCGGCTTTTTCTACGAGAGCAAAGGCGTCAAACTACTGTATGTCTTTATACTGTGCTAGTAGCGTCAAGGAGCAAGTATACAGGAGGGAGCATTTCAAAATGAGTAGAAAACGTATATGCATCTCTTTTCTCTTTATTTACAAAACTGCATATGTTCGAGTATGATAGCCATAGAGCTTTTATACAGCCTTGAATGACATATGCCAAGAAAAATGTTATGTCATGTCGATGTTCGTCCAGCTGGAGTGAAAGCCGTGTCGAAATAAATTGCAATTTTAATTGCTACAAAATATTAAAATCGTAGATATGACCACTTCTAAACATTAAAAAATGACCATAGTTTGTAATGCCGTCGGATGTAAAAGCCAAATGGGACTATTGACCGAAAATGGTCAAAAAATATCTTACCACCGGTAAGTCATAATAAGTAAAATTGTAGATATCTGCCGTAATAATTCTACAATGATATTTGTAAAGCTTATACTTAAAGATAAAGATAATGACCACCGTTGACACATATTTTTATTCCAATAGTCACAATGAAATAAATATAATAGAAATATTTCGATAAAAAATATGAGGATAGTGTTGTAATACAATTGTCAGTTAGAAAACCAGTTTTTGAAAGATTATAATTTGAATAATTGGTAATATTTGCCGTGTGGTTGACGGCATAGAATACAAGTGTCACCACCCCCTATCTTCTCGTGGGTGTCGTAAGAGGCGACTAAGAGATAACACGATGCAAATACCATCTTTGCGTAGAGATGGAAAACTCGACATCAAACCCTATACGACTGCCTCGTTGGTCTCGCGGCATAAATGTGCGCGTGGGATCGGGAAGTCCCGGGTTCGATTCCTGGGTCGGGCAGTGTTATTGGGTTTTTCTGTTACGAAATTCTCAGTAGCAGCACGGAGTCTGGAAATGTGCCCGGTACGGCAATAGGCTCGCACCTTATTACGTGGGACTAAAGTATATCTTGCGAAAAGTGGGTGTATTAATACACCTCTGCCTACCCCTTCGGGGATAAAAGGCGTGACGATATGTATGTATGTATGTAATTGGTTATTAATTGTGATTTTTTGTAGATTTCCAAAGAATGAAGGTTCGAAACTAAATTGGGTCCGAAATATGAGAAAGGGAGAATGGCAACAGTCTAATTCTTCTAAATTTTGTTCGCTTGATTTTGTGTCTGCTTGTTATCAAGAAGGATTTCAAAGAAAAGTTTTCATTCTTATGCTGTGCCTACTATTTTTACTAACCAGATATCTAATTCTGAGGTTTGTACTTCTACTTTATTTTTATTAACTTATATTTTTATCAATGATTATATACCAACATTGCAACTATTAAAATATGCTATAGTAATCATATATGTATATATGATTACTATAGCATAAACATATATCATAAACAGATTTGTGTTGTAATTTTCAGAAATGTCCGAAATAACGAAACCTTATTTTTAGAAGCGATAATAAAGCTTTAAGACTTACTTTAATAAAGCTTTAAGATCTACTAGTCCAGTGAAATTTAAACGTTCGAATAACAAACAGCACAAAAGAGCGCAACAATCATGCAATAAGCAAACTCAAACAGATATTTTGTGTACAGAGTCATCAGTTTCCGAGACACCATATGAACAGAATACAAGTAGGGAGGAAATGCCAAAAAACTCCATTAGAAAAAGCAAAATATGTATTTTGAGCACAAATAACAAGAACGAAACTCTTAGTATTGCAAGAAATACACTGATGGGGGCGGATATATGTCACTACATTGTATCTCGCGGCAATACGCAGCTGCTACTACAAGGACTTCAAGAAAAACTGCAGGGGTTTTCAATGGAGGACTATTGCATAATATTACTGGGCGAAGAAGATTTTAAAGTGACAAACATTTACTTAGACATTATTGTACATATGAGAGAGGTATTACTAAAAATTAAACATACGAATATAATTATATGTACCCCAACATATAAGTGTGCAAGCTATACCAATTTATACAACTCCAGAGTGGAAACATTTAATAATTTGCTTTACTTGGATTTATTAACTCATAAACATGCTTATGTGGTGGATAGCAATAGAAATCTATGTTATGACTATACCATGTTTAACAAACGCAATGGCGCGTTAAATAATTATGGAATGCAAATGATTTTTAATGACATATATGACATAATTATTTACATACAAAATTATAATTATACAATTATCAATGACATTCACACAAATAATGGTACAATAACATATAACAATAATGATAATTATGGAAGTTGTGATGATCTTTTTCGTTAATAAGGTTCTATATATACTACATCAGAATATTGCGGGCTTATTATCTAAATCCGATACTCTTTCAGTTTGTCTTGCTGAACTATTTTCTAAAAATAAAGCTGTTGACGTGATATGTGTAACTGAGCACTTTATTATGTCAGGTTACGAGTCCCAGCTCAATATACCTAATTATTATCTAGGTGCATGCTACAGCAGGACAAACAGTAAAAGAGGGGGAGCCTGTATTTTAATTAAAACTGGTATCGAATGTAGAGAAATAACAGAGGTTGCTGCTCTTTCTTACATGGGAATTTTTGAGTGTTGTGCAATAGAACTTCCCAGTTATAAAATAGCAATTATATGTGTGTATAGAACCCCAAAAGTGGACAAGTTAGATATATTTTTCCAAAGATTAGAACAGGTGCTATCCATAGTTCATAAGAAAAAATATACAAACATACTTATGGCTGGTGATTTTAATATTAATATAATGAAAAATGGTCATACGTCTCTAGAATTTAAATGCTTGCTTTCACACTTTAATTTAAAACTAGCTGTAGATAAACCAACACGAATAAAAAATCAAACGTGTATTGATAACATAGCTCATAATTTTATCAGGCCTTGTAGAACTGAAATAATAGAATTCGCCATCTCAGATCACACTGCACAGTTGCTAGAATTACCGGTGAGGAACAAGTGTATAGTTAAATATTGGCGTAAAAAAGTAAGGGATTATTCTAAAGAAAATATCATAAAATTCAAGGATTGCATAGCGAATTTAACTTTTTCTGAGATGTATGACATAGAAGACCCAAATATAGCTTATGATCTTTTCATTAATCAATTTAAACTTTTCTATGATCTTTGCTTTCCCTTTAGAATCATTACTATTAACAGCACTAAAAGGCCAAAGTGGATTTCTCGAGGTATCAGGATCTGTAGCATAAAGAAAAGAAAGTTATTATGGATGTATAGACGTAAAAGCACGCAGGTCAATCTCTCTGATTACACTAATTATGCAAAACTATTTAAAAAAATAATAAATTTGACAAAACGCTCACAAAACTGCTTCAGAATCAAAACATCAGATAATAAAAGTAAAGCTACATGGCAGATAATTAATAGCAATAAGCCCAATATTCCCAAAAACGACATACAAAAAATACAAATTGACAATAAAATCATTACCAGACCCTTGACAATAGCAAATGCTTTTAATGATTATTTTATAGACAAAATTGTGCCAATTCAAAATTATAATAATAATGTCACATCGCTAATAAAAAGAAATACACACTCGATGTTTATGTCTCCGTGTTTACCGAATGACATCTATAATATAATAAACGGTCTTAAAAATTCCAACAGTGTAGGTCAAGATGGAATAGCTACAAAAATAATTAAATCTGTTGGTCATTTAATATGTCAACACTTGTCATACCTCTTAAATTTATGTATAGTGCATGGTATATTTCCAGAGAGCTTAAAAATTTCAATCATAAAACCTCTGCATAAAAGAGACAGTAAAGAAGAAATACAAAATTATCGACCGATAGCCTTGACATCCATAGTATCGAAAATTTTCGAGAAATACATTTATAGACAGGTTAACTTATATTTAGAAAAAAATAATATACTTTGTCAAGATCAGAAAGGATTTAGAAAAAATATGACTATTAATATGGCTATCTATGACTTTCTTCGGAATATAATGATAAATATTGACAAAAGGACACCAGTCTGTGCAGTTTATTGTGACATGACCCAAGCTTTTGACTACGTTGACTTTACTATATTAAAAATGAAATTAGAATGCTACGGAATAAGGGGCAATGTACTAAACCTCTTTGAATCTTACTTGTCAAACAGAAAACAGGTTACAGCTGTCACAAGATTGAATATTAAGACAAAAAATGAAGAAACATATATATCTAGTGAACGTCAAGTTAGGTTTGGAGTCCCACAAGGAAGCGTACTGGGCCCATTATTATTTATCCTTTATATAAACGACCTTCCCTTTTCAATAACACAGCCAATGACCCTTTTTGCTGACGACAGTACGCTGACTATATCATGTAAAAACCCTGACACTTATCAAAATGACATTAATAATTGTATCTCTTCGTCTATAGCATGGCTTATAAATAATAATTTGAAAATCAATTTAGTAAAGACAAACATTATGCATTTTAACCAACGTCTAGACTCGCCATCGCAAATTAAGGTTAGTTATAATGATCAATGCATAAAAGAAGTAGACAGTGCGAAATTTCTTGGAATTGTAATGGACAAAAAGATAAACTGGAAGGCTCACATTGAGTATATTAGTACAAGAATTAGTTCCTCATCTTATGCATTATATAAACTCTCCCCTACAGTGAATGTTGAGACACTGCTCATAGCGTACCATGGTTTGGTGACACCGATCATAAGATATGGAATAATCTTTTGGGGCAATTCCACCGACAAAGATATAATTATTAAGTTACAAAAACGTTGTATTCGTGCTATGTTTGGTCTAAAAATTGTAGAAAGTTGCAAGCCACTTTTCATTAAGCATAAAATTTTAACGTTTACATGTTTGTATATTTTGGAAGTATGCATGTTTGTCAAATCGAACCCAACATTGTTTCCACGTCTATCTGATGTAGCTACACGCAACAGGCGTGATAATTATAGACTTTGCATGTATAAGGCTAGAACTGCTCTAATGGGAAATAGTTTTTTCTGTATGGCGCCAAAAATTTTTAATAAAGTTCCCAATCATTACAAGGACTACAATATATGTATATTTAAATCTAAAATTAAAAAGATGCTATTACAAAAGGCTTATTATAATATATATGAATTTTTGAATGATGCTAATCTTGTATAAATGACATGAATATTTAACAACTGTTTTCTATTTTATTACATAATTTATATATATTTTGAATAATCCTGAATATTTTGACTAATTATTTTTGACATTGTATAAGAATTTATTAAATTAAGCATGTAATTTGTACGCCGGTTACGGCAGAACATGTTGATACTTTTAAGACTGATATACCATCCATTTTTGTAAACACACATGTTTTGACAAATAAACGTTATCTTATCTTATCTTATCTTATCTAAGAGTGAACATGGCTTGCACTTCTGGAACTCAGGATGAAAATATTGTTCGTAAATGTTAACTGTTTCCGCCCATGTACATCCCATTTTGGTAATACATATAGTATCAGACCTGCCGGGCAGTTATCGTGTGCATTACTTTGTGGTATAAATAAATGATTTTGACTATTTAGACTTTTTTTTCAATTACTTTCCTAAATACTGTAAAAAGAGAGGTAATAATAAGATATGATCAATCATATCTTATTATTACCTCTCTTTTTACAGTATTTGTTTCTTTGTAGGCACCTAAGTACTATACTCTAAATAAAAGCTCGTAAAATAATATACTACTGGTATATTACTTAATCAAATGCTTATCTTGTCTCTACATACTGAATTATATACCAATACCAATAAAAGATTAATGCATGAGTACATCACTACTGACAGTCATTTCTTCTTTTGAAAAAATTGCGACATGAGTATTTCAAGAGGTAATAAATACAATACATCTGTCTCGGTTACACATATGAAATTTTATACAAGTAAAAAGAAATAACGATAGGTTTCTTGTTTATGCTTAAAGCAATCGAGTAGCGTGACTTGCCGTTTGTAATAAATCAGGGGTTATGTTAACAAACTATAGCTTTTTATGAATCCCTTTAAAATTTACGAGAGCACCGCGACCATCTATAATTATTCACTAGCTGAGTTACACTCGAGTTTTTAGGGCTAATGCTTAGCACGGTCAATGAATACAGATTTACATAGAAGCGCAGATCTTAAGGACTTCGTGTGCCGATTCCAAGTGGGGACTGTCTCCAGTTAAGTTCGTAGTTGGTGCCGTTGGCGGCGCTGGCGTCGTTCTCCGTCTTTCTTGTTCTCGTAGTTAAGATACACAGGAGGAACGTTTGTATCTCTTGCTCTCATAGAGACCGCTGTCACAGCGCGACTGCCACGTCGCCAAGCGGCAATTTGGGTCACAGAAAGTTTGTCTACAGAGCGCCCATAAGAAATGCGCCTCTATGTAAATATCTGAGCTCTTTGGTTTTGCTTCGCCATTCAATCGCTTGATGATGTTTGGCAGCCATGACGATAATTTTTTCGCGAACCTGATGCGGTGAATTCATAAATTTCTAAGGGTTCGTGGACCTCAGTTTGAGTAACAAAAGGTAACAAGTTGTCAATGCAGTCGGGGTACCATTCTGTAAAATACTTATGAATACATGAGGTTAACATATTTTTAGCAGATTAGCCGTTGTATTTTAGATTATTTACCCAAGTATAATTAAATTAAAGCTAATTATTCAATGAGCTAGCAAATATCGAGTATGTTGATTTGCCCTACAAAATAATACAGGCGTTTTATAAAATTCACCAATATTATAGCAAGGTGCCAATGCCAACACCTGTGCGGGCTGTTCCCCACCCGTGTGAGTGCCTAGGCATGTCGACCGGAGCAGTACCGGTTTTGCCATCACAGTTCTCGTGATAAAGGAGACCAGAAGTGGGTTACTCTGTAAATACTTCTTTGTTATTACTTCCCTTTAGCCAGTCAGAGTTAAGAGTTCTGCCTGTGCTAAGGCGTGGCGTTAGGGCTGCATATAACCAGCCTCTTGAGTTGGAGTCTTGGCACTCTTGGCTCTTGGCATTAAGACCATGGGCTGACACAGCCTGCAGACAAAGTTGACAGTTCTGCTGGTGATTCGGCAATAGGCGTCGCTTTCGGGCTCCGGAGGAAGGAAATCTCCGAAGGAGTTGATCCAGTCATCTAACGAGCCTTTGAGCTGGTAGACAAGGCTCTTGACAACAAGGCCTTGAGCTGCCACGACTATTGGTAGGCACAAAGTTCACAAAACTGCTAGATTGTGACCACACAATATAAAAGATAACATATTTTGTCAAATCATTATAAGTGGCGATAAGACCTTGATCAATGAACAAGTATTTACCCACAACAAAGCCAAAAGCACATGGTTCCAGACATTGACTGATGATTCTAAATATAACCGATAAGATAAGTAGGTACGAATACCTAATTAAAATCGTAAGAATTAAAAGTTAAAATAGACAAAAATAAATATATAGGTAAGTGCATCGTTTTGCAAAAACCTTATCGGGAAAAGGAAATTTGACATAACCTTGCCAGTTTTTGAGTAATTTGGAGAAAACTACTGGACCAAGGGTATTAAAACCGCCATATCTTGATTAAAAGCGATTATCTTTGAACATATGAGCATATACAGCAAGATAAATTAGAAGTATAAGTATTTGTTGTTGTAAATGTTTATGATTTAAACAGATAAGCTTAGCTTTTCGACTATCTACTTTACTACTATGTAATAAGGATTATTTATATTTTAACGAAGGAATTTATTTTCTATAATATCAGATATTGAACTGTACAGGCGCATGGGCAGTTTTTTGAAAAGCTTATCGATGAAAATTGCAGACTGCTGTCGTTTTCTGTTTTTGAGGTACAGGAAGAAATCTGTCGGAACAAAATTCCGGATTATATGATTGTAAGAGATAAATGTGATAATAGCATTAAGTAAAAATGGTTAGTAATAGTGATAATATCAGCGGTTATCATTGTAAGACAGTTCTTGAGTAGTGATAACGCTTTGGTTCAGATGTGACGTCGAGTTTGTTTCCAATTCTTAATAGTTCACGATATTTGAGCTTATGACGTAATTTTGACGACATTTAAAGGAAAATAATAAGAACATGTGGGTTACGATATTAAGGACAAAGCCCAAGAATAAGGTTGTAAGGACGGCCACACATAAATGGAGAAGCAGATGACATTCAGCACATTTCTTACAAAGATAAGTTTTATTTAGGCTTGGATATGGCCAGCGTCCAATGTCAAACTATATTTTTAAGGATTCTTGATAAATCCTACCTTCAACAAAGCCAATAAAAGCCACCGAGCAAAATCCTGGCTCCGTCAATGTTAGAAGCTAACTGCCAAGTTTATTCTCCATCTCGCAGACTGAACGAATTCTTGATATAATCAGCCCCCTCCTCATAGGACAGCATACTTACACACATACATACCTATATGTTAGAAAACACGAACTCCTTCGGTAAGTAAAAGAAACTGCACGGTTGGTGTAGTGGTTTAAGAGGAAACACAACGGCCGTTTTTCCATACAAACGTAGTCTCCTGTTTTCTCCCTGGATAATGCTAGTAGAGCAATTATTTTTTTCCAAAAGATGTATGGCCCTGATTGGCATGTCCCTATGTTTTCCTTTTTCTCATAAATTAAATATTAAAAAAGATATGAACCTTCAAAAACCTCAAAAATTGGCCAGATTTTCCGCTGTGTTCAAACATCCAAAAAACTAATTTGGCTAGATTATTAAAAAAAGGAAAACATAAGAACATGGCCAAAGCCTTTCTTTAATTTAATATGAAAAAACTAGTTAAATCGATGAAGTTTTGCAGAAGGAATCAAGGGAATACGAAACGTTGATTTTGTGTACATTTAATAGATATTTTTGGTCCAAGCTGCAGTTGTCTCTATCGCGCTCTGCGGGGGGAGGCTTGAGGTTGCGCGACAGCAATAGATTTTACAAATACCTATTTTTGAATTCTCTCGCCCGTAGTGTTTCCTCTTAAGCGGCCTCCTCGCCGCTTGACACTGCGCAGAGTGCCGTGGGTTCGATTCCCACACGAGACAACACTTTGTGTGATCTATAAATTGTTGTTTCGAGTCTGGAACCAACGGACACAATGAACATTGTGTCCATTGGTTGTATGTCTGTAAAAGTCCCCCGCGACACAGGATTTATTCCTAGTGCGGAAGTTGTCTTTTTTAAATAAAAAAAAAAGTAAAAGAAAGCGATCCAAGACGGTTTGCTGAGTAAAAAAACAGCGCGATTAATAATACTAAGTTAATATATTTTTTTTATTTATCTGAGACTATCTTCATCATCATCATCGGCTTTTCCAATCTCCAACGGCACGCCACTAATCCCGATTTTCAGCTCTTCGTGTCCAGCCGCCTCGCGCCTGCCAGCCACTTTGCGTATATCGCCACTCCAGCACCTAGCAGTTACTACGTTACTCTGTTACTACGTTTGCCAAGACTACAATTTTATTTCCTTACTAGCTTTCGCCCGCGGCTTCGCCCGCATGAAATTTTAATAAAGGGTAGCCTTTGTACTTCCCCAGATTTCAAACTATCCATATCAAATTTCATCACAAACTGATCTGCACATTCGCCGTGTAACATACATATAAACAGATAATACTTAAAATTACTTTTGTTTTCATAGTCGTCAAACTTCAGGTAAAGATTAGTATGTAGGTATATTATTAAAGTTATTGAAGAGCTTATGTATCTACTGAATAGAATAGCAGCAAAATAAAAACTGAAAGCATTACCACAAAGTACATAATCAGACCACCCCTCCGCCCCGCTGTGCGCGACAACTCATAGTAAGCGCTTTTAATGACGCTGCGCTTAGGTCAATTATATCGTGATAACTTTTAAAGTATTCGTCCAAACTACTTACTGTAAAGACAAAGTTCATCTACATTAAATACTGAAGGCAATAAATCTATCAAATTTGAAAACAATTTGATAACTACTCTAGAATGAGCATTGTAAAAAACCTATTTTTTATGTTTTACTGTTTTATTACAATAAAAATTATATAGTTAGGTTACGTAACAAAAGCTAAAAAGTAATTCGGTAAGTCTTAGCTGCCCGATCGCACCCAACTTCTCATCAATCTGGGGTATTGATCAGACAAATATAAAATCGTTGGGCAAGTGAAATTTCTATCATAATGTTTATTCTGGATACGCTACGCCCAAAAATGTAATGTTTTTTTTTAGTTTATTTTATTTTCAAGTTTTAGTTTTGTTGTTAGTTGATACTTCTCATTCTGTTTTCATAGTGAGGCCTTTTCTACCAATCAAACCCTGTCATTCGATACCCATATTGAGGTATTTCTGAAAAATAAGTAATCCGCCATTTTGTGGTGGTAGCCATCTTGGTTTTTTCGTAGTGAGGTCTATTCTACCAATCAAGCACTTTCATTTGATACCCATTTTAAGGTATTTGTGGAAAATATGTAATCAGCCATTTTGTGGCGGCAGCCATCTTGGATTTTTCATAGTGAGCCCTATTCTACGAATCAAGCCCTTTCATTTGATACCCATATTGAGGTATTTGTGGAAAATAAGTTATCAGCCATTTTGTGGCGGCGGCCATCTTGGATTTTTCATAGTGAGGTCTATTCTACCAATCAAGCCCTTTCATTCGATAGGTACCCATATTGAGGTACTTATTTGTGGCAAATATGTAATCAGCCATTTTGCTGTGACAGCCATCTTTGATTTTTCATAGTGAGCTTTATTCTACGAATCAAGCCCTTTCATTTGATACCCATGTTGAGGTATTTCTGAAAAATAAGTAATCCGCCATTTTATGGCGGTAGCCATCTTGGTTTTTTCATAGTGAGGTCTATTCTACCAATCAAACCCTTTCATTTGATACCCATATTGAGGTATTTGTGGAAAATATGTAATCAGCCATTTTGCGGCAGCAGCCATCTTGGTTTTTTTCATAGTGAGCCTATTCTACCAATCAAGCCCTTTTATTCGAGACCCATATTGAGGTATTTGTGGCAAATATGTAATCCGTCATTTTGCGGCGACAGCCATCTTGGATTTTTTATAGTGAGCTGTATTCTACGAATCAAGCCCTTTCATTTGATACCCATATTGAGGTATTTGTGGAAAATAAGTAATCCGCCATTTTGTGACGGCCGGCGGCCATCTTGAATTTTTCATGGTGAGCTTTTTCTGATAAACAATTTCACCGTACACTATCTGAAGTTCAAGTAACTTTAATGTTTTAGGCAACGTACGCGATGACAGCTTTCTGAGCTCAGGATTTTTGCCGACTCAGTTGATACTTTTCCTTATGTTATGGCAACATTATACAAAATCTTTATAAATTGTAGCCTATGTGTTATTCTGATGTATAAACTATATTACTGTAAAGTTTCATCCAAATCCGTTCAGTAGTTTTTGCGTGAAAGAGTAACAAACATCCATACATACATCTTCACAAACTTTCACATTTATAATACTAGCTTTTGCCCGCGGCTTCGCCCGCATGAAATTTAAATAAAGAGTAGCCTTTGTACTTCCCCAGGTTTCAGACTATCCATATCAAATTTCATCACAAACGGATCTGCACATTAGCCGTGTAGCATACCTACATATAAACAGAGAGTACTTAAAATTACTTTTGTTTTCATTGTGTAGGTATATTATTGAAGTTATGAAGAGCTTATATACCTACTGAATAGAACAGCAGCAAAAATAAAAACTGATAGTATTACCACAAAGTACATTATCAGACCGCTCCTTTACGCCGCTGCGCTTAAGCGCGCCAATTAATAGTAAGCGCTTTTCATAACGCTGCGCTTACTTAGGTCAAATGTAATCGTGATAACTTTTAAACTATTCGTCCAAACTACTTACTGTAAAAGACAAAGTTCATCTACATTAAATACTGAAGGCAATAGGTACATTTATGAATTTTGAAAACAAATTTATAACTACTCTAGAATGAGCATTGTAAAAAACATATTAAAATATTTTTTTTTTAAGTTATATTGTTAAACAGTTTTATTACAATAAAAATTATGTAGTTAGGTTATGTAGTAAAAGCTAAAAATTAATTCGGTAAGTCATAGCTGCCAGATCGCACTAATGTTCTCACCAATCTTAGGTATTGATCAGACACATTTAAAATCGTTGGGCAAGTGACATTTCTATCATAATGTTTACTCTGGATACGCTACGCCCAAAACATTTTTTATTAATGTGTTAATTTTATTTTCAATTTTTTAGTTTTGTTGTTAGTTGATACTTCTCATTCTCTTTTCATAGTGATCCCTTTTCTACCAATCAGGCCCTGTCGTTCGAAACCCATATTGAGGTATTTGTGGAAAATAGGTAATCCGCCATTTTGTGGTGGCCGCCATCTTGAATTTTTCATAGTGAGCTCTATTCTACCAATCAAACCCTCTCATTTGATACCCATATTGAGATATTTGTGGAAAATATGTAATCCGCCATTTTGTGGCGGCAGCCATCTTGGATTTTTATAGTGAGCCGTATTCTACCAATCAAGCCCTTTCATTCGATACCCATACTGAGGTATTTGTGGAAATTAAGTAATCCGCCATTTGCGGCGACAGCCATCTTGGATTTTTTATAGTGAGCTCTATTCTACGAATCAAGTCCTTTCATTTGATACCCATATTGAAGTATTTGTGGAAAATAAGTAATCCGCCATTTTGTGGCGGCGGCCATCTTGGATTTTTCATTGTGAGCTCTATTCTACCAATCAAGCCCTTTCATTTGATACCCATATTGAAGTATTTGTCGAAAATAAGTAATCCGCCATTTTGTATCGGCGGCCATCTTGAATTTACAATCATTTAAATTATCTGAATCTTGATGACAATATGAGTGAATACCAAAAATCAGATCAATCTGTCATCAGGAAGGGGGTAAAATTCTAATTAATAGCTTTCAGAGCTCAGGATTTTTGCCGACTTAGTTGATACTTTTCCTTATATTATGGCAACATTATACAAAATCTTTATAAATTGTAGCCTATGTGTAATTCTGATGTATAAACTATATTACTGTAAAGTTTCATCCAAATCCGTTCAGTAGTTTTTGCGTGAAAGAGTAACAAACATCCATACATACATCTTCACAAACTTTCACATTTGAAGGGTACAGGGGAAAAACATGCTATGTCACATTTTTATGTTTTTTGAACTAGCAATGCCATTGTGAAGTATCAATTTGGTAGAACGAAACGCCAAAACACACTTTGTAGTAACATGCATAGTCATGGAGTAATATTCATAGTAAAATATTGATACAGTGCAATAACAAGCAATGTCCAACTCGTACAGGAGAAAAATAAGCATTGTCCATCATTTTTAGTATGTCGTTTGTTTAATGACGTCTTGTTTTTTGAGGTTGTTTTGTTCGTCCTGTTATGTTGTGTGGCGTGTGTTTAATATTATATTTTTATTGAAAATGTCGTCAGAAGAAGTAAACGAGGTTAACCTGAAGCAACCTACCAAAAACGTAAACTTTACGGTCGATTGTCGGATGTTAATTAGGAGATTAGACTCCAAAGTCATGAAACTGGTCCAAGTTGTAATTGCAAGAGATACCTACAAGTGTTTTGAACCTGTGAATGAGGAACAGAGGGCTAGAATTTTGAAGGATTTCAACCTGTTGTCATCTAGAGATGAACAAAACCTTTATTTAAGTGGTCTAATAAGTGTTTTGGAAATTCAAAGAAGACAACCTAGAAAAGAAGAACCTGAAGCTAAGTTATTAGATACCCAGGCCCTGGCAAAGTTTTGTGAACGAAAAGCTAAGCAGTACTTCCTACAGATAAAATATAATGATACATAAACAATAAATATTTCATGGACATTGCATATTATTTGCCTGTATTTTCTGACTTTGATCTGTTTTCCTGTGCTAACTCAATAAACATACGAATGAAAAGGTTTT
Source organism: Euclidia mi (assembly GCA_944739405.2). Classification (NCBI taxonomy): domain Eukaryota; kingdom Metazoa; phylum Arthropoda; class Insecta; order Lepidoptera; family Erebidae; genus Euclidia; species Euclidia mi. The sequence goes on from OX123201.2 coordinate 27,259,130, forward strand.
TTTTTGACTTCACAACAGAAACAAATATATTTTCTTTATAAATAAATATATCTTCCTTCTACTTGAAACTTTATTGTACCTTTTTTCAAGGATCAAAAGATTAATTCAGCATTTTCTCAGTTCATTGTCTTTGTGACATTGCATGTTTTTCCCCTGTGCCCTTCATTTATAATATTAGTAGGATTAGTAGGATATGCCGTGGTTTGGTCCAACATGAGGCATATCGTACAGATTCTGATATACCTATGTACATATCGAATAGATTGCCTAGCACAGAAAGTTTTGTTAGTAATATTTTGCTTCTCACAGATATAATCGGTAGTCATTTTATAAAACACTGAAACATCGAAGATAAACAAATATGTTACTATACTAAATAAACATAGCTATCGACGGCTTGCGCAAATGTTTGACACGTGCGGACATCGAACTCGCTCTACATAGTTGGCAACTTGGCACATATTATAGAAAATAGACGTAGACATGCCTGGCTGTTTGAATAGGCTAGTTGAAGAAAAAAAATTATAAGTCCGTCCTTTAGATTTTTCAAAACTAAGCGATACGTATTTTTTTATTTGTAAATTAAACCAAAACTGACCAAGATATAGCTCATTAAAGTTACGTATATGTCACGCCGTGCTGCATTTTTTAGCACTAGGTGACGTCACACGTAACTATAATGGGCTATATCTTTGTTATTTTTTATTTTATCGAAAAAAGAAAAATACGTGTCCAATATTTTGTTATAATCTAATCCGGACTAAATAAAATGTAATTATTTTGACCCTGGAAACTACCCTATTATGAAAAACAATAACATGGAAAAGGACAATGGCAGATCTCCATACATCAAAATGTCTGAAATTAAATTGAAGCGAACAGTAGTAAAAAAAATATCAAAAATTTTGACGTAAGTAACAGAGTCTATAAATGATTCTATTTTCACTCAGGAAAGGTGGAAAAAGAAGATATTGGTGTTTGAATTTTTAGTTAAGAATGAACAATGTAGGTAAAAGGAAAGTTATAGTATGAAAGTTAAACAATGTGGGTAGGTACGTTTGAATTATCAAATGACATATGTCAGATTGACATCAAAACGCGGAAGTATCTTGTAGCATCTAACTGTCACAGCCAAAGACAAAAGCAGAGCTGCACATTTTAAATCGATTTTATGTGAAATCGATACAACTTTAAAACGATGCTGTGAAGTTTTTATTTGATTTAAACGTTGCTTTGCTTCAAAAATATTAGCTTATTGATATAATGTTGATTAAATATTAAATAACTGCATTTTAAACCAAACCAACTCTATAAAGGTCGATCGTATCGATAACTTATTTAATAATCGATACGGATATAGCACTCACGTCTATTCCTGTCCCACCATTGTCTATGGCAACAATCAAATAATAAAGTATTCGTAATCAATTGGAATCCTTTTTATCATCATAAAATACTCCAGCTTTAACGAGACAAAGTGAAAATATTAAAAATCGTTGAAAGAAAAAACAATTTGTTTTGCTCATATGAAGTTTAAGGTCGCCACAACAAACCCAGACCAAATTCTGCCATTGTTCTTTCATCATCAGCCGCATACTGCCACTGCTGGGCACGGGCCTCTTCTCACTATGAAAAGGGTAAGGCCATAGACCACCACGCTGGGCAAGTGCGGGTTGGCAGACTTCACATGTCTTTCGAGAACATTATAGAGAACTCTCAGACAGGCAGGTTTCCTCATGATGTTTTGCTTCACGATAAGCAAGCGATAAAGTCATTGGTGCGTGCCGTGTATTCGAACCCGAGACTCTCTGCGTAGTCTGTCGGTCTATCCACTCGGCTATCGCTGTATACTCTACATTGAAAATTAACATTCAGGTAAAATTATGAGTTTGCCATAACGAAATAAAAATTGGATGTTATCTGTGGATTTTATCTGTTTATTAGAACATTTAAAGACCTACATATGCAAAAGACAGGTGAAAATAAATAGCAAGTCTGAATTACATTATCTTACTGCCAACTGGACATTGCATCTATGTAGTAGCCTCTACGTGCCCACATATGGACAACTAATAACGTGTGTGACTCAAGATGCATTTGCATTTTAATTTATGTATATTGAAAAGTCACAGCATCGTGATAATTAATCTGTCTGTATACCTACATATATTAAATTCTTCCGTTATGGACTTACAGACGAAGCACAGCAAAACCAAAACTTTTGGACGCACAAAGCTGAATTTCTCATGTATGTTCTTTGGGGACCGTAGGGGTGCACGAAGAAAGGGTTAATCGAAAATTCGCATGGGATCAAGAATAAAAGGTTGAATAAAAGCAAATGTGCGGAACTGCGGACGTAGCAGTCATCATCATCAGCCCTTTATACTATCCCACTGCTGGGCACGGGCCTCTTCCCATTATGAGAAGGCTAAGGCTATAGTCCACCACGCTGGCCTAGTGCGGCTTGGCAGATTTCACATGTCTTTTGAGAACATTATGGAGAACTCTCCTGCTGCTGCTCTATAATGTTATATGGGTACGTAATTTACAATATATACAGCTGCAATGTTGGTAAATGTACAGCTTTCTCCACGTTCCTATTCCAGGCAGATTGAACAAGTTAGGTCCACTGGATGACGTAGTGCAAAAAGCAGATTAAGCGACGCACAAACCAGGCCGCATTAACCCTTTAAACTAGTAGTTAAGAACGTGTAGTGATAGAATAGCCTTAAAAGCTCATAGCACGGCTTGGCTTTTTGTTCCTATTAGTTCGGCAAAGTTAAGCATCGTTAGCACAGGTCGCTACTCAAACTCAAACTCAAATATGTTTATTTCCATACAAATGTTTAAATTTTTTGGACACGTCAGAAAGTCATACAAATAAAAAAGTAACTTTAAATGCATATTAACATAGTTGAGCATTGATGGGATTGACATACTAGGATGGGTGACCGGGTGTGGCATTTATACAAGAGCTCTACCGTGCTTTAGATGCCGCGTTAAGCTGTTGATACTTGTCTCAGGACAAGCAACGTGAAACCATTTCGGAGGCCTTTGGGCGGCCTGAAAACGCCGACACCACAGTTGGCCACCAAACCGACACTAAAGCTTTCCAGCGACATACCTACAACCATGTCCTTGTATCCACCTTGTACTCAATCTGCGGTTCTGTACAGTATTACTAATACATGTACATTACATATGTACATATATTAGTATTAGTACTATTGTATAGATGACGATGACTCGGGACGTCCCCTTATCCCACCAACTTTATTGACTGTTCGTTTCCATTAACTTGTTTACAAATCAAGGCTTCTGACACGGAAAATAAATATGTATTTATTGCCCAACTAATTTGGATTAGAGAGTATATATTCAGTCATAAAAGTATCGGGAATGGATTATTTGTTTATGGTTCCAAATTATTTTTTTTTTGTTATTTTTAGTTGTTGTTAGATTGGCACAACTGTTTTCATTTTGGCGCGGAGTTTGAGATGCATCTGTTATTTAAATTAAATACAGTGCTGCTTTTACTTACCTATATTTTTTTTGTTATATCGTATCTAGTGTGTATTGCGAATTTCATAATGGATAAAAATATCGAACAAAGAGTTTGTCTTAAATTTTGCATCGCCAATGGAATTTTGTGTTCGGAGCCAATAAAAATGTCACAGAAGGCTTACGGTAAATCGACTTTATCAAAATCTCCTGTTTATGAGTGGTACAAAGCATTAGAAAGCGGTCGAGATGTGATGGAAGGTTTGCCTCGCTCTGGTAAGCCATCAACGTCTGCAACTGAAGTTAAAATCGCAAAAGTAAAGGAAACAGTGACTGAAAATCCTCATTCAACTTTGAGAGAGATAGCCGCCGAACATTCTGTATCTCACGAGTCGATCCGTACCATTTTAACTAATCATTTGGCTATGAAACATGTTGCCGCTCGGCTAGTCCCAAAAAAACTGAATTTTCTCCAAAAACTCAATCGTATGAGAGTCGCTTAGGACATGCTAGAACGTGTCAATTCCAACTAAACATTCATGAAACGCATTGTTCCTGGTGACGACACGTGGGTTTGAGAGTTGACATGCGAATTAGTCAACAAGCTTCGGAGTGGCGCCTTCCAACTGAACCAAAACCGAAAAAACTCGTCACACCAAACTCCTTCAAAAGTCAAAGTCATGTTGAGTGTTTTCTTTATCTATCGCGGTGTTGTGCATTCGGAATTCTTGCCAGAAGGTCAAACGGTAAATAAAGAAAATTATTTGAGCGTTATGCAGCGTTTAAGACAGCAAATTCGACGAAAAACGCCAGAGTTGTGGAAAGAAAATTCTTGGATTTTGCACCACGACAATGCGCCTTCGCACAAGGCTATCATTGTGAACAAATTCTTGACCAAACACTCAACAAGTACCATCGAGCAACCACCATATTCACCAGATATGGTTCCAGCCGACTTCTTTCTTTTTCCCAAACTCAAATTACCACTCCGTGGCACCCGATTTCAATCGGTAGAAGACATAGAGGAGAATTCGCGGCTAGAACTGAACTCAATTCCGGAAACAACGTTTAAAAATGCTTTGATGATTGGATTATTCGTTGGCGTAAGTGTATCGCTTCTGAAGGTGATAAAATCAATTTGGATGAATAACAAACAGTTTGTGTACCTATTATTGATCTTTTGCCGTTACTTTCTTGACGGAGTAGTACTTCGGATATTTATTTTCCAAAACCTCCAAGATAATTTGGATTTAATTCGTTGCTTTGTGTTGTTGCTTTTAAGGATTCCAATGCAGTTTAACTCTTCCTGGGACTTCACAGTCGTTGTCTTCTATGCTCATTGCTGCTGTAGCTGTCTACAGTAGTCTACACAGTTGACGGCAGTGGGAATATGATTTGCTTGTGGTTTTTCGAACATTTCTACCAATCTTTGGTTCTATGCGAATTGGGTTTGTTCTCTTGCGTGCCTAAATTGACCCGACCAGTATATAAATGTCGCTAGGAATGGGGCTTCTTAAGAAATTATTGTGGGACACTGTAACAGGAAAAAAATATAATACTAAAATATCATCAATAGTCAATCTGGTCTCTGCCTTTTTAAGGAATCTGTACATTTCAAAGAATTTTAGTCTATATTTATCCAACTATGCGTAATAAGAAAAGACCTTTGTACTACAATATTTACATTTACATGCACACCAGCTGGTACATTCTATTTTCCCAAAGTCGTACCGTCAATAACAGTGGACACGCACAAGTCGGTACAATCTTGCGAATAAATACGGGCATGTTAGTCACAAGCCCACAACTCGGGTCTAACTCCAAACGTACAACATCACGTTGAAAAACGAAACATGCGTTATCTTTGCGTCTGTGTACTACTCGTCGTGGTAGGCTCGTCTTTGCAGGTAAGTTTCACTCCAAATATACAATTAAAGAAAGCTAACCACGTTTCTTTGCAGACAGAAAATAATTCTACAGGCTAACGGTACAAAGTCCAATCCAAAACTATCACGTAGGTACCTACTAAATAGTTAAGATTAGCTAAAAAGGGGTATTTTAGGTCACTATAGTCCTAATTTGATTCACCTAAAAAGAGCCCTTTATGTAGTCATGGTCATGGTTAAGTATGTCGAAAATGTAACATCAAAAAAAATATTGAGAAATATCTGTCGATTCGGTCATCAAAGTTATCAATATCGCAGTAAAACATGAAAGGCTTGTACCTAGTCTGGCTGTTGATTGGTACGGCATTATTAGGTTTATTTATATTTTAGATTAGATAACAAATTAGCATAGTTCGCGCTCTGGTTATAGCTGACTGATCGCCTTGTTATCTTACAATCCGTGGGCGACTTCTATGAATAAAAATGCGCTTTGATTTGCACACGATTTCGGACAATTTCCGGTCGTACGATCACGGTCTGCACAAAACAAAAAATTTCCACTTTTGTTCAGGTGTAAAAGGGGAAGGCTTTTATCCGTAACTTGAATAAAGTAGGTACTGCAATTGATTGCGTCTGGCAAATTAAAAAAATACCATCACCTAAGTAGGAGGTACATCTTAAATTTTTGTGTAAGCCATTTAGAACACTTGTTACTGTGAAAAATTCTGTGCTGAGTCACAAAGTGGAACAGGTGATAATTTTCCACGATTTCGTCAGTCTGAAGTCTCAGAATAAAAGTTGATTTTTATAACTAAATCACTCCTCGAAGCCGGCTTTCCACAGTCAAGAAAGTACCAGGATAAGATCAATAATACACAACATTTTCTTTTTTTACTAAATGTATATTAAAGGTTTCTTTGCGGCGTTTCATATTATGCGAGAATATTTTATTTCAGTAAATCTAAAAGAGAAAGACTAATTTTGAAGTATAGGAGTAACCGATATTTCGTGAACATGGCGCTTGCAACAGTTAGTTTAAGGACGCGTTTACGCTTGTATCAAAAAACCACACATTTTCGGTACATTTTACGACAATTTTAGATAATAACTAATAAAACTAATGATTACGATAAATTGATTACTTTTTTATCTATAAATCAATTTGAAAATAAATTAAAAATATTTAATTAATATTAATGTAAAATCGATTCGAAACGGCCTCTTAAGTCAAAAATAGGCATATACTGCTATTTTTGGGTACAATTTTCTCTCTATTTTAACATTTATTTAGATTTTCAAAGATAGAATAGGGTAGTAAAAATAGTCAACTCAAAAACAATTTGAGTTTTTTTTTCAAAATATTATAAATTGACTCAAAAAAAGCAAAAAATCATCTTACGTTTTTCTTCTATTTTGCTCGCATACGTGTGTCTTAATGTGTGGCAATAAGGTTCGTTTTATTTAGCCACTTTCTTGATTTATATATCCAAATTCTGCAATGAGATCTCAGTCTGCGCTTGAGCGCCGTCGGGAGTGGACTCTATGTCGCTTGTCGCTGCAGCCCGAAGACGAAAAAAGCAATATACGAATACAAAATATTCGCTAAAATCAATTTGATACTTCTCGTATTCTGTGCGAATTACGTACAAGTAAATTTCTTTTGTATAAATGGACATTATTACTTTATTTTCTCCGTTATGTTGAGTCAGGATATATTTCTGTATTTAGATATTATTTTGTTTCTTGCGTTGAAATCTGGTAAGATTATCTGGACTGATGGTATACCATCCCGTTCAAGTGTTGCGACTGGTACTCATAAAAGAGTAGACCTAGTTATGCCAGGTTGGGGCTCATTTTATTTGTTTTGGTGAGACCCTACCACTGGTACTAGTGAAGTAGCCTTCCAAGGTTATTCGATGAGTCTTGCTGGTACTCATATGTGAGTAAAGCTACGCATGCCGAGTTTGGGCTCATTTTGTTTGTACATAAGAGACCCTACCACTGGAACTTATGAAATAACCTTCCAGGGTTATTCGATGACTCTTACTGGTACTCATATGTGAGTAGAGCTAGGCATGCCGAGTTTGGGCTCATTTTGTTTGTACATAAGAGACCCTACCACTGGAACTTATGAAGTAACCTTCCAGGGTTATTCAATGACTCTTGCTAGTACTCATGTGTGAGTAGAGCTAGGCATGCCGAGTTTGGGCTCATTTTGTTTGTACATAAGAGACCCTACCACTGGAACTTATGAAGTAACCTTCCAGGGTTATTCAATGACTCTTGCTGGTACTCATGTGTGAGTAGAGCTAGGCATGCCGAGTTTGGGCTCATTTTGTTTGTACATAAGAGACCCTACCACTGCATTTTATAAAGTAACCTTCCAGGGTTATTCAATGACTCTTACTGGTACTCATATGTCAGTACAGCTAGGCATGCCGAGTTTGGGTTCATTTTGTTTGTACATAAGTGACCCTACCACTGGAACTTATAAAGTAACCTTCTAGGGTTATTCGATGACTCTTGCTGGTACTCATATGTGCGTAGAGCTAGGCATGCCGAGTTTGGGCTCATTTTGTTTGTCCATAAGTGACCCTACCACTGGAACTTATGAAGTAACCTTCCAGGGTTATTCAATGACTCTTACTGGTACTCATATGTCAGTAGAGCTAGGCATGCCGAGTTTGGGTTCATTTTGTTTGTACATAAGTAACCCTACCACTGGAACTTATGAAGTAACCTTCCAGGGTTATTCGATGACTCTTGCTGGTACTCATATGTGAGTAGAGCTAGGCATGCCGAGTTTGGGCTCATTTTGTTTGTCCATAAGTGACCCTACCACTGGAACTTATGAAGTAACCTTCCAGGGTTATTCGATGACTCTTACTGGTACTCATATGTGAGTAGAGCTAGGCATGCCGAGTTTGGGCTCATTTTGTTTGTACATAAGAGACCCTACCACTGCATTTTATAAAGTAACCTTCCAGGGTTATTCAATGACTCTTACTGGTACTCATATGTGAGTAGAGCTAGGCATGCCGAGTTTGGGCTCATTTTGTTTGTACATAAGAGACCCTACCACTGGAACTTATGAAGTAACCTTCCAGGGTTATTCAATGACTCTTGCTGGTACTCATGTGTGAGTAGAGCTAGGCATGCCGAGTTTGGGCTCATTTTGTTTGTACATAAGAGACCCTACCACTGCATTTTATAAAGTAACCTTCCAGGGTTATTCAATGACTCTTACTGGTACTCATATGTCAGTACAGCTAGGCATGCCGAGTTTGGGTTCATTTTGTTTGTACATAAGTGACCCTACCACTGGAACTTATAAAGTAACCTTCTAGGGTTATTCGATGACTCTTGCTGGTACTCATATGTGCGTAGAGCTAGGCATGCCGAGTTTGGGCTCATTTTGTTTGTCCATAAGTGACCCTACCACTGGAACTTATGAAGTAACCTTCCAGGGTTATTCAATGACTCTTACTGGTACTCATATGTCAGTAGAGCTAGGCATGCCGAGTTTGGGTTCATTTTGTTTGTACATAAGTAACCCTACCACTGGAACTTATGAAGTAACCTTCCAGGGTTATTCGATGACTCTTGCTGGTACTCATATGTGAGTAGAGCTAGGCATGCCGAGTTTGGGCTCATTTTGTTTGTCCATAAGTGACCCTACCACTGGAACTTATGAAGTAACCTTCCAGGGTTATTCGATGACTCTTACTGGTACTCATATGTGAGTAGAGCTAGGCATGCCGAGTTTGGGCTCATTTTGTTTGTACATAAGAGACCCTACCACTGCATTTTATAAAGTAACCTTCCAGGGTTATTCAATGACTCTTACTGGTACTCATATGTGAGTAGAGCTAGGCATGCCGAGTTTGGGCTCATTTTGTTTGTACATAAGAGACCCTACCACTGGAACTTATGAAGTAACCTTCCAGGGTTATTCAATGACTCCTACTGGTACTCATATGTCAGTAGAGCTAGGCATGCCGAGTTTGGATTCATTTTGTTTGTACATAAGTAACCCTACCACTGAAACTTATAAAGTAACCTTCCAGGGTTATTCGATGACTCTTGCTGGTACTCATATGTGAGTAGAGCTAGGCATGCCGAGTTTGGGCTCATTTTGTTTGTACATAAGAGACCCTACCACTGAAACTTATGAAGTAACCTTCCAGGGTTATTCAATGACTCTTACTGGTACTCATATGTCAGTAGAGCTAGGCATGCCGAGTTTGGGTTCATTTTGTTTGTACATAAGTAACCCTACCACTGGAACTGCAGTGGAACTGGAACTGTAAGTTGCAGTGGTTGCGTCTCGTATGTACAAACAAAATGAGCCCAAACTCGGCATGCCTAGCTCTACTCACATATGAGTACCAGCAAGAGTCATCTAATAACCCTGGAAGGTTATTTCATAAGTTCCAGTGGTAGGGTTACTTATGTACAAACAAAATGAACCCAAACTCGGCATGCCTAGCTCTACTGACATATGAGTACCAGTAAGAGTCATCGAATAACCCTGGAAGGTTACTTCATAAGCTGCAGTGGTTGCGTCTCGTATGTACTAACAAAATGAGCCCAAACTCAGCATGCCTAGCTCTACTCACATATGAGTACCAGCAAGAGTCATCTAATAACCCTGGAAGGTTACTTCATAACTTTCAGTGGTAGGGTCTCTCATGTACAAACAAAATGAGCCCAAACTCGGCATGCCTAGCTCTACTCACATATGAGTACCAGCAAGAGTCATCTAATAACCCTGGAAGGTTACTTCATAACTTTCAGTGGTAGGGTCTCTCATGTACAAACAAAATGAGCCCAAACTCGGCATGCCTAGCTCTACTCACATACGAGTACCAGCAAGAGTCATCGAATAACCCTGGAAGGTTACTTCATAAGTTGCAGTGGTTGCGTCTCGTATGTACAAACAAAATGAGCCCAAACTCGGCATGCCTAGCTCTACTCACATATGAGTACCAGCAAGAGTCATCTAATAACCCTGGAAGGTTATTTCATAAGTTCCAGTGGTAGGGTTACTTATGTACAAACAAAATGAACCCAAACTCGGCATGCCTAGCTCTACTCACATATGAGTACCAGCAAGAGTCATCTTATAACCCTGGAAGGTTATTTCATAAGTTCCAGTGGTAGGGTTACTTATGTACGATTAAAATGAACCCAAACTCGGCATGCCTAGCTCTACTGACATATGAGTACCAGTAAGAGTCATCGAATAACCCTGGAAGGTTACTTCATAAGCTGCAGTGGTTGCGTCTCGTATGTACAAACAAAATGAGCCCAAACTCGGCATGCCTAGCTCTACTCACATATGAGTACCAGCAAGAGTCATCTAATAACCCTGGAAGGTTACTTCATAAGTTTCAGTGGTAGGGTCTCTCATGTACAAACAAAATGAGCCCAAACTCGGCATGCCTAGCTCTACTCACATATGAGTACCAGCAAGAGTCATCGAATAACCCTGGAAGGTTACTTCATAAGCTGCAGTGGTTGCGTCTCGTATGTACTGACAAAATGAGCCCAAACTCAGCATGCCTAGCTCTACTCACATATGAGTACCAGCAAGAGTCATCTAATAACCCTGGAAGGTTACTTCATAACTTTCAGTGGTAGGGTCTCTCATGTACAAACAAAATGAGCCCAAACTCGGCATGCCTAGCTCTACTCACATACGAGTACCAGCAAGAGTCATCGAATAACCCTGGAAGGTTACTTCATAAGTTGCAGTGGTTGCGTCTCGTATGTACAAACAAAATGAGCCCAAACTCGGCATGCCTAGCTCTACTCACATATGAGTACCAGCAAGAGTCATCTAATAACCCTGGAAGGTTATTTCATAAGTTCCAGTGGTAGGGTTACTTATGTTCAAACAAAATGAACCTAAACTCGGCATGCCTAGCTCTACTCACATATGAGTACCAGCAAGAGTCATCTAATAACCCTGGAAGGTTATTTCATAAGTTCCAGTGGTAGGGTTACTTATGTACAAACAAAATGAACCCAAACTCGGCATGCCTAGCTCTACTGACATATGAGTACCAGTAAGAGTCATCGAATAACCCTGGTAGGGTTCCTTCATAAGTTGCAGTGGTTGCGTCTCGTATGTACAAACATAATGAGCCCAAACTCGGCATGCCTAGCTCTACTCACATATGAGTACCAGCAAGAGTCATCTAATAACCCTGGAAGGTTACTTCATAAGTTTCAGTGGTAGGGTCTCTCATGTTCAAACAAAATGAGCCCAAACTCGGCATGCCTAGCTCTACTCACATATGAGTACCAGCAAGAGTCATCGAATAACCCTGGAAGGTTACTTCATAAGTTCCAGTGGTAGGGTTACTTATGTACAAACAAAATGAACCCAAACTCGGCATGCCTAGCTTTACTCACATATGAGTACCAGTAAGACTCATCGAATAACCTTGGAAGGTTACTTCACTAGTACCAGTGGTAGGGTCTCACTAAAACAAATAAAATGAGCCCCAACCTGGCATAACTAGGTCTACTCTTTTATGAGTTCCAGTCGCAACACTTGAATGGGATGGTATACCATCAGTCCTCATAATCTTCCAGATTTCAACGCAAGAAACAAAAATATCTAAATACCGAAATATATCCTGAATCAACATAATGGAAAAAATAAAGTAATAATGTCCATTTAGGTATATAAAAATAAGAAACTTATTTGTACGTAATTCGCACAGCCAGGCCTATAACACATAGATACATATCACAAAAAATTCTAAGTCTCAAAGTTATTTAGTTGAACTACATTTCCGCAAGTTACCGTACGTAGTACGTACTGTTGCCGCCGTGTCGCTGTAGTGACGCGATTTTGTACCTACTAATTTTGTAAACGCGTCCTTAAAGGACCACGAAAGTTTAAATAGGCTTGTGTCCTAAAATGTAATTAGTGATTGATTCGTTCCTTTATTAAATGTAAAACCGAAATAACTGAATTTTTCTTCAAAAATCTATCAGCAACATTACTACGGCTAAAAAAACCTTTTTGAATTTGACGCGAATACGCTGTAAACCATCATGGCGGTTGAGTGATGTCACAAAGTGCAAAACAAAACAAACCGTAAATTAAGTCCGGTTTGGTGTACCCACTTTTTAGGGTTCCGTAGTCCACAAGGAACCCTTATAGTTTCGTCATGTCCGTCCGTCTGTCCGTCCGCAGCCTAGCTCAAAGACGCCTGGTGCTAGAAAGCTGATATTTGACATGAATATAGACATAAGATATTGCAACAAAACTGTCGAATAAAATTTAGGAAAATATTTTTTTTAAGGGTATCTCCCCTACATATATAGTGGGGCTGAATTTTTTTTTGGTTGAGTACTGCATTATGTGGGGTATCATTGGATAGGTTTTAAAAAAATATTATTAGCTTACTAAAATCATTTTTCGATCAAGTGATTGGTTTGTCAAATATCAAGCTTTGAAGTGATAAAATTTTTTATACTCAAGTGTCCCCCCCCTCTGCCGGCTAAACTATTGATTTGGAAGAGGTGAAAAAAATCACAAATGTAGTACATATAACGAATTTAAAAGAAAAACTATCACGGCTAAGTAGACATCACTAGTTTACGAGTAGTCATCGTTTAACTTATAAATACCTATTTCTGTGAGTTTACATTGGGAGCGCTGGCTTAATCTTAAGGATATACTCGTACGTACTTTGGTATGTAATGTACTACGGGGTACAATGTGGGCCCGTTTTTAGTCCCATGTGAAACAAAAGTTATTATCAATAATGGCCATTATGGGCAACTACGGAACCCTACATTGCGCGTGGCCCGACACGCACTTGGCCGGTTTATTTTGGTATATTCGATAAGTTACCAAAATGTCGACAACATCAATGGCCGACGCACTGTGTGACGTAAAGCTCTCTAATTGGTGTTCACTGTCACAAAAATATATTATTTTTAGTTTTAGTATCCTAAAAATAACGTTAATCTTACCTTTTAATAATAAATAATAAACTTTATTGATATCTACAAATAATAATGAATATACTACAATCAAACCGATTTATTCTTAGTGGACATATGCCTATACCTATTGTATTTGGACTTTAAAATCATCATCGTCTATTTTGCGAATTCAGTCAGGAACAAACAGTGAAACAATCATAAGAAAAGTTGCTTTTTATTCGCTTCTCGATACGTGTTTTAACTTTCTCATGTAAGTGAATTATTATAAAATTCTTATGGAAAATATAGATCTCAAACCTCAAAATATTTATATGAATGTAATATTTGTTTTTAGTTTTCTACTTATAAACGCAATTTGCCGCATATAAACTAGTTTTTCGGCAGCCGAATCTTATCTTAATATATAAAATCCTTGCGTTACTGACTGACTGACAGACACGCTACAGCCGAAACTATTGGGCGCAGGAAGCTGAAATTTGGCATGTATGTTCCTTGGTGACCGTAGGGGTGCACTAAGAAGGGATTTCCCGAAATTCCCACGGGATCGGCCAAAACGCGTTAATTTAAAAAATAATGCAGGCGTAGCTGCTGGCGTCCTCTAGTACTAATATAAAGCTGAAGAGTTTGTTTGTTTGTTTGGTTGAACGCGCTAATCTCAGGAACTATCTACTGGTCCGAATTGAAAAATTCTGTCAGTGTTAGATAGCCCATTTATTGAGGAAGGCTATATGCTATATAACATCACGCCATGAGCGAAGGGAGCGGAGCAGTAGCCTTAAATAACGCGGGTGTAACCGCGGGCATCGTCTAGCTCCTAATAAAATCATGGCTGTGCCAATGGAGGCATGGACTTTAAAGTGGATACTAAATCTCCTTAGTTCGTCTGTTCGCAAGTCCGCCTATTAGCGCGGTTTCAGATTAACGTATTTTTCTGCGCGTATACGTTCGTTTTACCATAATTCGCACCTTTAAAGTAAAACCGTTACTAAACGAAAATTTTCATGAATTGAGTTATCAATGCCATCTATTTAAAATATACGTAAACTGCAGCATAAACTTGTCATTTTTGTAAAATATTGTATTTTACGCCGTCTGCGGTAAATTAAAGCGTTACTAAACCGAGTCATGATCGGCTCACGAAATACAATATTGTGTCTATACCAGTAAGAACATGTTTGTAGAAGAGTAATGATCGAAGTTTAAAGTGACAGTGTTATTATTTGGATAAACACGGCTGTACGTCACAGAAAAGGTAAGTTGTGAATTTGTTTTAATAAGAAAAGTGTTTCAATTTATTTAAACACAGTTTTTGTGTTAAGAAATTACGCAATTCATAATAAAATTTCATTGATATAATGTTACAGTTTGTATAGTCACAGTTTGCCTTTATTTTTTTAGGTATTAATCCAATAACGTTTATCTATAAAGAGAAACCATTTGTTTAGTTACAGTTTTCAATAAGTAAAGAGTAAATTAAACCATATGCTTAATTACAATAGTGGGACATTTATGCTAGTCACAGTTTATTTCTTTACGCAACGTACATTTGCATAAAAATGTTAGAAGTAAAATATTACATTTTGTTTAAATTCTATTCAATATTAAAATTTACTTCATAGTTTATGAAACAGTTAATAATAACGTTACACATTTCTTTTAGTATCACTTTACTACTAATATAAATAAAAGTTGTACTTAAAGTAACTAAATGTATTGAAGTAAAAATGTCAATTATAGTAATATAATGATAATAATAATAAAACCACTTGCTTCAGGTCATGGCCCATTTACGGAACCCACGTTGGTCACGCATTTTGGAGGCTATGGAATCTAAGAAAGATTCCGTAAGTACTGAAAACTCCAAACTAATATCCATGGACGACCTTGATTATAATTTTTCACGCGATGCACATCCGATAACTGTCGATACTTGTAGATCTACTTCTTTATTGCAAGAACAAGCACTACCTCAGTCCGTTACTCATACTATGGAAGCCGAGTGTTATGGTCAACCAGTTGATGACGGAATACCAAATCCATATTTGAACGGAACTGGTTTTCCAGAAATAACTTCAGAAGAAGACCTTACTGTACCAAGTCCTAGCAGTAGAGCAAGATCCTCTTCAACTAGCTCAACATCATCTTCAAGTTCATCATCAACAAGTTCATGTTCATTATCTTCATCTAGTGCGTCTGAATCGGGTAAGGACTTTTCCCCTGATGAGGCAGATTGCGATCCTGATTATCTACCAGCAACCCCACCTAGGCGTGTATCATTTAGCCCAACTCCTCAAAATAGTATTTCTGTACAACTAGTTGAAGAAAATAATTTGGGTCCTCCAGAAGATAACAGAACTTATTGTCTTTTTGTCCCTAAATTTACACACGCTCTTCGATTTTCCCTTTTTTGGAAAAACTCATCTGCACTCGCCCAAATTGACAGGCGTCCTTGCCTGTACGCCGTGGCGGCCTTGGCGTTCGCAAAATTACCGACGTAAGCTTACCAGCATTCCTGTCCTCGGTCCACAGTACTGAAGAATTGACCAGGAAAATTTTAGCATTCACACTGGTCGATTCTGAGGTGCTGTGTAAGACCGATGCCATGAATGCTTGGAGAATGGCTTGTCCAAGCACCGAGTTACCCCGAATCCCATCTCCCTAGAGGCAGTGGAACGGGCCGCTTTGCAGCGTGATACGAGAAAATCTCTTAAGTACGTCGTCCAATGCTGCAGAGCGTGCTCGTTTGCTGGCTGTGGGAGAGTGGGAGTCGGGGCTTTGGCTTCAGGCACTGCCATCGTCCAACATAGGTACCATGTTGGACGATACAACTTTCCACATTGCTTCTTGCCTTCGTTTAGGTGCGCCATGTGTTTCTCAACATCGCTGTCACTGTGGAGAGGCTGAGAGAGTGGTCTGTTATGCAGCAGGAGCGCAGGTCATACTTCACGACACGCCAACCTCAATGACATACTTCGCCGGGCTCTTGTCACTGCTGGCGTTCCAGCCCAACTTGAACCTCAGGGCTTGGCACGCGACGATGGTAAGAGACCAGACTGTATGTCTTTACTCCCATGGAAGCTGGGTAGGCCTTTGGTGTGGGACGCAACATGTGTCGACACCCTTGCGCCATCTCATCTTCCTAGCACAGCGGGTTGTGCGGGCGCTGCTGTTGCTTCAGCGGAGACTCTCAAAAGGCGCAAATACATAAATCTAGTAGGGGATTATGTATATGAGCCGTTTGGAGTTGAAACGTTGGGACCAAGTGCGAGATCTCTTTTTAGAGATCTTTCAAAGAGACTTGTCGACGCCTCGCGTGACCAAAAGGCTGGCCTGTATTTGGCACAAAAGATCAGCATTGCCATACAACGTGGCAAAGCTGCCAGCATTTTGGGCACGCTTCGAATTGATGGCGATGTGGAGGATTTCCATGCCCTTTAAATTTAGCTTTTACTTTTTTTATGTATTGCCTTTTATTTGTTAGTTATTTAAGTATAGAAATTATTGTTTTAATGTTTGTGTAAATAGCCACTTAGCTAAAGTTAGTTTTCATGCTATCAAATTAAATAATCCTTAGGAATAGTTACCAATAAAAAAAAAGTAGTTAACACTTTCACGGACAGTAAACGTCTATAGGCGTGATAACAATAAAACTTCAATTGTGTCTCGTTTACTGTCCGTGAAAGTGTTAATATAGTAAGATACGTAGATACATGCTAAAGGTACTATGCCAAATGATTGTATGGATCTCTCTTTTAAAATTGTAATAAAATATTATTAATTTCGAATGTTTTTTTTTATTTGTTAATATCATAACACCACAACAAATGCCAACTTTATGATTTTTAATTTAAATGTTGAATAATATTATTGTATTTATGAAATTTTAATAGTTTTCTATTTAGTAACATCATTTGCACTGTAATTTCATAGTAATATACCATAAGGAACAAATTATTAATGGTAGAGTGTTACTATAATAATATAAATCAAAATAAATAATACTGTAAATAAAAAATAATAACTTTTCTAAATCACGTGTCATAATGTAAACAGAGATCTATAATAAGACCTCATTAAATGTCTTAAAGAACCCTGCACTCAGTTTTTATTGACAAAAAACGGTGACTTTTTTCTAATATTGGCTCTCCTGTAAAATTTTATAATTTCGTTTAGTAACGGTTTTACTTTAAAGGTGCGATATAGCTACGCGCTAATACGCGCGCTAACTACATTACGCGCTTCAAAAAAGCGGACTCGCGTAAATGGGCATTTTTCGGCGTGTTCGCTCGAAACGGTAGTGACATCGTGTCAGTGTAAAAATAAAAAGAAAACGGAACAATCTTTGCATAAAAAGACGCGTTTTACCCGCACAGGGTTTCTGCTGAGGTCCCGAACTCCGAAGAGGTGTATAAGTTTGATAGGAGGATTATGCTGCTCAGAATGTAAAATCCCTCGCTTGGAAATTGAAATAATAAAAAAATATCATGTATCAATATCATGTAATCTATACTTTTTTGATTGACTATTTTTGTGTCAGTTTGTCCATTTTAATAGAAGAAGAGATACCCATCATCACGTCACCATGGGTGTAGAGTGGTAGCCCTAATTAATTCGGGTGTTTTCGCGGGCTTAGTTAGTAGGTATACATATAATAAAACGCAACTCAATTAGGTCTAACCTTAAAATTATCGAAGAATGTGCACTTAATTTCAATATTAGGTACTAAAATAAAAAAGTGTCAATACCTCATTCAATAATATTCGTATATTTTAATGCAACCATATTAATATAAATAGCAATAAAAGATACAGCTTTACTCATTGACTGTATAAATTGGGCATTGGGTCCAGACCTATCTAACATGTGACTGATAATAGTGATCTCACTGGTGATCTTCGAAATGGTCCAGTAGACTGAAGCCTCCTGTAAGATTATTGTGGTGAAATCCTTAATGTTGACAAAAGTTTTAAAAATAAAAGCCACCAACGTACCAAGGATTTGCTCAATACTATTTAAAATATTAATCTCATTTCCGATTACTATTTATAAGTATGCAAAACATTTCCGTATGACGCAAGGTTTATCCTGCATGGGTTTATTAATTTATTATTTTGTACGAGTTAGCATTTTTGAATAAAAATCATGGTTAGCTGGATGTGTACTTAGTGCTAAAGCAGCTAGATGCAAATAATTTCACGTAATTCTAACCAACGCTGATCTAAATCAATTCTTATCTATTACAAATTTTCTTCATGTGGTGACCTAAGGCGTGAATAGAAATATGTAACACACAGTAAATAGCAACGCTTGGGAAGTGACGGCTAACTCGACATCGAGCCCTATCATAAGATTCATAACCCGTCTAGCCAGCGTGGTATCTATTACAAGCCAAATTCTACTATTGCTAGGTATACATATTGACGCAAATCAGGAGAGACGGTCTATGTCCAGCAGTCTGCAACGAAAGGCTATATGACAAATATTCTATAATAAAACTTAAATTTTCAGGATTCCATGCCAGAACGGTTTTAGGCTAGTAGAAATGTAAGCTTTTATGCTCAAGCCAAAAGCGTACAGTGTATCAAATGCATCACCTTGTCCTTATAAAATTTTCAAGAATAACTCGGTTAATCAAGCCTAATTCCTAAATTTGCCACTGCCACATGTGCTGCTTCCAACCCTCAGACACAAAGACGCATTTCCATTACAAGTCCAACCATACATCACAAGCGATTACAATAGATAAAAACGGATCATAACAACCAATTGAGATACCATTACGTATGCCCGTCTAGACCCACATCAATGGACGCACCCACGAAATGGGATAATACGCGATCGTACAAATTCATTCATAGTTCACAATACTACAACAAGGTCAAAATAATGCAAAATGCATTCATTCATAAACAAACCAAACTCCTCATATTCATGTTCTCCTAGTCCTTAACACGCTTGGCAATGCACTCTGCGAAAATAAACAAAATATATAAAAAAATAATTACATAAATTTTGTGCAAATGCACCCGAATCGAATGTGCTATCTTTGTTTATTTACATGCGAATGAAGAAGATAGAGATAGTTTATTCGGCGCGCGTCCAAGATAAATCGATGACAGTGTTATGGATACATGCCAATTTGAAGATAGCGGTGGTTTTGTACGATAACCAGTTGCATATGCATAAGCTAACACGATAGGTGACTAAGAACGGCCCTCGCCCGACTACCGTTAATCGTTTTCTTGACCTATGATTTAAAATAAGTAAGTGTACCTGCACTTCATCTATGGAAATATTAAATAGGTACTTATGAAACAATTTGAATATCACTGATAATGACATTGCTTGTGCTTCTACTAATAATAAATCGATTAAGGTTTTATCACATCTAGTTTAGTAAGATGTTTGTTGGATATTGTACTAAGCTGACATGTTTTTTGATCTACAAAAATGTTAGTGTAAAAGAGGGTAATGAAAAATGTTTGGTAGATAATTATCTGATCCGGGCGATCCGGCATCTGTTGCGTTCCCTCTCTGGCAACTGCACATAGCGATAAAATCTAAACATAGATAAAATGAATACAAAGTGTCTATTTATTCATATGATACTCAAGTCAACCACCCGCGCGCCAAATCTAGTATTTATAGAATTAAATGAAACTGTTTTATACAATGTTTACGTTCGGTAATTTCGTATGCGTAGTATGAATGAATATTGAATATCGCATGAATTGATATGATAGTAGAGGTCTGCTTCTGATTGCTGGCCAGTGCTTACCGAGACTCGGGCGAGAACAGACGTACTTTTTAAAATAGTGTTTATAAATACCTGTGGCATTATTGATTTATGGGCCTCACCTTTATTTAGCTCTTATTTACAACAAAATAGAGTTCAATTTGGCGTGTGTGTGAAGTGTTTTCCTTGTGACAATGTTTTTCCCCGTTTTAATATTTCTTTGTCTGGTGATCAGTTCATTTGAGGTCAGTTGTGTGTAAACATTTATGTTTTAATGTTTTTGCTTTGTTTACTGTAATTTGATTATGATATCTGATTGATATGATGACCAGTAGACGATAGAAAAGGGGGTTATTTATTATCAATATTTTTATATGTATATGGCATTGTTTATGTTGTTGTGACATGCGCTAAGGCAGGGGTCGGCAACCTTTGAGCCGGAAGAGCCAAAAACTACAATTTACAAAATTTCTAAGTTTTTAAAGAGCCACAAAACTTTTTAATGTAAAATCAGCCGTGTTGCTCAGCAAATACTGCGAGTTCTGCACGGTTTCAGCCACCATGAGTATATCGTCTGCAAAACTTAGGTGTGAGAGCTACTCGCCGTTTATTACCGCGTCCTTTCCAGTGCAGCGTCTTGAACATATTTTCCATTGCATTGGTGAGCACTTAGGGGGACTCTGTCTCACTCTTCGATGCAGGTAATAAGATTCAGAATGCTGGTTCTATATTTTGACGGGCACCGTTGCAGGGACTCCAGAACCGACCAAGTTTCAATGGAGTCAAGGGCCTTCTCATAGTCCACAAACGCTAAGCGCAGGGGCTGATTGTACTCCTCTGCCTTCTGTATAATCTGCCGCACTGTATGGATGTGGTCTGTGGTGGGTAAGGGTATCCTCCCAGAAAACCGGTCTGTTTGGGGGCTGAAACTAGTCAAGTCTATGCGCGAGACGGTTCGTAATGAACCTGGAAAACAGCTTATAGACGTGGCGCAAGATCGAGATGGGTCGGTAGGTTCCCTTTTTGAAGAATAAAACGACAATGCTCTTGTTGCGCGGCCTAGAAGTTCTCTACGAAAAGACAAAAGATTGGAGCTTTGGAGGTCGCGTTCATAAAGATCCTTTATTTAGATCTTACGAAGTTTCTGTTAGGCTTATTTATGCAGAGGTTCTCACAAAAGTTGACTCCTGCCCATGTGATGCGTCTTACAAAGTTTCGTTCCCCCGTCCGGTAGAATCTCAACCACACACAGTTCCTGGTCCTTATCAGCGGTTTCCAAGGCAGCGAACCGGTTTTCCAGTTACAGCTGGAACTTTTCAGACCTAATAACGAATCGGAGGACATTTGGTCATAATTCATAAGACTAACGCGTTCGAGCTTATAATCAATATTTAGAGTGCCTCGTACAAGTTGGAGATCACTTGTTAAAACTAGTGATCACGGAGATATTCTTAAATATTCGTCTATTGTCTGCCAAAATGAAGTCTTATGAAGAAATCCACGTTGACCTATTCCTTATTCGCCGCAAATATGTACTCCCACTTTGGCGTTGAAAAGTCCCTCATGAATCATGACAACATTTAAGTGGGCCTCTTCGGTGTTATATAGGTCCTTTGTACATTTCCTCCATTTCAACATCCGAGTATGTCGAAGTCGGCGCTTACAACCTAGTCAGAGAGGACCTTATGAATCAAGGATCCGACATTGCCTTGGGATGGCTAGCCTGGCTAGCTCCTGAAGTATATAAGATGGCCTGAATGGCCGTTGTTGGTCTGTCAGACAGTCAGTAATGCAAGAATGTTACATATACCGACAGATTCAATAATTATTCACGGAATTTAATTTCAGAGTTCTACGAATTGCCTACAAACGTTCTGAGAATAACAGACTGTGAAACATAATATGCCTAACTCGCATTTCATGAAGCTATTCCGAGAAAATGATCATTGATAAACGCGTGCTTTGGTTGCCAAACTATCTTTATTTATTTATGAGAGAAGAGGCAAAAGTCAAAGTCAAAATCATTAATTCATCTAGATCACAAAGTGACGCTTATGAACGTCAAATTTTTAAAGTAAATTACTTAATGCTTCTACAATTACTGCCTCGTTCGCAAAGCAATAGGTAGAACCACGAGAAAGATAGGCGATAAAACTAGTGGCCACTTTTTTATCGCCAATAGGTATTATGGTACATACAGTCAGTAGTTGTACTTATACAGGGTGTCACAAGACCCTAAGCCGAAGTCTACTCGTTGTGACATCATGCCAAGTCATACTAATCAAAAACAATACGTGAGAAACGATTTTTTTTAAGTTTTCAATTTTTTTAAGCTGCAATTAAAAGCGCACGCGTGTAATGCTTGAAATACCTACTTATCAATGGGGTTATAGTTATAGGTATAGTAAATGCATCGATTTTGTATCTAATTAGAAAAATTCCATACTAACTTTGAGCCTCAATATCTCCTGAACCAGTAATTTCCCAGGTATGGTACCGAAGTAAAAAATTTTCGTAGTGATTGGTACAACATGGGATTTCAGTTTTCTTTGAGGGTCTTTTTACAACCTGTATATAGAAGTAAAATACATATCTAGGTACATAAAATATAAACATATTTGTAAGTACACCTGCTATGCTATGAATAAACTTAATAACTAATAGACGGATTTCAATGATTCTTTCACCATTCTATTGCATCTTTGTCTCTAAGTACCTTTTGCTATATTTAACGTCCACGTCCCACGAACTGAAGCCGGGGCGATCCGCTAGTAGATAGAGTTTGACACGATTAATGTAATTCAAATTTAGTCAGCAAACAAATAACGTCACTAATAATAATAAACAGTTATTTTAGATCTCAAAGAATCAATCTTGTAGCACAATAATAATCAATACTAATATTAAAACAAGCTCATCTTTCATTACTCTTGCACCGATAACATATCAGAGACTCGTATTCCGATTATATAATGTGTGTAGCAAGATTGCTCTCACTATGTTGTGAACTACGATAACGATTTATTTTTAGAGTAATAGTCTAAACTAATATTATAAAGAGGAAACATTTGTATTTTTGTTTGTAATGGATAAACTCAAAAACTACTGAACCGATTTTAAAAATTCTTTCACCATTAGAAAGCTACATTATCTACGAGTAACATAGGCTATATTTTATTTTAGAAAAAAATTGGGGTCCGTCAGGACGCGGGTGAAACCGCGGGAAACGTCTAGTGGCACGCAGAGGGTTTCAGTGCGCCAATTGTCCTATTTTCATATGACATTGATATTATATTTTGAATGGACTCAGAAGCGGTATTCTGATAACCTAATGACATTATCGTATAATTTGAAATAAATAGTTCGTCGCTGACACATATTTTGACACTTGTTTCAATTTACGATCTCGTTACAACTTTGTTCAATTATCAGATAATTTAGAAGAATACGCTTTTTGTGACGTAAAACTATGACACTGACATGATATCGAAACTATATTTTAACCCCAGATCCAAATCAACGCCACACATTGCTGACTTTTCAAAGATAATTATTTGCGTGAAAGTCTATTAGCGCTGGTTGAATAGCCAATAAATAGAGCATGAGTAAACCTACATCCCAAAAGTGCTCCTTAATGCACTCAAATGGCATGTGAAGTCATCACCATCACGCACTAGTTATTGCAAACCTAGTGTTTATGTCTCTGGACTGTAGCATCATCATCATCATTGCCCTAGCGTTATCCCGGTTGCATCCAAGACTGGCACGCCTTGGAGACCGAGGTTCGCTTACTGGTCTAACCAGATTTGACAGAATATCAACTGTTCCACAGAGCGACTGCCGTCTGACCTCCGCAACCCAAAGGGATAGCGATATTCCATGGGTTAGACCAGAAAGTTACCAATTATGGAATACCATTTTGTTTTGGGGATATAAAAAAATGACTTTATAGAAATGAAAACAGTTTAATGTTATTACAAATCAGTCATATATTTATGTGTAGTAATTAACAGCCTTCTATCAAATATTATAATTAACAAAATAAAATTAACAAAAAATACAAAAACAGAAAATAGTAACCAAATATGGAATAGGTACCCATATACGGAATATAAGCATAAACTAACGTATAGGTACCAATAACAAAAGTAGACATGAACATCAATGAGATCAAATAAATTTAAATAAGAAAATAGTGAAAATTAAAAAAGTAGTTTATTCACTTGCAGAAGTCACAGATCCATGTATCAAACTCTGGACCAGCACAATCATAATGAGCCAAGAGCACACACATTATGCACTTAATCCAGGTGTCTCCACTGGAATCCGTAGAAAAAGTCTTTGGCAAAACATACATTCAGCATCAGCACTCAGGAGATTCTTGGCCCAACAACTCATCAGGCTCACTGTCTGCATCAAACTGGTTAACGTCCTGTTCCGCAGAGTCTTCTCTTCAGAATCAGTCTTGACGAATTTTATAGCTTCCGCCATTTTTCTTTGTCCCAAGTTTTTCGTTTCTTGGTCGATTGTGAAGCCGACATTCTAAAAACAAACATAACGCATAATTTTTAAAATAAATAATAGTACGTTCCTCACATGTGAAGAAAAAAACACCCAATTATGGTATATTCCATAATTAGGCACCAACACCTGTCCATATTTGGATTTTTATTCTAGATCAAACTAGTATCAATATTTTTTCAAGACGCAATATTTTAATTACAGAAGGTCACAAAATATTAAAATAAACGTTATGTCGATTTACTCAATAAAACAAGTCTGTATTGATGCATAATAACCGATAATACTCGTTTAATACGTACCTTCAAAATTTTCTGCGAAACAGCAAATCAAAACACGCCACACGTATCGTTCGCGCAACTGACACAAAAGTGTCAGTGCGATAGTAATGAGAGCAAGTGAAATAGAAGATGGTCGTGTATTGCGTTTCAAACGTATACTTACGGAGAAATCAAGGTACAGTGGCGGCCTTAGGGGGTGGCGAACAGGGCAATCGCCCAGGGCCTCGCTCTTACAGGGGCCTCGCACAACAACCCAAGCAAATTTTAAAAAATATACTAAATTATTTTTATCTATTATTTTTTTATTTAAAACTTTTGATTTTGATCCTTAATTACTTTTTAAGGATATAACATAACGGTAAATTAATATTAAGTTAGTTAACTAATTCATTCATTCAAAACATAATTGATAAATTCATTATGACCACTGAGAGATATTTTTTGTTAACCGTAAGTACAAAAAATGACAAGTCCGCGATTCGAAGTTTATAAGTACAAAATATATGTGTGTAAACAGAAGTCAACTTTGGGTTAGTTAGTTGGACAGGTGTTTTTCGCACTTAGCCACTAAATTGGGCCATTGTGCGTGAGCAGCGACACGGCTGTCGCCTACTACTCATACCGAGTCATACCATGAGAGCTCCTTCCAGAATGCCATGAGTTGACCAATGTTACGTATGGCTTCGCTTATGGTTCTGGGGTTGTTCTGGAACCCCATCCGTTGGTCACTCACGCTGGTGCAACTTAGAATCACATGAGCGGGTGTTTCTTCGGTCTCCATGCAGCCCCTGCATAGTGGGCTGTCCGTGACGCCAATATTGTAGAAGTGCTTATTTGGTGGACAGTGGCCGGTTATTATGCCAATCAGGTGCTTGAGTGTTTTCCTGCTGGAGTGCAGCAGTTTTTGCGAGAGTCGTTTGTTCAGTTGGGGGATGGCATCTTTGGATTGCCTACACTCTTTCAGTTCTGCCCGTTTTTTTTCATGTTGTTGTAGGCTTCTCTCGCGTAACCACATTTTTGGTTGGCTGAACGGTATCGGAACAATTGGGTCGGGTCCCAGAGTTGTTGTGTCCGATCCTTTCCTTGCCAGTTGGTCTGCTGCGTCATTGCCCGTGGAGTCGCTGTGTCCTCGTATCCACTGAAGCGTGACCCGGTTCCTCGCTGCAATTTTCTGCAGCTATTGGTGGCACTCCATAATAAGGCTGCTGTTAAAGCAGTTGCCGCCGAGAGCTTGTGGTACAGAGGCACTGACTGTGACGATTCATATTGAGAGGTTACTCACATTTCTTGCCACGATCGCCGTCGCCGCCCTTATAATCCCAACGCATTCAGCTTGGAAGATGGTGTTGAGTTTACCAAGTGATGTTAAGAGATTGATGTTCAAGTCATGGGAGAATACTCTTCCAGCACCCTTCCCATAATTCGTTTTTGAGCCGTCTGTGTATACTCTAACCTCGTGTATACCAGAGCTATCCTTGTGCTCTTCTTGCAGTTGTATGCGGTATTTTTTGTCAAAGACAAAGGTTTTGGGTATGAGGTCGCACTATATTTTTCTTAATCTTAGTACAGTTTTACTTATCATAACCCAAAATTAACAAAATTAACGATCTACGTACATTTTCACTTGTTTACTTCGAATCGCGGTCTTGTTACGCTTTGTGTTTGCGGTTATCGAAAAAAAATTCTCAGTGTAGTAGGTACCTACTTGATAATAAAATGATATTGACAGACAGTTCAAAGAAGTCAGAAGACGACGTAAAAAAGGCATTTTGATTATGGAGAGGAAGATGAAGCTCATGAATTGAAAGCGGAAGAAATTTTCAAAATAAACTATTTTTATGTCATTGTCGACAATGTGCGCGCAAGCTGTTATCCTAGGTTTGAGGCTCTTAAACATCATGAGAGCATATTTGGTTTCATGTATAATATAAACAAAAATAAAGGAAATTAATGATAGTGAACTTCTAAAGCAATACAGCGACTTGCAAATATATATGACAGTAGGAGAATCATGTGATATTGATGGACATGAATTGTACGAAGAACTGAATATGTTCATCCGTGTGTATGAAGGAAACGATGACATTATGTCGGTGCTAAAATACCTACATAATAGAAAAAAAAATAACTGAAGTTTACCCCACTATCGAAATAGTCCTGAGAATTATTGCTACTACACCTGTTACAGTTGCGTCTGCTGAAAGGTGTTTTTCGAGGCTTAAAATTATTAAAACATACTTGAGGAATTCGATGACACAAGATCGGCTTTTAGCCCTTGCTATTCTTTCAATCGAAAATGACGTAGCTTATTCGTTAGATTATTGTGCTTTAATGAAAGATTTCAGTCTTAGGAAAAGCCACAAATATCAGTTTTAAAATTTATCATCTCTGTAATTAATTTTGTAAATCTTTCAATGTAAAATACCTATTTTAAAACTCATATTTGATTTATATGTATAATTTTAGCATTTATCCTTAAACATGACAAATACCTAAACCAAACAACCAGACCTACCTTCCCATCACATACTTTTCACGAAGGACAAAGGGCCTCGCAAAGACCTGCCGCCCGTAGCCTCGCAATGGGTAAGGCCGCCTCTGTCAAGGTATGCCATATTAGGATACTATTCCATATTTGGTTACTTTCCTTTAACAATTTAATACACACTTAACTTCGAAAAGTCATTGGTGCGCGCCGTGGATTCGAACCCGATACCTTCTGCATGGCAATACGTTGCTATCTCCACTAGGCTATCGCTTTGATCGCTGCCTTTTTGTCTCTGGACTGTAGCATCTGTGGTCTAACCCTTTCCATAGGGGCGATCCATTAATAACGTCACACAATTTCCGGTTTTTTTGCGACCCCTCCCTCCTCCTTGTCACAGCTGGGCTCATACATTCCATCTCATTCCTCATACAGTGTCACACTTCATTGATCCCCTACCCTCTCTATATGTGTGACGTGATTTGTTGATGCCCCCTAGTGAGAGTAGACCGCACCGTGCCCAGCAGTTTATATCCAGGGCTTATATTATTATCTATTGTTTCCAGAAATCAACCCCTGCGGATGACCACTACATAGCTGCGGTGGTGGAATACATCGTCAACAGGGATGTAGCTGCCAACAAAGTTAACTATGAGAACCTCATCAAGGAGGCGGCTACACAGGTACTTCCTATTATTTCACTTCGAATTGATTTTAAATATGGCATTCTGCTTTATTAGGAAAAAAACGGTATTCATAGAATCTTCCAGAAAATGTAGAAGCTATTTCAAATTTGAGTTGCAATTATAAAAATATGTCGATTAACTATGACCTAAGTATCGGATTGAGCTCTTTTAACGTAGAACATAGTGTTGGCCAGATGAGCTGCAAACTCTTGTGTACCGTCTCAATTTTCTGACAGTTTAATCTAATTTTATTCTGCTCGTATTAAATCTTGCAAAAAAATTTACATGAAGAGCCCGATATACACATCTATACAAGCACAGGAGGCACTGCGTTCTTTCATGTCGTACAATTGTACATGTCTTCTAGTATAGTATTATATTATCTGTGACATGACTTACAAATAAATATAAAACATTGTGTTCTTTCAGAATGCTGATGTAGTGGTATTCCCAGAACTGACACTGACCAACTCTACGACGAGTTTCGCTGTACCGCTTTATGGACTCTTGAAACAACATCCAATACCGGCACTACAGCCAGATCTATATGATGACGTAAGTACACTTTGTTCAATGGATTATAGAAAGGAAAATTAAACGGACAGAAATACATTCGTTAAACCGATTGAAAACAATACAAAAAAAATACAAGTCGATAGTTGCAGTACTCTCTACTTTACAGAGAAAGACGCACTGTATTTCTCTGTAAAGCAGCCAGGAGTGGTGGGCCTCCTCAGGCGAGATCACGGATGTGAGTTCATGCCAAAGAAAGCACCGTGACTTTGCCATTTACAAGATTTCCTTTGAGTAATACAACGGTAGTTGCCATTATTGGGTCGGCTGCTTTAAAAGGAGTCTTACATACTCGCTCCACTCCCAAACACACATTTAGAAAGCCGCATCTGACCTTTCAACGGGAAAACGAAAAGCGAAAAAAGTACTCCTAATCAAAGTGCCTACAGACCAAGATGGACAACTACTAATTTATGTTGATAGAAGAGTAAATGCAGGTAATACAGTGAATGGAGCTCCGAAAGCGTTTATGAATAGCCAAAACGTTTCTAAAAAGGCACGTTTGGCTGTGCATAGAGGGGTGTTAGTAAATACTCTTATGTATAGTAGTGATAGTTGCGTATGGCAGAAGAGTCATGAAAGTAGAATAAATGCTGTAGAAATGAGAGCACTGAGATATATGTGTGGTGAGACATATGTGTGGTGTTTCTTTGACTGACAGAGTAAAGAATTGTGTGATAAGAGAGTGTTGTGGGGTATAAGAAGATGTAATGACAAGCATCGAGAAAGGTATGCTAAGATGGTTTGGGCACGTGGAGAGGATGGATGACGAAAGACTGACCAAGCAGATATATAAGGCAAGTGTGAATGGGACAGGACGATAGGGGGAAGACCTAGGCGGACGTTCTCTGACCAGATTGGAGACATCCTAAAAACAGAACAGGTTAGAAGTACCCTGAATAGAAGTACCCTGAATATAAGGAATCTGGTGGGGGTGAATGAAGCAAGAGAGATATGTCAGGATCGTTGCAAATGATGCGTTCCGTATCTCTGCCTACCCCTCTGGGAAACAGGCGTGAGTCTATGTATGTATGTATGTAATAGATGTTCCATATCCCTTTCCAACCGATGGACGTAATTTTAATATTTGCATGTTTAACTTAGCTCGTAAGGTTATTTAGGCATCATGAAGCTTAGAAAAAATAGTAAAAAAAGTCCCATATCCCCCCTTTTCCCACCAAAGTACCCTCACGATCGTGACGATTAGGAATAAGTTGAAAGCCGCACGATCGTGACTTTTCAAGTAGTAGTAGTGTAAATTAAATAAAAAGTCGCGTTTAATCAGCATATATAATGTTTTTATCATAATCGTTGTGTAACTTCTTAGAATCAGTCAATCTGGGAATATTAACATCCTTCTAGGAGTTGATTTGCTTGTCCCATCGGTTAACGAAGTCAATTTGATTGGCACCGGTACAATTAGAAACTATTAGAGCCGCTTTGTTATCCATTTGATGATTTGTCCAAGGATACTGAATCTCTTACAAACTGATGATGTTTTCAACGATAAATTTTGCTGCCCTTCTTAAATTTTAGTGCTGCTCGTCCAGGGATTCGATTCATCATAATGATTCATTTCCTTAATCCAAGGGTCAGTTGTGAAAAAGTGATAATGGTAAATACAACAACCGGGCGGGATAGTTTTTATTAAATGCAAGACTACAGATTGACCTACACCAAACATTACTATGTTTGGTGTAGGTTAATCTGTAGTCTTTCCAAACATTGTTTTGGCGCCTTTGTAAATTTAAAAATCGACCATAAGGCCGTTGCTGGTAGTTGTGACGAAGTTCTTTAAACCTGTAGGTCGTAGTTTATTTCTAACGACTTGCCTCAATGCACATCGGCCTGTGACGGGTATCATCTGCTAGTCAATACTATAACAGCCAGGAACCCTTTCTATTTTGTAACAGGCTGCTTGTACTCGGTCAATGATTGGTTGTACTTTGCACAGATGATTAGGCGATGTATTCTATGGTGGTGATTCTGCATCGACCACATGTAACGAATGTCTGACTTGTAGGAACCGGTCTCGGCTCATATTATTACTGATAAGAGACAATCTGGTAGATTTTCTCCAGTACATAGGTAAACGTGGATACGGGATTACTCCCATAATCAAAAGAATAGAAAATAATTTTCTAATTTCTATAGGAGTTGTTCTTAGTTCCGTTCCATATTAACACAGGTGATAAATATTTGAACAACGAGCAGCAATTTCAAAGAACTCCTCCTCAAAATAGTTTTGAACGTATTCACTGTGTCCTTACTGGCTGCGAAGGAAGACTTGGATAGTCATGCCTTTTATCAGTACAAGTTGATTGGCTCTACATACCAGATCGATGAGTTATCAGTGATTACTGCATTTGAAGATTCTGGAGGAATCCAACGCGGTGCAGATGTAAATGGGTTGCTTCAGAATCTCATACGGTACTTTGATAGTTGTCCTCCTCAAGCAGACTATAAAAAAATACTGGCTCAAATTGGTCACCCTCGTCTTCAAAATCTTCAATGTCGAAGATATGCCTGTCTTGTAACAGATCCAAAAAGACTTGCGTCTCTCAAAACTGCGCCTAAATAAAGGAAAAACACTGCTCAAACTTCGCTGATATACAAAAAAACGGCATTGAGAAATATGCGTTCTAGGGTTTTATAAATGCATTTAAACCCGGAACTTCACAATCGTGACGATGTGAGTTTAACTGATCACCCACGGAGATATTGCTATGTTATTACAATAAAAATTGCACATTCGTACTGATTGGTATATCGTCTTAACTTTAAAAACAAAAAGCTATTATAATATTATGAAAAAAGGTAAAATAAATATAATTAAGTGAGCGTGATCCTCGCCCAAAATGCACGGCCATCTTTAACGGTGGTTGTCCGGTGACTGACGACTCGAAACGGGTCCTTTTATTTTTTTAAGTAAGCGCTTATATCAACACAATCATTCGAGGCCGGTCGCGTTCACAAAAGCAGATGTAATTTTGATGTATATTTTTTTTATCGTTCGTCACGCTCGTATAAAGTCGGTTGGAAAGGGATATGATTGTAAGTCATCTTAAAAACAATGATGACATAAAAGTATGATTATTCTTTTTCGTACTTCTCCAACAGTTGCTGGTGGCGATGTCTGCAGCGGGGCGTGCCAACGAGATCTACGTGGTGATCAACACCCGCGAGAGCGTGGACTGCAGGGTGCCGCAGGAGGGAGAGGACTGCCCTGAGAGCAAGCTCTACATATTCAACACTAACGTCGTGTTTGACCGCACCGGCGCTGTTATAGACAGGTATTCAGAGTACACTCATTTTTCTGATCTTTCTTTCTTTTAATTGTCTTAGCGGACCCCGGGATCCAAGGCGAAGTCCTTAAATTGCAACCTAAGCGCTAAGATGATGATAAGTTTACTTTGTCTTAGTTCAAGATATAGTTAGTATTATGTTATTTGTGCCTTAGGGTATAGGTATAGTATGCCCTGACATCATAGATGACAAGGGGTTTTGAACGGCATGAATGCATATTAGACGTTCATCATTTTTTTTATTATTTATAGACTCTCGCCTGTATCCCCGAAGGTAGGCAGAGGGGTAATGAATATTACACCCACATTTCGCCATGAATTTTTAGGTCCCACGTAATAGGGGCCGAGCCTATTGCCGTACCGGGCACATTACCAGACTCCGTGCTGCTACTGAGAATTTCCTAACGACAAAACCCAATAACACTTTGCCCGACCCGGGAATCGAACCCGAGACCTCCCAATCCCACGCGCACATTTATGCCGCGAGACCAACGAGGCAGTCATTATTAGCTATTTCAAAGTAAGGTAATGACCAATTTAATAAGTAATGCTCCAATCAGTGCTGTTTTGAGGCTACCCGCCATTGTAGCGTAATATATTTTCTAAAGTTATTTACGTACCTACCTACCTACTTACTTTGCAAAAGTATTGGATCTTTTTTAATATGTCCACTGATTCTGGTATGTATGTCTCAACTGTTTGCCGCACCGCATTAGTTAGCTTCTCAGTAAGTCTTCTCAAATATAGCAAATGTTGACTTTACAAACTGATGCTGTGATTGAGTGACGTCGCAGTTAGCATGCTCCTATGTACAAAGGTACTCTGTGGTTAGCAATGCATGTATGAAAGAATGGGGCCGTCCGTAAGGAATTTCTTTCGTTGGCAACTTTGTTGGAATCTGGAAGATTTGTCGTAGTTTTGATAGCGTCAATCGTCGCTTTATTTGGACAGGTTCATATTGTGATAGCCCAGTGTCAAAACAATACATTCTAAATAACGATTGAAAAACAAAACAGTAAAGATAAACTGTATCATTATCTTAAGTTGATGTGAATGTACATTAAAACGTCAATAGAACAGTAGATGTAATAGATTTATTACTTAGATATTTGTTGTATTTGCCATGTTGTTTCGTTTTCGTTACAATAACCACCTCACTAGATGCACCCTGAAGTCAATCATAAATAGGGCAAGCACAAGTTGCTGCCGCGACGCCTAGATTCTTTGTGATGGCCTATACTGAGGCGAGACGCAAAATAATGCCCAGTTTGAGATTAAGCAAAAATTTTGTTAAGTACTCAGAACAAAACATACGCAGAATCCTGTACAGTAGTAGTTAAACAATTTCAAAATATGTAACAAAGTGCTAAACGTTTGCTAAAAGCAGGGCTCGTCCGGGATTTGAACCCGGGACCTCTCGCACCCAAAGCGAGAATCATACCCCTAGACCAACGAGCCGCCTGACAGTTGTGTTAAAAATAATGTTCATATCAAATGTATTGTGTTTAACACTCCACTGCCTACTCTTAAAACATAAGTACTACGTATCGTATAATATAATACGAGTGCGACCAAGATGAGCGATGCTCGAGGCAAATTTTATACACGACACTTACTGTAGTTATTATTTTTCATTGTTTTCTTCCTTCATTGGTAATTTTATTTTTCTCGATCTATAAATTTGTCTTAAATTCAATGTTATTTTTCGTAGATATATTAATATTTGCATGCAACCTGGATATAGCAAAATGTGTCTTGTGCTTTTTGTATTTTTACCACCTATTCTGGACCACATTTTCTGCAAATAAATCATTGTTATTATTATTATCACTTGATTTTTCTAATCTCGAAAGTCAGGTAAGTAATACTACAATAGGTAAGTATAAGTTATACTTATATTAGTTCTGTGTATGTAAATTATAATTATATCTCCAACTGCTAAGCATGGGCCTTTCCTCTCTATAAGTAGAGTTAGACCACCCTAACAAAGCGCGGATTAACAGACGTCACAGTCATGGTAATATAATCTAACAGTATTGTAACTCGGCCGTCTTGGTGAGTTATATACCTACCAGACGCGCTGATCGTGGCTGTTGGTACTTATGGCACATTCCGCACAGTCTAACGCTCGGGCCACACTACCTTACCGTCTACCGGTCTGTTACCGCCATAATTATGGCAATAAATTACCGTTAAATTACTGCGTGAAGTCGTGTGGTTACACTAGAGTTTACCGAGATATGCCAATGAACTAGGCGGTAAAAATATCATTTTTCAAGATGGCGGATGAAGCTGCAGCTGTTTGGTATTTTATGAGTGCCAATTATTTTAACATCTTCTTAATCTTTTAAATTTTTAGCTTTCTGTCGGGTATCCTAGAGAGACGGTTCGGATTGCAATAACTCCAAAAATTCGAGCGCTTTTTCATTTGACCACTCCATATCGGTAGATAGTGTAGATACGTGCGTCGTCGTCGAACTCGTGTTGCACACTGAACAAACGGTAGTGTGGCCACAAACGCAATAATTACTGCGGTAATCTTCTTTGATGTGCGAAAAAGACCGCCGCCGGAGCTATTGCCTACCGGCATATGCCATATTGATTGGCATTGTAAAATTATGGCCATAAATCGCGGTTACACCTAGGCGTTGTTGAAATTATGGCAATAATTGTTGGCATATCCCGGTAGTGTAGCCCGAGCGTAATGGGTACTTTGCTCGAGGCGCGTAGGTATAACTCGAGTTTCGAGCGTTTGTATGGAGTTACAATACTGTTAGATATTATTACCGTGTCACAGTTATGTCTTTCGAAAGCATTATGTAGACTTGTATCTAGGTAGTATAGGCAATACAGGTTTCCTGAAAAGGTTTTTGTTAATCTACTGCTAAGCAAGCGAGTATTAACAATTAATTAGAAAATAATAAGCCAAGACCCTCTGCGTAGCAATATATCGATCTCTCTATTGGGCTACTAGTCTATAAACTTGAAATAACATGCACTGGTAGATGTTTGCTCACGACCGCTCAGTTTCGCTCAGCTGCCTAGCTCATTTCTGTTGACTACGCAGCCTAACCATAAAAAACCGTGAATAGGTCACGATTAGCCACAATTTGCAACAAATCCATTTAGTTTTACGACTAAATTATAGCCGAAGCAAATGCATAATTTAAACATTAAATATGTAGCTGGATTAATATTATGACTATATTTTTAACCTATTCTGTTGTTTGTAGTAAAGTAACATTTAATGGTCTCCAGTAGAGGCCTTGGGCTCAGACTTTCCCCAAGGCATTAACGCAACAAATTACTTTTTAGTGATACTCTTGACAAAACCTTCCTTCACCAGCCTAAATAAGACCACCATACCCTCTGAAAAATTCGCCACTTTCTACGGTTAAAGACAAGCAGCAGACAGAGCTATTACTATTATGCAGCCTATTAGCACAGAGTGCGTATGTCGTGCATCATTCAAAGTGTCTTTTGACATATTTCCAGATATCGCAAGATAAATCTATTCGGAGAGGCGATGCACACTCCTGCTCTGAAGCCAGACCTGGGTCTCTTCACCACAGACTTCGGCGTGACCTTCGGCCACTACATCTGCTTCGACATCATGTTCCAAGTGCCCGCCGTTCAAGTTGTGCAGAAGAACAACATCAAAGATGTCATCTTTACCACCATGTGGTTCTCCGAGATGCCTTATTTGACTGGTGAGTAGGTTTTGATGAAATTGTTTTATATAAGCCTGGCCCTTTTTCTTTCTCGATTATCCCGCTCCTGGTCTTATTCTCTTACGCCATTCTAAAAGGTTGGCAACGCAATTGTGTCTCCTCTGGTGTTGCGGGTATCCATGGTCGGTGGTAATCCCTTTTTACTTTTTCCAATAGTCTCTGCTTAAAAGGTAGTAGACCTCTTATAGCGGGGGCCGTGTATGTAGGTACATACCACCGTAGAATTAAGGTACGAGTTGGAAGCCGGCCGCAGACGACAACTGCAAGCGACGTGTCGCCACGAACTACTGTTTTCTATATATTTTTATGAAATACCTTCCGTCCGGGCACATCGCTTGCAGTTGTCGTCTGCCGCTGGCTTCCAACTCGTACCTTTAGTCATTCTGTCGCGAAGTACGAACGTACAGTGTGCTGTACTATGTTCCGGTTTTAATGGTATTTTAACTAGTGAAATTACTGGGCATTAGAAAACTTAACACATTAGTTACGAGTGCATTAATTTAATTTGATTATAGGTAAAGTAGGTTGAACATAACGGTAGGTTTTATTTTAAGAAAATTACTTAGACACTTCGTTTATTATGTTTTACTTTTAATATTTCAGCTGTGGAGATTCAAGAAGCATACGCGTACACGATGGACGTTAACTTCTTGGGAGCTGGCGCCAACAATGTGAACGTGGGCAGTGCAGGTATGCAAACATTGTTCATCTCTTACCGATAGATTTCTTTATCCTGTTGTTATATGCATACACATGACTTTAAATTATAACTCTGTCCTTTGCAGGCTCTGGAATATACTCAGGCAAAGCCGGTGCCCTAGTCAGCATCATGCCAGGAGTGCCGACTACTAGAGTTCTCGTCGCCAAAGTGCCGAAGGTGCCCGGAAAAGTAAGTTCTTTTTCATTGCATGCCCTAGTTATTCTTTATTAAAAACGTAAGAACTACGTATATAACCGATAAACTTAGGATACGTACACAAAGAATACTGAGAGAAATAATTTATAGCTGGCAACGAATTGTCGCGTCAGATTAGAGAAAATACTTATAAGAACCATGACGAGACTGGTGCCTCACCTACCTTGTACCTTAGCTTATTCAAACTCAAACTCAAAATCGTTTATTCATTTAGGTCACAAGGTGACGCTTATGAACGTCAATTTTTTAAATTTAATTACTTAATGCTTCTACATTTACATTTACTGCCTCGTTCGCAAAGCAATTATGGTATATAACCTTTGTGTACATTGGACAAAAGTATGTGAGAATAGTTGGCGAATCACCGTCTGCTAACTATGATGCAGGTTAATTTAATAGAGTATGACACATGCTATTTTCCAACTTTTTATTTACTGTCCTTGACCTTACAGAAACCAGGATCTGTAATGAGATCTCGCAAGATAAAAATTTGACGTACATCCCGGTTTTCTATTGAGCTGAAATGTTGCATGCATATGCATTTCGCGTGACCATGCAATTTTATGATGTCATAGAGTTGATCTGATGATGGCCATATGAATTCCGCAACAAAACGACACAATTCAAACCTCGTTGGTCTCGCGGCATAAATGTGCGCGTGGGATTGGGAGGACTCGGGTTCAATTCCCGGGTCGGGCAAAGTGATATTGGGTTTTTCCGTTAGGAAATTCTCAGTAGCAGCACGGAGTCTGGTAATGTGCCCGGTACGGCAATAGGCTCGCCTCCTATTACGTGGGACCTAAAAAATCATGGCGAAATCTGGGTGTAATATTACACCTCTGCCTACCCCTTCGGGGATACAGGCGTGAGTCTATAAAAAAAAATCAATCAAATTTGTAAGCCCCATAGAGATTGATTCGTATTGCCGAGAACTTTGATCCTATATGTTTAACGCGTATAAAAGCTTGGTTTAAAAGCAACACGTTTAACATTTATTTTATTAATAGTTTTCATCCACCGCTTTACTGTTCTTATTAATTAAGATTGCTACGTAATTGCTCCGGTTGACCTTATGATATGACGTTGAATTGGAAGTAATAAATATTGTTATCAGAATTACTTAGCAACTAGTTGGTTGACTGCTATTTTATCTGCATAATTACCTACCTTGTAATTGCTTAATGACCAATTATTGTTAAATCAACCAAAGATCCGTGAAATGAACGGTAGACATATTTATATATATATGGAAAATAATATATTCAGGCGACAAAATATTGAAGATCTTCCACAGATTTTAGACTTACTATCACCTCGTTTCTTGGATTATTTGAATTTGGTGTATTGCATACATTAGCCAATATTCTACAACATTATAGCTATACATATATAACGAAATAAATACGTATAAAAAGGTGAAATAAAAATACTAAATTACAAGGTTTTGGCGTCACAGAATGCTTCCGACACTTGGTCGTCAGTGTCGTGTTGTTGGTCGGTCATACTCGTGCATAGGAACTATAGGAAGTGAGACAATACTGGGCAATAAACGTAGGTATATAACTTCTTCTTCGTTTTAATCTAGAACCCGTTACAGCCACTTGTCCAGAAGACTGGCAGCATTGCCACGCTATATGATAATTTACACAAAGTATAAACCAGTCTTCTAATCACCTGTGACGTCGATTACGACGCGTTTTAAATATAAGTAGGGTCATTTCGCCTGTTCGCGTCCATTTAGTGCAGTTGGCAAGTTTGAAGGAGAAAATAAAAATGTTCCAGCAAATTGATTCAATTAAAAATTTATGTAATGCGTTCATTATATAGTCTATTTAAGTATTAACTTTCTGTTTTGTTTGAAACTTGTTGTGTTTTTTTTTAAATAGACAGACTTCAAGATTTGTCTCTTTACCCAGTTTGCGTCCAGAAAATCCTAATTGCGTCCACCTGTGGACCATTTCGCGTCCACCAGCTTAGAGAAGGAATATAAGGGTGATATTGTTAAGACAATCTAAAGAAAGATTGACTTTTAACAATTTCTACATTTAAGATGAAGTAAAGTTATAAAAAAATCAACATTATTACAATTATTAAATCACTTTAAAGAAACTATAAATAACTATTTATTGTTCTCAACATCGATAGAACTTAAAATCAAAGATAAAAAAAATAACGATACATGTTGTCAATATTGTGGTCTTCGGAATAGCATAATTTTTCACTAATATCACTAAAGGCTTTCTTTATTTATTCATCTTCTGTATTTTTTTCTTTTCTTCTTCTTTCTTGTCTTCTAAGAACTCATCTTGAATAGAAAAAATATGGAATAAAAGAAATTAAATGTAATAATTGAATTTTAAAATCAGTCTTAATCAAAAATGAATTTTAAATTATAAAAAAAATATATAGAATGTATTTATGCGATCATTTCTGTTTCATGAAAAAATGGACGCAATTTGCTATAATATTATCCCTTGCAGGTATAGTTTGCGTCCACTTGTGATCGATTATTATATCGATTGTATCTTTTATTACAATCATAATAGTGTGGACGCAAATTGGTCATTACAATAGCATACTATTAATGTTAAAATAAATAAAATCCCAATTTCTCTCTCATATTTTAATCACATAAAAATAAACAACTAAAGAAATCATAAATGGACGAGTTCGCTTCCATTGTGGACGCAAAGTGGAAGTTTTATAAATTCGGTGTTGTAATTCGCGTCCACCTTATTTTAATTGTTAACTATAAAAAAAAACAAGCTAATTCATAATTCATACTATTCGTCTTTTCATTAATAATGTCTAGAAACAGCTATGTATCCTAAAATTCACATAAAACATAAAATACTTACCGTCAAACACGCCGCTGCACACTATTTTTTTATTTATATCCCGCGCATCTGCACTCTTTTGTTGAACAACCGAGATTAACTAATTTTTTTAAACAGGATTAGCTGGGTGCACGGAACTTTTGTCTATTTGTGCGTGTCTCTTATACGTTGAGGTATTGGCGGTACTGACTTTTCATTTTATTAGTGTGTTAGTATACTTATTTTCGCATTTTTAAAGGGAGGTCCGTAAAATGGACGCGAATAGGGCGATGGACGCGAACAGGCGAAATGACCCTATCAGGCAATAAAGTAAAGTGCTCGGATCCCATAAGCCCAGCGTTTCCACCCCAAATGGCTCAAAAACGTTATTTAATATTTTCTTGCATTTACGCGAATGTTATAAACACAGATGTGAGAAGTATCAGATGTAGCGCATTCGTCCAACTAAGTGTGGCACGTTGACAGCTATGTGTGCGTGACCTTTGGCGACTGGCACTGTACGGACACGCGCGTCTATGTGTGTGTAAAGTTGCCAGATTATGAATAATCTCCCAGTATTTTGCATATAGTTATGTAATATTCTTATATTCATTTGCGGTTTTGAAGAATTTACCATTGATTTAATTAATGCTTTTATAAATACATTTCTTAAATGTAGGTACCGAGTTAAGTTTTAACTACTTCGTAAATCTGTATATATAAAATACTTGCGTTACTGACTGACTGACAGACAAGCTACAGCCGAAACTACTCAGCGCATGAAGCTGAAATTTAGCATGTATGTTTCTTGGGAACCGTAGGGGTGCACTAAGACGGGATTTCTCGAAATTCCCACGGGATCAGGCAAAACGAGAAATACGAAAATATGTGCGTGCGAAGCCGCTGGCGTCGATTAGTTGAGAAATAAATAGTATGTATATACACACGGCACCAAGTCAAGTTAAACAGTTGCTGTACGATTTTGATACTTATTCCCTACGCCATAAGTATGTATGTACACACGGCGCCAAGTCAAGCTAAACAGTTGCTGTACGATTTTGATACTTATTCCCTACCCCAAGGTATGTATGCACACACGGCGCCAAGTCAAGCTAAACAGTTGCTGTACGATTTTGATACTTATTCCCTACGCCATAAGTATGTATGTACACACGGCGCCAAGTCAAGCTAAACAGTTGCTGTACGATTTTGACACTTATTCCCTACGCCATAAGTATGTATGTACACACGGCACCAAGTCAAGCTAAACAGTTGCTGACTGCTGTACGATTTTGATACTTATTCCCTACGCCATTAGTATGTATGTACACAGGGCGCCAAGTCAAGCTAAACAGTTGCTGTACGATTTTGATACTTATTCCCTATGCCATAAGTATGTAGGTAAACACGGCGCCAAGTCAAGCTAAACATTTGCTGTACGATTTTGATACTTATTCTTTACGCCATAAGAACGGTGCAAAGGTCAAAGTTTATAAGCTTGACGAGTAGCAGGGTGTACACGAATATTTGGATCGTTTGAGGATCGAACTCAAAACAATATTATGTAAGGTATATACTAATGGAAATTGAAATTCTATTACTATATTTATGAGAAAGAAGATAT
Source organism: Euclidia mi (assembly GCA_944739405.2). Lineage (NCBI taxonomy): Eukaryota > Metazoa > Arthropoda > Insecta > Lepidoptera > Erebidae > Euclidia > Euclidia mi. The sequence continues at coordinate 27,300,162 of OX123201.2, forward strand.
ATCTACAATGTACTTTTATAATACGGAAATGTATTTTTCATTAACATGACAATCATTATCACATAATCAATTGACAAGTGCATTTTCCCTAATTCAGGCAGAACGGCGTCGACAAAAACTGGCAACACTTACATATTTCTTGCACAAATACGAATTTTATCGAAATTAAATTAGGAAAGAGTCAAATTATCAATAGTTACCTGTGAAAAGATATTCCATTTTCCTGTTTTTGTTTTTAGGAACAACTTTTACAGTGTTTAAGAATACAAGACGGCATTTTAAGGATTTAAAAGTTGACGTGATCGTGACGCGTGAACTGTACGATGCTTCGTAGCGCACTAAGACGAGTTTGTATTCGCTTTTCAATTTTGTATTTGCTTTAGTGGCCGCACGCAACTGTGCCGCGCGTTACATCTATACTTCTCACATCTGTGGTTATAAAATGCTAGGCTAGTAATAAAAATGTAGTTTCTAGATCATTCGGTATAAATGTAATAACTAGCGAAACCAATATAAAGCGATAAAATCCGTAAACTGTAGTTTAATTTCGCAGAAAATTTAAACTAACAAATGAACTTCTTTCGCTACCCAGGTGACTGAACCCTACCCCGGTCCTATCTACGACAAACCGAGTGACCACGACACTCTGAAGCTGATCCAAGACCCATCTCTCACGGCACACATCACCAAGCCGCTGGTGCAAGGCCTGCAAGAATTCACAATCGTGGACAAGGACGTGTCGTGCAAGTTCCGCGTCAATCTCAACCATAGGAGTAACACGGTAAGGGTTATTTTGTAATGCTTTTTGTTAATTAACAATGCATGTATATGATTTATTTGAAAAACATTCACTTGGTACGACGTTTTTCACGCTTATGCACGTACCGAAACTAGCCTTTTATGCGCATCGCTTCAATAAATGCACCCTCGAAAAATATAATATGTGAGAATAGATGGAGAATAGGCTTGTGTCCACTAAGAATAAATCGGTTTGAGTGTAGTATCTATAGATTCATTATGATTTTAAGATGTCAATAAAGTTTATTATTTATTATAAAAAGGTAAGATTAATGTTATTTTTAGGATTCTAAAACAAAAAATAATGTATGTATTCTTGTGACAGTGAACACTAATCAGAGAGCATTACGTCTTACAGTGCGTCCGCCATTCAGGTTGTTGACGTTTTAGTAAATACCTGTGCAGAGAGATTGCGCTTCAGAGCATAATGACCAAAACGCAAAATGAGCACTACAATCAAAATGTTCAATATGCAATATGTTCAGAACGCAAAATGTGCAAAACGCAAAATGTGCACCACAAGCAAAATGTGCAGAACGCAAAAAGAGCATCAAATTCAAAGGCTTTAATCACACTGGATGCCACGTTCAAGTGCGTTCCCAAGCCATACTATCAGCTATATACAATTCATTATGGATTTGAATTCTGATGACAATTCCACTAACGTTGTACCCGTTATATTTGCCTTGATGTCCGACAAAAAACAATCTAGCTATGTGCGTTTATTTGACTTGATTAAAAAACTTGGTATCGATTTAAAAACTTTCAAGTGTGATTATGAAATAGCGCAAATAAATGCATATCATCAAGTTTTTCCGAATGGTGCTTTGAGTGGATGTTACCACCATTTTAACGCTGCAGTTTTCAAAAAAGCGATATCTCTTCATGGAAAAACTAGTGCCGAACGAATGGTTGTCCGAAAAACTGCGATACTACCTTTATTACCACCAAATAAGATTCCAGAGGCATGGCTTGAAATCACAGAATCCGCACCAAACACAAATAACATGAGGGCGTTTAAAAAATATTTTGCAAAAACATGGTATCCTCAACACAGCGCTGAAGTACTAAGTTGTGCGTATCAAAGACATCGGACAACAAACGCTATCGAAGGCTGGCATCGACGGCTACAAGTAAAAATCCCGAAAAAAATTTGTTTGTTGTTTTTTTTACATAAATTGCGCAAGGAAGCTGGCATCAGCGATGGCAAAATTAATATAAGTTTATTTGAACCAGCAAGGAGAAATCGTAGAAGACGTGACATCTTGTTTGACAAGAAATATAAAGATAAATTACGAAAGCTTAAAAATAATGAAATAACAACATCTGAGTTTTTACTTCAAATGATTTATACTAGACTTGTGTTATACATTTTATAACCAAGGCAAGAGGCCAAGTAAGTTAAGTTACTAATAAGTTAATTAAGTTTAATCCAAAGTTTTAAGTTGATTCGTTACTATGAGTTAATCCATAGAGAATTAAATAATACTTTCCCAAAAAAGTGTTTTTAATTTAGCCTACCTAATGGAATATTTCTTTTGCCGTTTCATTTTTATTCTCTTGATTTATTGTTTAAGGTTAGATACCTAATTAGAATTGACCCTAATAGTACTTCTTTAACATTGGGGAAATAAGCATACAACACAAATAAACACGCCAGTGTGATTAAAGCCTTTGATGCTCTTTTTGCGTTCTGCACATTTTGCTTGTGGTGCACATTTTGCGTTTTGCACATTTTGCGTTCTGAACATATTGCATATTGAACATTTTGATTGTAGTGCTCATTTTGCTTTTTGGTCATTATGCTCTGAAGCGAGAGATTGGACGTTTAGTAAGGTTATATTTCTTTGTACCTGTGTCTCAGTAAGAGCTATGCTCTATGGTAAGAGTGCACTTTTTCATTTTAAAATAAAAGCAAGTATTTTATGACAGAGTTGTGATATTTTTATTGTATTGTAAAGAAGACATGTTCCGATTAAGTATGGAATAAAATATCCGGCAAATGACTCCCACGGCTCCGATGACAGGCCATTATGCTTTTCATGAAATTTTCCATGACTTTTGCACAGAGATGTGGCTGTATCTCACCGATGACGCGTTGGATTTCCAATTTGAGCTCAGGAATTGTTTCGGGTTTATTCGCATAAACCCGTGATTTCACAAAACCCAAAACGGAAAAAAATCGCACGATCTTGGTGGCCAGTTGACATCAGTATTTCGTGAGATAATGTGTTCTGGAAATCGTTGCTGCAATAAGTCGATAGTTTCATGCGCGGTGTGGCAGGTTGCGCCGTCCTGCTGAAACCACATGTTTTCCAGATTCATGCCGTCCAGTTGAGGCCACAAGAAGTCCGTTATCATATTCCTGTAACGAATGGCGTTCACAGTCACTGCAATTTCGGCCTCATTTTCAAAACAGTAAGGTCCAATCACGCCGCCTGATCAAAATCCGCACCAGACAGTTACTCGTTGTGGGTGCATTTGTTTCTCATGGATTGCATGAGGATTTTCTGAGTCCCAAATTCGACAATTTTGTGTATTCATGAAGCCATTCATATGGAAATGCGCTTCATCGGAGAACGTGACTTTTTTCGAAAAATTGGCATCGACTTCACTTTGCTCCATTACCCATTGAACGAATTGCCGGCGCTTTTCGTGGTCTGCTGGTTTGAGCTCCTGAGTTAACTAATTTTAAATGTTAATCTTGTACGCATGAAGGTGGAGGTCTTTAGTCAAAATTCTCTGCGTAGGTAGTGCTTCGTGAAATTTGTAGTTGTTGAGAACGATGTCGAATTGAGGTTTTCGGGTTTTCGGCGACCATCTCGTTCACAGCAGCAATGTTTTCAAGAGACCGACCGGTACGTTGACGCAAAGGATTCTTGTTATCCATAATTGACCCAGTTTATTCAAATTTTTTGACCGCTCTTCGAATGGTTGACGCATTAGGTGCACTTTCTCGGCTGAAAATTTGGCGAAGTTTGCGAGCGGTTTCAGCGTAACTTTCCCTATTTTTGTAATGAGTTTTCACAATTATTATAACGCGTTGTTCTTTCGAAAAGCGCTCCATTTTTAATAATCGGAATAAACAGAGGTGACAGCTGTCAAATTTCAGAGCAACTTGCATGAAAAAAAAGAACAATTTTAAAAAGTGCACTCTTACAGACTTGAGACCAAAGAGATTGGATATATAATACATAGAGGTAGCCCTAGTACTGAAAAATTGAACACAGTCAACTGACGTGTAAGATACAATTTAGACAATTTAATGCCATCAAATTATATAACTTTAGTGATTCATCTTTTATGACAGTTCTATCATGATTTTGAATTTAGCCGTATAATATTTATATCGACTTTTCAAGTGTTGTAAGAAATCTTATCGATATGTCTATCCACCGTATATTTTTATCTCGTTATTTTTTAGATTCTTTGTGCACGTGATAAAGATTTATAAAATAAGTGGATTGCTGCAGTATGTCGTGGAGAAAATTGAATTTGTTCCAAGCATTTTACTGCGGAATGTTTTTATAGTTATCACAGATGGCGCAGACTAAAAGAAAATTCTGTGCCAACATTACTCCTCCATTCTAAACGTATCAGTGTGAGTGTTTAAATAATTACTTGCTTTTACTTTTATTAGGGTAGCAGCGCCAAACAGGAGTCGGATCTTGGGCTCCATTCGATGTCTCGACCAAAGGAATAATTTAATTTAAATATTTTCTACAATTTTATTATCAGTGCATAGGGTTCCCACCAAGAAGGTAGGGTCCCAAGCCAACCTCACCTGCAAGTGGTGTACCTGCTTATCAACGGATGAGGCTCTGGCAAACAAAACATTAGGCTCGCCACCTATTACGTGGGATCAAAAGTCTGGCAAAAAGTGGGCGTTTAATATGCCTCTGTCTACCCCTTCGGGGAAACAGGCGTGAGCCTATGTATGTATGTTATAAACAATATTCAGCCAGCTACCTGCAGTTACACTGTTGCCACGAAAAGCCACGACACGCTAAGCGACAAGCGATTTCGATGTTTATTTGTAGAATAGAGAGCGGCATGAACATTGAAATCGCTTGTCGCACAGCGTGTCGCGGCCGTTCGTGGCCAGGCTGTTAGACGACATCCACTCATTTCATAGTTTTACTATATCCTTACTAATACCTATTATAAATGTAAGTGAATTTATTTAGTTGTTAAGCTTTCACATTTTGACTACTCAATCGATCATAAAAAGTTCAATGCACGTTGCTGGGAGTAATGGGAGTACAGGAAAAAGGTGTAAGGTACTTTTTATCAATCGGCTTTGGCCTATAAATCAAGCTTCAGGTATCATCAGTGATTGCTAGGGTGGCAAACACAAAGGGTATACTTATTTATTTTAATATACTGCTTTGCATTAAAACGTGGCTTTTTTCTTTCTTTAGTGTACGCGTGCGCCTTCCATAAATGAGACATCTTCTGTTTCTCCGACAACCAGCACTAAAGCGCCTACGTTAGTTACAATTTCTCCGCCAGTAGGTACAGAAGCGATGAAAATCGTGTGCGCTAAACACTTACGTACAATAGAAAAACTACAAAAAGAAGTTTTTCACGTTGAGCAGCTTGTTAAAAGACGTTTGTTAAAAATTTATTACCTATTTAAGACAACGTTCTAAACGTCTGATGAAAAAGAACATTGCTATGAATTCACGTATATGTCGGCGATACGCCAGGGTTATCGTGTCCAGTCCAGACTCCATTATAATAAAAAGACTCACGTAATATTACTTGGTTTATTTTCAGACGATTTCTAGCACAGAATTGAATTAAATTGTGACCTACAATCCTTTTTATAAATTAACCGTCATTACACTTAATGTTAACAACTGCCACTTCCTTTTCAACATATAATTGAAATTACTGTACAATTAATTATCAAAAATCAACATTAATATTGTTATGAATATTGCACAACACCATATGATTTATTTTATACGAATAACAAATCTATTGTAATAATCAAACGCTGCTTTACAACATTCGCAACAGATGGCGCTATCAACAGGATGTAAATATAAGCGCAGGTTATTTATTACCGTTAACATAAAAGTATCAGAATAATGTTATTTAATACTAATTGATTTTACTTTAATGAAAGTTTCTGGAGTTATCTTAATTATTAAGCGATAAATTAAATACCCAATATTTATAAAACAGTGAAGCAGTCGATACAGTGTCTAATATTCTAAAGTAGTGAAGTTCTCAGTTCTGTGTTCACAAATAGTTATTTAAATATCAATCTTAAATATTATTAACATTTTCGTAACAATATAATCATTATATATTAATTTGCGCCCATATATAGTTGATAGTTTGCAAAACGAAAATATCGTGAAGAAGGATTTGATAATTTTAGATCACGTGAAAAATAACAGTGTTATTAAAAAATACCTTTCACGCGCGGCTGGTGACAAAACACGTGAGATTAGCTTGAAGTTAAAAAAAATGCTGTGACGCTTCATTATTATGTGCTACTGAGTACCCATTTGAAACTAAAAAATATAGATTCCGTTTAAAAATGCAAGTTTGTGTAATAATTATATAAATACTATCCATTAACTAGCGTTCTGTAACTCACCGTGTGGTGTCCGTCAGAATGAACGGTCACTAGGCGTATTTAACGTTGAATTTATGCCTAACAATTGCTTCCCTATTGCTTCTATTTGCTTTCTATTCTCAAACAATTGCTTCCATCGTATTGTAGAAGAAAAAAACATTTTAAGAGTGACCGTTCATTCTGATGTCAGGACGGCCGGTCACTGGGTCGTAGTGTCCTTGTTAAATAGAAATATTGAAATTCACGGTGGCCATTATTTACTTCTAGTTTGCTTCTCTCTATGTTTTACAACGATAATACTGTTACTATCGCGGCAATAAAGATATCGACAAAAGTGTTGTATAACAATATTTTAAGTGCCTGACAAAAAATAAAGGCAATACTGTTTTTGAACATTGCAGTTACGCTTAATTAGGCGATAAATCAATGGTATTGTAACGGTGGCATACAGCTAAGTATTATGTTATTAAAAATAAAAAGAAGTGCCTATCGTATTTAGTGACAAAAAATCATACAAATATAAAAAAACACATTTAAAGATAATATTTCAATTCTTAACTTCCTAGGTAGTGTTCTTATAGGCGCTAGGCACTGTTTGCTAACCCCCAAGTATTAAAATCTTACACTGCTATAATATTGAATTCGTTACGAATAATCTCAATAATAAAAGTATTAATGTTTTATTGAAAAAGAATAACAAAAACAGACTTTAAAAAAATTAATACCTACTAACATAAACTTATTTATTCACTAAAGCAATACAGTGTAATAAACTGTTTTTGCAAAATACAAAAACCAACTTCGGCCTATCCCGGATTTGAACCTACATCCATACATCCCACAATCTTTTAGGGGTAAGGACTTAGTGGAGCCCTGTGTATCTTATTCATTTATTAATAACCGAGGAGCATGTACCTAATACCTATTACTTTCGTTATTCTCTATTTTATCATTGATAGTTTCTGTTTATTGGGGGGAATGTTATGATGATTTAAGTAAGAGAGTTGTAAGGAGTAATAAAAAGGTTTGCATTATGTACATTAAAAAAATAATTAATAAACTGTTGTCACTGTTTCTTTTTTCTACTCCTTATTGTTGCAAGACACTCCACACACACTTGAATTGAAATATTTTAAGGTGTTATTATTATTTTTATGAATATTTGTCACTAAATACGATAGGCACTTGTTTTTATTTTTAGTAACATAAAACTTAGCTGTAGGCCCCCTGTACAATACCATAGATTTATCGCCTAATCAAGCGTAACCGCAATGTTCAATAAGAGTTTTGCCTTTATTTTTTGTCAGGCACTTAAAATATTGTTATACAACACTTTTGTCGATATCTTTATTGCCGCGATAGTAACAGTATTATCGTTGTAAAACATAGAGAGAAGCAAACTGGAAGTAATTAATGGCCACCGTGAATTTCAATATTTATATTTGACAAGGACACTACGACTGGGTGACCGGCCGTCCTGACATCAGAATGAACGGTCACTCTTAAAATGTTTTTTTCTTCTACAATACGATGGAAGCAATTGTTTGAGAATAGGAAGCAAATAGAAGCAATAGGGAAGCAATTGTTAGGCATAAATTCAACGTTAAATACGCCTAGTGACCGTTCATTCTGACGGACACCACCGTGTGGTTGACGGCATAGAATACAAGTGTCACCACCCCCTATCGTCCCGTGGGTGTGGTAAGAGGGATAATACGATGCAAATACCATCTTTGCGTATAGACGGAAAACTCGACATCAAACCCTATACGACTGCCTCGTTGGTCTCGCGGCATAAATGTGCGCGTGGGATCGGGAGGTCCCGGGTTCGATTCCTGGGTCGGGCAGTGTTTTTGGGTTTTTCTGTCACGAAAATCCCAGTAGCAGCACGGAGTCTGGAAATGTGCCCGGTACGGCAATAGGCTCGCCCCTTATTACGTGGGACTAAAGTATATCTGGCGAAAAGTGGGTGTAGAAATACACCTCTGCCTACCCCTTCGGGGATAAAAGGCGTGACGTTATGTATGTATGTAACTAGCGTTCTGACTGCTGTGGACACAAACTTACGGAATGTATAACATGTACATACTTACTTTTACAAGTCTGTTTGATTTTGAACGTAAGTAAAACGTATTAAGTATAGTAAGTATGAACATGTTATACATTCCGTAAGTTTGTGTCCACAGCAGTCAGAACGCTAGTTAATGGATGGTATTTATATAATTATTACACAAACTTGCATTTTTAAACTGAATCTATAATTTTTGTTTCAAATGGGTACTCAGTAGCACATAATAATGAAGCGTCACAGCATTTTTTTTTTAACTTCAAGCTAATCTCACGTGTTTTGTCACCAGCCGCGCGTGAAAGGTATTTTTCAATAAAACTGTTATTTTTCACGGGATCTAAAATTATCAAATCGTCCTTCACGATATTTTCGTTTTGCAAACTATCAAGTAAACGTGAATTCATAGCAATGTTCTTTTTCATCAGACGTTTAGACCGTTGTCTTAAATAATTTATTTTTAACAAACGTCTTTTAACAAGCTGCTCAAGGTGAAAAACTTCTTTTTGTAGTTTTTCTATTGTACGTAAGTGTTTAGCGCACACGATTTTCATCGCTTCTGTACCTACTGGCGGAGAAATTGTAACTAACGTAGGCGCTTTAGTGCTGGTTGTCGGAGAAACAGAAGATGTCTCATTTATGGAAGGCGCACGCGTACCTACACTAAAGAAAGAAAAAAGCCACGTTTTAATGCAAAGCAGTATATTAAAATAAATAAGCATACCCTTTGTGTTTGCCACCCTAGCAATCACTGATGATACCTGAAGCTTGATTTCTAGGCCAAAGCCGATTGATAAAAAGTACCTTACACCTTTTTCTGTACTCCCATTACTCCCATTACTCCCAGCAACGTGCATTGAACTTTTTATGATCGATTGAGTAGTCAAAATGTGAAAGCTTAACTTTTAATCTGCGCCATTTGTCATTACTATAAATACATTCCGCAGTAAAATGCTTGGAACAAATTCTATGGTGCTTTCTAGGCACCCAATTTTCTCCACAACATACTGCAGCAATCCACTAATTGCGCCATCTGTCATTACTATAAATACATTCCGCAGTAAAATGCTTGATGCTTGAGTCCGTTTATGACCATATTTGGTCAGGCTTTGCGAGTGCGGACGATGGCTTTCTCTGATTGGCCGAGCGTATGGGCGGTACTGTGACGCAACGCGGTAAGTACCGGACATACGTTACAGTGTCGCTGCTCACTGTTGAGAGGGGTGGTCTTGTGCTTACTCAGAATGAGGTGAAGTAAGTAGAGTTTCCTTACACTAAGTACATCCGCGGTTTTATAAAGGTCTTCAGTGCAGAATCTATAGGGTTTAAAAAGTGTGACCTTAAGCAGTGCACGTTGTGCTCTTTCTAGGTCCAAGAATTTATTTTTTGTAGCTCATATATTATACGGCTAAATTCAAAATCATGACAGAACTGTCATAAAAGATGAATCACTAAGGTTATAAATTTGATGGCATAAATTGTCTAAATTGTATCTTACACGTCAGTTGACTGTGTTCAATTTGTAAGTACTAAGGCTACCTCTATGTATTATATATCCAATCTCTTTGCTTGAGACCAAGACACCCATTACAACTAAAGGTGAACGCTGACTTGGCCGCATCGCAGTCTCCGCAGTCCCCGCAGTCATCGCTTTTTGTTAATGGCTTCGCACATCTATCCGCACCGCAGTCACTGCAGTCGTTCCCGTCGCCGCACGCATCGCACTTGATTTCTTTCATTCAGTTTGTAATGTAATACGTCATCCGCGCTAGCCGCAGCGTCCGCTGCGTGCGGGCCGGCGTTGGTGACGTCATCTGCAGCGGCTTGGGGAGTTCGGTCGTTTCAGGGACTGCGGCGACTGCGACGCGGGTGGGTGTGCGAGGTTGCATAGAACTTCATATAAAGAATTCGAATGCGAATACTGCGGCGCGTGCGGTGCGGCCAAGTCTGCGTTCACCTTAAAACATCAAACTTTGTACCTGTCAAATCGAATATCTCTATCAAAGAGATTGGATAATATACATAGAGACCGTCCTAGTACTCCCAAATTGAAAACAGTTAACTGACGTGTAAGATACAATTTAGACAATATTATGCCATCAAATTATATAACCTTAGTGTTTTTTTCTTTTATAACAGTTCTATCATGATTTTGAATTTAGTCGTATAATATTTATATCGACTTTTCAAGTGATGTAAAAAATCTTATCGATATGTCTATCCACCGTATATTTTTACCTCGTTATTTTTTAGATTATATGTGCACGTGATAAAGATTTATAAAATAAGGGGATTGCTGCAGTATGTCGTGGAGAAAATTGGGTGCCTAGAAAGCACCATAGAATTTGTTCCAAGCATTTTACTGCGGAATGTTTTTATAGTAATGACAGATGGCTCCTCCCTTCTAAACATATCAGTGTGAGTGCTTAAATAATTACTTGCTATTATTTAAACTATCAGAACAGTAATGAATTCCGAAGCTTGTTAGAATCCATCATATTACAAAAAAAAATTATGCACCTATAGAAAAAATCTGATCTTTCTTTACAAAGACAGTAATATTTAAAGGACAGTAATTCGAAGGTTTGATAAGAATTGTCTGCTTTCATAGTCACGACTACTGAGTGGATATGCATCAAAATAAGGGAATCTTCATTTGAAAAAAAATTTGTTAAATGTCATCTACCCAGAGACCAAAACTTGGTTGTTCTTGTTCGACTAGTGGCAGGGCCGTTCCGACCCAATCCAGCGCCTGTGTGCGAAATCCATGAAGCGCCTGTTGGGTGGCACCCGGAAGTTGGCGGATGACCTTTTTTATTTTGTAGTCCGCCGCCGCCCCTTCTTACGCCACTGCGCCTGTGTGCGAAATCTGTGAAGCGCCTTTTTTGGCATCCTTTTTCGAAAATAACTGTTATAATTAACGCATATCTCGGCACGCGGCGCCCCTGTCACCCTGGCGCCTGTGTGCGCCGCGCACATTGCACATAGGGACGGTTCGGCCCTGACTAGTGGACTAATAATGTGCCGATCCCAAGATAAAATCGAAGGGCTACTCTAGCTACAATTTTTTTCTCTCTAAATATTCTGTGTGTCACATGTATGACCGAAAAGTGTTCGATCCCGCACATACATTTTTGACACATAGATTTGTATTACCTACACTATGTAATGAGAAAATTTCAATAAAGTGATTATTGTTAATAACAAACCTTTGGGCACTATTCAAGGTTTTGTCTGATTTATCTATTTTAAGTTAATTTTTATGTTTTTTGCTTGATAAAATCCATGTCGACTATGTCCTATCCTTGTAAAGAATTAATTTGGATATGCCATTCTCAGTTATCATAATGCTTAAGCTATGAGTTTTGCTTTTTTCTTAAAAATTTGCTTTCTCTAATAAAAATATGATATTGAGGGTGATGATTTATTTATTTAATATTTATTAATCCCACTTACAGCTATCATTACAGCTGAAAAACTAACTATAAATAAGTATAAATAAACATTTATGCCGAGGGTGTCGTATGAGGCGACTAAGAAACACAAGAGAAGGAAATCTCGAAATAAAACCCTATACGAATACGTCTGGCTAGTGTGGTATAATAGTAGGCCAAACCTCCACCACGGAAGGTTTAAGACCAGCAGTGGACTGGAAAAGGCTGTTGATGCGTATAGAAAAATACCATGAAAATTAGAAAATAATGCCTCGAAAGATTATGTGCTACTGAGTACCCATTTGAAACAAAAATATATAAATTCAGTTTAAAAATGCAAGTTTGTGTAATAATTATTTAAATACTGTCCATCAACTAGCGTTCTGACTGCTGTGGACACAAAGTTACGGAATTTAAAATGTATAACATATAAATAATATACTTTACAAGTCCGTTTGATTTTGAACCTATATTGAAACTTTAATCGATATCGATAGCGGATTTGCTCAGTCACTATTAAATTAAAAAGTTACGATATTTGTGTTCAAATTGTCTTTAGCCCTAACTGACAAACATAGTGCCATCTTCTTCTGGCAACTCTAATTTATCATATGAGTGAAGAGTGTAGCTATATTCAATTTGTTCTTAAAAATATCGTTCCTTCCATGCTTCAGTTATTCTTCTGTGATCTCTATCCTACTAATATTATGAAAGTGTGTATGTATGTATGTTCGGTTTGTTTAGTTTTGTGATATCACATGGATATCACTCAACCGCCATGATGGTTTACAGCGTTATCGTGTCAAATTCAAAAAGGTTTTTAAAAAGCCGTAATTAGTAATGTTGCTGATCGATTTTTGAAGAAAAAATCAGTTATTTCAGTTTACCATCTAATAAAGGAACGAATCAATCGCTAATTACATTTTAGGACACAAGCCTCTTAGGCCATTTTTCGCCTCAGGGTTTACGATATAAACGTTTAATAATAGAAAACAGAGATACCAGTAATATTGCATGATTTACGAGTGTTTGAAACCCAATGTTGAATATTGTTGAACATGAATATTGGGAAATTATCGAGCATTCGAAAGTTATCAATATTAGTTGGTTGTGATCATTCATCTTTCATTTCAAAGAGCCAAATGTGTTTGTTTCAATAATAATAATTCAATCTTATCTTATATGTAAATCTGAAGAGTTTGTTTGTTTGTTTGTTGAACGCGCTAATCTCAGGAACTACTAGTCCGATTTGAAAAATTCCTTCAGTGTTAGATAGCTCATTTATCGAGGACGGCTATATAACATCACGCTATGACCCACGAGAGCGGAGCAGTAGCCTTAAATAACGCGGGTGTAACCGCGGGCTCATCTAGTTATTCAATAATTGCGCATATTGAATGCGCCTTGAAGTATTAATAAAGTTGTTGGTATATTTTATTAATAACTTCTTTTTATATAGATTAATTCTATTGAAACAGACATATTGTGTTCTATGCATAAGTAGTTCGATAATATTTACACTATTGTATTTATTCACTTCCTAAGCAACAAGCAGACAATGGCAATTGCTTCTCGCTAACAATTTTGAAATTTTAACGTATACTTACTCATAAGTATATATTTTACGTTACGGCTAAAATGAATTACTATCATTGTGTCTTCTGCTAATAATAATTGACTTATTTAAATTTAAATAAACCAAAAAGATATTTGTCGTGTGGTGACGGATTAAGAATAGGTACGGATTGTCACCACCCCATATCATCCCGTGGGTGTCGTAAGAGCCGACAGAGGGAGCATATTATGCAGAGAACAGCACTGTAAGAGAAGGAAAACTTGATACAAACCCTATACCAACCCGTTTGGCCAGCGTAGTATAGTAGGCCAATTCCTCCTTTCAAAGGAGAGGCCTAGTCCAGCAGTGGACTGTTAAAGGCTGACGATGATGGTGAAGATGAAAAAGGTATTAAAATATGCGGCGGTTGATTTTTAATATTCAGTTTTGCTACATTAGTGAAGGGTATATATTTATACAACTAGAACGTATCTGCATCAATATTTATGTTATTTACGTGCTAATGGTGTTTAGATTTGTAAGTGCATGCTAAAAGGTAAGTAAGTATTTATTAATTTTTAATTTGTCACTAACATTGATGTAATGCATGCATGTTTTACTAATATAGTACACTAAAGCACAGTAGTACATTAAGCACATTCTTGTTTAATAGCGCTGATATACTTTAGCATTCACTTGCAACAGAAAATCGAGTATTTGCCGTTCTTTAATTAGTCGAACTGAATAATGAACAGAGCCAAGCCTAGCAACATCACTACGAACATTGTCATGATCTTCCATAGACCTAGCCAAAGAGCTCAGATATTTACATAGAGGCGCATTTCCTATGGGCGTTCTGAAGACAAAATTTCTACGACCCAAATTGCCGCTTGGAGACGTGGCAGTCGCGCTGTGACAGCTGTGTCTACGAGAGCAAGAGAGACGAACGTTCCTCCTGTGTATTTTAACTACGAGAGCAAGAGAGACGGAGAACGACGCCAGCGTCGCCAACGGCGCCAACTACGAACTAAACTGGAGAGAGTCCCCACTTGGAATCGGCACGCGAAATCCTTAAGAACTGCGCTTCTATATAAATCTGTATTCATTGCTAGCGGGTCGCTGATCGTCAAAAATATATTCTTCCCAGTGTCAGATGTGACGCTGGCGTGTTTTGCATTTATACTTAAGCTCTTTACAAGTGAACGCACAAGTCTATCAGCACGTTAATATGGTCAATATGTAAGGCAATATTAATTAGTGATTTACGCCTTTCTCTAAATAGTTTGTGTTTGTTGTTTGACAGCCGATGTTGTACCGCGCGCTTGTTCAAGACGGTACAACGACGTACGCGCGTCGGGAACTCGGAGTGGCTGCCTGCCTCATTGTCGCCTGCGCTAACGATGAAATCCTCTCCTGTCCTTACAGGTAAATATTACGTAGCCATACCTACCTGCATTTTGATGCCTGGCTTTATTGAAGCTAGCAGGGTGAGGGTTTGGGAAAGGTTAACAACAATAGCTTTCTGAAAGTATAGCTATGTTGAGGCCTACAGATTATTTTCAAACACGGTTAAGGTGAAAACTATGAAATGTAAAAGTGGGTTTATAAGTGAATCGCACATTTTATGAAGGTTCTAGAGATTATTGTGTAAACCTGAACTCGTCTAATTAATATTTTTAGTTACAATTAACTGATAATTTTAGATAACTTTGCAGTAGATTACGTCCATAACGATGTAGAATAACTTGAACTTCTTAATTATTTTCACACTAAACTTACTCACTGGCATTTTATGATTCCAGGTTCGGCAAAACAGAAGACGTTGTTATAGAAGAGCTTGAGATAGAAATGACAACACACCGCAAGCAACTGAATACCACGCTGAATTGTGATAACATCGAATACTTCCCATTGTCCTTCAGAAATAACAAATTCCCTTTAAGCCCCAAAAACTACACATACACAGCAAAACCAACAGACGAAACTGAATTCCTCAAATGCGACTCTGACAAGGAAGAAATGTCAGTTTTCCAAAAAGAAATCAACGCTAAAGAAACTTTGAGATATAAAATTAATGAGCCGCAAAGTGAATTGGTCGCTTTTGGTATTTGGGGTCGAATTTACAATAGTGATGTTGACCACAATAAGAGAGTGACAGAAGAAGATGTTGAAAAGTTTAATACTATTTTGGATCGCATTTATGGAACTACTAGTAATGAGAGCGAAGCTTAGTACTAAGGTACATGTGCCATTTAATTTAAGAATAAAAACTTGAAGAACAACATTTCAAGACCTTTCCAGGAACATGCCAAAGAATCTCTAGACACAAAATAATTTGAAACAGAGAAGCAACAATGAAAATAAATCATGTTGATGGCCATCGCTAAATAATGCTGCAATGATCCTGTATGTTTAAATTGAGCAATAATTTAAGTCTGTTTAAGAATACTGATGTGAAGAAACATGTCAAGCTGTTCTTTATATATCTGTTTTTATAGCTATTTAAAAGTTATGAAATGACATTTATTAAGTTATACTGTAATCATAAATGTGTGAGCTTTAAACGAGCTCAGACTATTGTTTGTGCAATACGACTAAATTAGTTAATTTACTAATAAACTTATATGTAGCTTCTTTTATAAAATTTGATCTTAAGGAATTAAAATCTTCGAATAAACAACAAAATATTATTTTAAGAAATTATAAAGATAATTTAAATTACTTTACAAAATAGAAATCAAGATTAATGTGGGTACTTATATGAAAAATATCTCATAAAAAAGTCTAATAATTGATTTGCAGCCAAAAAAAATATTAGCGAATTAAATAAAATCCGGAGGCATTAGTGGCAGATTAATAAAGGAGAGATCTAGTCACACCCATCCAAATTATTTACCTCAATAGATCTACCTTCAGTTGACTCAAGTCATAGCGCTTCCTCTTTACATTTCAAGCGGCGGTTGTACGGTCTACGCATAGTCGAAAGACGAAATTTTTTTTAGTTTTATTAAGTCATGAATCATGTGCTCTACAGTTATTATGTCAGCAACAAGTACAAGATCGGAAGCAATTGTTACTTGAACATAGCTTCCAAGTCATCTATAAATAAGCAGTATAATTTTGAAATAAGGAAATAAAAAATATTTTTACTGATTTCGTTGTTTTGTTTGTGACCTTTTTCATACAAAAAATATTTCTAGCAATAGACAGGCGAGCCAGTAGCCCCCAGGTGGTGAAAAGTGAAAACTCCGGCTCATACACATAGCTATGTGCGAAAACACAGTCAAGCTGCTGCCTATCTCGAGGATGGGAAAAGAAATAGGAGGAAGAGCGTGACGAGGTAGATGGAAAAGGGGATGGAGCCGCGGCATTCTTAGTCACATAACGAAACAACAGTACGGTTTTTTTTTGTGTATTAATAGGCGGCAAACGAGCAGACGGATCGCCTGATGGTAAGCAATTACCGCCGCCCATGGACACTAGCAACACCACGGGAGTCATAAGTGCGTTGCCGCCCCTTGGGGTTGGGAAAAGGGATAGGATAAGGAGTGGGATGAGGGAGAAGGAATAAGGCATAGGGCCTCCGGCACTCTCACTCAGTGAACGAAACGCAACAGTTTAGGTACTGATACTTTACGTCGATTTTCTGTGAGAGGGTAGTACTTCCCCGGTCGAGCCGGCCCATTCATGCTGAAATCAGCAAGGCTCTACTACCTGTTATATTACATTGATATTTTGCGAGAGGGTAGTACTTCCCCGGTCAAGCCGGCTCATGTGTGACGAAATCAGCAAGACTCTACTTCCTAAAAAAATCTAGTGCATCGTGCACCGTCTTCTACATAGTATATCACAGTCTCTGGGATGGACCATCTGCTGCGGTAAATACCAACATGCCATCGGACGGACGGCCAACTTGTCTTCTAGCTGAGTGACACATATTGGTAAATAATAGGAACGGGAGCTCCACGAATGAAATATTTAATTAAGGCTTAATTAGTTAAGCCTACGTTATTTAGTATGAGACAACATGGACTTAAGTATTGAGCTTTATTAAGTGCTACGACAATGACTTCAAAATTGGAAACACCATCGTCATCATCATCGTCATACCTACCACTTTCAGCTGTCTCCTACTGGGCTTAGGCCTCTCGTTATTTGCGTCATAATAGAAGTGACACTTTGTATTCTTAATCCGCCACCACAGGGGTTAAGGGTGATATACGCTCAAGCAACCATCACATTTTTCTGAAACAGTTTGCGATAATCAACGTTCAGACTTTTATGTTAGTACGAAGACTACGAAGATGTCTGAAGTGGCGTCTAGTACAATAATTTTCATACTTTGAGTTAGTAATGCTTACTCCTCTCGAAAACAGGCGACTAAGTCTGCAATTAGTAAAAATTACAATGAAAATCGATTTCAGAAATACCAGTACAGAGCGGGCGCATTCAGCGGGGTGAGGTCTTTCAGCGGCGTAGCCACTGGGGGCACGCGAATCTGTGGCGTGTTCGCCTGCACCGGAAACACCAAGGATACTTGTGGACTCAAGTTTGAATTCAATATTTGACTGGACCGTTGACGTAGTGGTTTAAGTGGGTTTTGTGGCTTTGAGCATCAAACGAGAGATCACTTTGTGTGATGTGCAAATTGTTGTTTCGAGTCTGGGTGATCTGTGTGGCCGTTGCTTGAATGTTTGTAAAATCACGCGCGAAACAGAAGTTCGACACTGCCCAATGGAAAAATTAATTGTATGTTTTATACGTTTGCTTCTAATTCGAATAACACGGTTAAATCGATTTGATTAAAATTTGATACGGAATTTATTACCTGATGGTTTAACATAGGGAACTTTTTATAAACTTACCACGGTGAAAGCTTATTATATTCATTGTCACGCTTCTTTTCATATACTTATATATTTTTTACTAAGCACTTAGAATAAGCCCACTGTATCTACCACAGTTTTCCTGAACGAATTTTCCAGTCAGCCTGGATAACGTTATTCATAAGTCACAATATTCCTATATATTTTCTGTTCTCTTCATTGAGATATTTGCTGTCTTCGTCTGGAGCTAAAGGACAATCATTCGACCATGATGATCATCATCATTCTCTTAAGGTTATCCCAGTTTCAATCTGGGGTCCGCTTACTAGTCTAACCGGATTTGGCTGAATATTAGCTTTTCCACAGAGCGACTGTCTGTCTGACCTCCGCAACCCGAAGGGATAGCGATATTCCATGGCTTAGACCAGTGTCAGTTTATTTAGAAGGTTCTGACGCCCTGTAACGACTGTCAAAGATCTTCATGACAACCGGGACCGACGGCTTAACGTGCTCTCCGAGGCACGGGACAAGCGTTAGTTAACAATTCAATACGCACATAACTCCGAAAAGTCATTGGTGCGCGCCGTGGATTCGATGGCAGTCTGTTGGTATCTCCACTCGGCTATCGCTGCCTTTGGCCATTCGACCATGATAATTAACATAATTTATGATCTCAAGTGGTTTGATAACTGCAATTTATTTTTTCTTTCAGATTCGATACTTACGAAGACAACACAACCGCCATTTTCGAGGAGCTCACTATCACGGGCACTTTCCCCACACCCATTCGTGAGAGCGACCTGCAGGCGGATGACTTCGTCGTCTACCCAGTGTCATTGCAAGTGTCTATCATGCCTTTGGAAGCCAAAGACATGACATACAGTAAAGCAGCTAATGGTAATGTCACGGTACATACTCTGACGTTGAATAATACGACACCAGAGATATACACTTTTGCGATATGGGGAAGAGTGTTTGCAACCGATGGACAAGAACCTCACCCGCCTGTTGAAGATTCTGCTTCAGTACATAAGTTGAGCGGTGGTATTTTGACGGTATTAGTGATTTTCCTAGCTCAGCGTTTCTAAAATATCTATTTATTGGTGATAAGATAGGAAGTGGTTTTGTCTTACGTACTTGAATTACATCAGTGATTTTACTCATTCTATGTATTTTTTAATTTTAGGAGAATAAGTGTATACAATTTTCTAATGCATAGTACAAAAGCAGATTTTTAGAATCGTATAATTGTTTTCTTGTGCCTGCAAGCTCAGTTTACTTTGGGGTCAGATGAGCGTGTGTGAGTTGTTCTAAGATTTATAATATCCCTCTAAAACTATTTTAACTTGTAAACGACAAGTGTGCGTATTATAAAAGACAGCTCAAGCTTTACTTTATTGATCGATGTAATTTGGACTATTCTTCGTCATATTTCGTAACACGCAGTAGGACTAAACAGCACGTATTAATTTATCTTTGGTGGTGCATGAATGCATGCATGTAGAAGGACGAAAAGGGAGAGGATGGCCGAGAAAAAGATGGATGGACTGTGTGAGGATGGATATGAAAGAGAAAGGGGTAAACGATCGGATGACTGGTGACAGAGAAATATGGAAACGAGGGACATACTGCGCCGAACCCGAATAAATTGGGACCAGGGCAAGATAATGGTGATGGATGAACTGACTTCACGTAATTTGTTAAAACAGTAAAACATCATTTACTAGACACTACTTACTGAATAAATAACTAATCGTAGAATTAAAAGAAACTGCTTCTCCTTGCAACGTGCACACATTTCATACTTACAACATTGATGAGGTATGACAAAGAGTGTGCAATCGAAAGCTATAGTAAAAATTCTTGCTTTCCTTGTCTTTTCAAACTCTTTATTTTTGTCTCTGGATTTGCCAAGGAAGGATTATGAATTATTTTCCCAACAATAGACTTCTGATGAAATTCGTTGCGGGTTCTAAGACAGTTTAAGTTTTCCTGAACTTCGCGAGTGTCAAAACTCTGTGTCTATATCTGGTCACGGCTTCTTGACTGAGCCTAGTCCCAAAAGAAGAAATACTCTTAGTTCAGGTGCCCATTCTTAGAGTGCGAGTTACTCACTTATGTACTTCTATCGAACTAATCTGTATATGTATTAAAATTCTTGCGTTACTGACTGACGGGCTGACAACGTACAGCCAAACTATTGGACTCAAGAAGCTGAAAATGTATGTTTCTTTCTCAAAATTCCCAAGGGATCGGGCAGAAACGGCTAAATTCAAGTAGCTGCGGGCTTTCTCAATCTAATACTAATATATAAAGCTGAAGAGTTTGTTTGTTTGTTTGGTTGAACGCACTAATCTCAGAAACTACTGGTCCGATTAGAAAAATTATTTCAGTGTTATATAGCCCATTTATCGAGGAAGCCTATAGGCTATATGACATCACGCTATAAGCCACGGGAGCGGAGCAGTAGCCTTAAATAATGCGGGTGTAACCGCGGGCTCATCTAGTTGATGATAAAATAAGTGAAGATCTTTGCCGAAATTAAGAATAGATATCGCAAATAATTTGAGTCACCTAACGGTTGCTCCAATCTTGTAAACTCTAGGTAAGTAGGTAAGTAATTTGTTTTTCTTCATTTGCGAGACTCACATCATCGACTCACGATCCACCTCTTGGGATAGGCAATGTGTGTGACTCACTGATACATGCTTTAAATAAATGCTATTGGAAGCTTTAACATCATGGGCTCAGTAAATACTGTTCGAGAACACGCCGACTTAGACACGGTGTATAACGTATATGGTACGCCTATTATAATGAAAAAACGTAAGTGCTAAACACACTACTATGTCGAAGGTACGCGACCGATATTCCGCGGCTGATTTTACGTTCTGATGTATTCGGCTGATATGACACGTCATGAGTGCCAAACTTACGTTAGTGCTACGAACTACGCTTGTGCTCTATATCTCTTGTACTATTAGAAAAGTTGCCGCTGAAGTTTCACCCGACCGAAGTAAGTAAGCTGTACCGGCCGTACGCTATAAAGCAACGTAATTTCGGTATAATGTGTCGTCACTGTCGTCAGTAATTCAAACAGCATTGCAGGCGTAATCATGTCGAACTTCAGTCGCGTACCTTCGGCATATCCCTATCGAGTACTGTGGAGGGGTTTCCACCGTAGCCCGTTCCATTAGCCACTATTAGTTAAGTCTCTAAACTATCGACGTGTTCGTATCGATGTTCCTACATCGCTTGTTGCGTTTAATAAAATTGGTAAAATAGCTTTAATAGGTAAGTAATTAAAAACTAAATATTTAAGGGATTAACATCCATATTAGTGTAAACTCGTACTAATTGTATAGATTTAGGTGTGTGATTTGGTTACGTTAATTGTCGGATCGTCTTTGAGTGTCAATTAAGATGAAAAGTATGTGTCTTATTAGGGATCGCTTTAATAAAATGTTAAGATAGTTGGTACTAGTTGGTAGTGAACTAGGTGAAATACCCTGTAATTACTCCGACGATGACCCGTTATATAAATATAAGTACCTACAATAGATTCTAATGTGAAAGAAGATATACTTACTTAATGAATTACTGTGAAGTTGGAACATGGCTTCTTGCATTGAGTAGGTCAATCTGCTATAGACGCTAATAACAAGACGCAAGAAAGAGTTATTTAAGAAAATAGTACATAAAGTATATTATATTTGTAAATATGTGGGGTAACAATAATTAAATTTGTTTTTATGATTTGTTTTTATATTTTATTTGTTTTTATATCTGCATTATATTTTAATGGCGCAAATCGAATCTATTGAGTTACAAAATGGGCAGCTACCACAGCTACCCTATTTGTCAGACTATTGGATCCGAGGCCGACAAGCTTGTGGGTCTACAAAATATACTAAACAAAGTATCTATACTAACTACGATACGGGTGGCTAATGCTGACGGACACCGCGGTTAGTGATGGTAGTGGTTTAAGCAGCTTCTTATAGGGAAGAATCAGAAACAACCTGTTTGCCTCCCCCAAGAAGCGGAGAATGAGCGGGTAATTCAAATATTTACGGTGAAAACAAAAAATCGTTAACGATAATTTTTACCCACTCTCTAATGGCTACCTATATGTACAGTATACCTGCTACGGTAACCAGCCAGGTAGACCTTCACATTTTTCTGCAGCAATGAGGTAGATAGGTATCTATGTAAACTGTATCTTAGCTAATCTACTAATAATATACAATTCTTGCGTTACTGACTGCCTGACAGATAACGCTCAGCCAAAACTATATTTTTTTAAAGTCTTACGTCTGTAGGTATTCCCGAAGGGGTAGGCAGAGGTGTAAATATTACACCCACATTTCGCCATGAATTTTAGGTCCCACGTAATAGGGGGCGAGCCTATTGCCGTTACCGAGCACATCACCAAACTCCGGGCTGCTACTGAGTATTCGGAAAAACCCAGTAACACTTTTGCCCGACCCGGGAATCGAACCCAGGACCTCCGATCAGCAGTCGCATACGCTATCCACTGGACCACGGACGCAATTTATAAAACTATTGGGCGCAAGAAGCTAAAATTTGACTTGTGTAGTACGTGGAGCATTAAGCGGTAAAAATGTCCCAAAGGGCTGAAGCCGCGGGTGAAGGGTAGTAAGAAAGATAAGTAAAATGTAAGCAGAACAAGTTAACGTGTTCATCACACAAATAGTTGTCCTGGATTTGAATCGAGTCTACGAGTGCTAGCTTAGCAGTCAGGGTGACCAACAACTTGACTAGTCGCAAAGACCAGTGACCGTTGATCACTTGTCACCAACCCTACCTACAACATTTGATGTTCTTTTAAGCCTTTGATATACATTAATGACTGCCTCCGTGGTCTCGGGTTCGATTCCCGGGTCGGGCAAAAAGTATTACTGAGTTTTTCCGGGTAATGGCAACAGACTCGCCCCCTATTACGTGGGACCTAAAGTTAATTATGGCGAAATGTGGGTGTAATATAACACATCTGCCCACCCCTTCGAGGATACAAGCGTGAGTCTATGAATAAAAATAAAATAAATGATATACACAAGAAACCAAAAAATATTTGAAGTACCTACCAGACCGATATATTTGTTAAATGCTTTAGTGTCTAGTCTAATGTCTTGTGAATAGTAGATTGTAAGAAAATGCTCAGAAAGACTGTCTGGCTGGAGCGCAGTGCCTCACGCATCCATTGGAATTAAAAAGACGGTTATTATTTTTTATTTATTTAGGACAACAAACAGTGACACTGATAGCTTAAGTTAATACATACAACGTGTAATGGAAATAACGCACATCCTCAGACACCCCAATTAGAAAACCTTGTTATTATCATAATGCATGCATTGAAATATTTTTTTTTATTAGCCTAAACATTGTTTTTGATCGAAAGTATTAACTTCATTATAAGTAAAATGCGTGGTCACTACAAACCTGCGCACGCACACAATCACACGAAACGTTTGCTGTGGTAAACAAACGACAGCGAAATACGATACGGTCTATCATTTTTTAACATCGTTAGTGGCTATTGTGACTATCTTAATTTAATC
The DNA here is from genome assembly GCA_944739405.2 of Euclidia mi. Classification (NCBI taxonomy): domain Eukaryota; kingdom Metazoa; phylum Arthropoda; class Insecta; order Lepidoptera; family Erebidae; genus Euclidia; species Euclidia mi. Next base: position 27,324,018 of record OX123201.2, read on the forward strand.
ATAATAATCATACCTAGTTAGCATTATTGATACATTAGAAATTAAAGTATTAAAAGGGTATCAATGAGAGAATTAAAGAAGAACGGCGTGTTTAAAGTTGTGAATCATAATTTTTTTACAATAAAAGAATAACCAAATGACTCACAGGCTTATTGTCACTTGTTCGGCGTCCTCTGTTTAAAATGCTGACATCAGGTGTCCACCACCCGGCTTAAATATTCCTTTAGTTCACACACACAATGTTTCTTTTCACTGTTTCAAAAGCAGCTGATATCTTATTTTAACTCCCCGGCACTTGTTGTCTCGACACAATCAACTAGTGGTTTAATAGGTAGGTCCCCATAAAGCAAAAGTCCAGGGGCGTCAAGTCAGGCGACCTAGGAGGCTACTGGACAGGACCGCCGCGATCGATCCAGCGCTCCTTGTATTCGATTTCACGATGATCTCGAACGTTCTACGTCAAACGCGCGGGGGCACCATCATGTTGATAATACACATTTTGTAAATAAACAAGTAAACTTGTTAAACCTTTTTTTTTCACTACACTCACAGAGAATCCAGGTAGATGACTAATTTTATTTATCTAAGCGCAACAATGGCCGCCCGGCCGGCCGGCCGGCGCTGTACCTACCAGCGCGGGCGACCGACGCGACGGTGACAAGTGAGACACATTACGTCTCGCTCTTTGCCGCTGTTAATACGTAAGCGAAAGAAAGATGATAGATATTTTGGTGGTCAATTGTGTGTTATTGTCTTGTACCGGCTGTTATGTTGTATTAATGTGTGCGTTCCTGTACGTGGAACCACTAAACAAATGCATTCAAAGAGAAGCCGTTCTACGTTGACTTTAGGTTTATTTTCGTATATTTTGCCTTTTCAAAGCAATGAGTGACTATAATTTACGTAATTTTAATTATTTTAGGATTAAAAAAAAATGATATTAAAAATGTCAGAAATGGATTCAGTAGCTGATTCTGAACAAAGTACTTTCAAAATGTGCATTAAACTTGTTACATGTTGTATAAACAACGAATTACTTAGGTACAGTGAAACCAGCTACATTGTCCGCAAATAAGTAATAAGTAATTGTACCTTTACAGAAAGTATTTAACATCTATCTATCTATCTATCGTCACGCCTGTCTCCCATTGGGGTAGGCAGAGACTATGGAACGCCAAATGCTCCGGTTCAAACACACCTCTTTCGCTTCCTGGACATTCATTAACCTCATCATACATGCTCGCCGGTTATGGATACTTTTAATTTGGCCCTTTTTTAGTACGTCACCTATTTGGTCGGCGTACGTCCGTCTTGGGCGTCCCCTACCGACATCTCCATTCATTCTTACACGATACACTTCTTTCGTATTTCTTCTTTAATCCATCCGTTCCAAATGTCCAAACCATCGCAAAATTCCTTTTTCAATTTTTAGGGTTCCGTACCTAAAAGGTAAAAAACGGAACCCTATTACTAAGCCTCCGCTGTCTGTCTGTCTGTCTGTCCGTCTGTCCGTCTGTCTGTCACCAGGCTGTATCTCATAAACCATGATAGCTAGAAAGCTGAAATTTTCACAAATTATTTATTTCGGTTGCCGCTATAACAACAAATACTAAAAATAAAAATATTAAGGGGGGGTCCCATACAAAAAACGTGTTTTTTTAGTATTTTTTGCTCAAAATTACTAACTGTTACAGGTAGACGCTTTACATTTTTACAGAATATGTAGTTGTATATTACCTTTCAAAAAAAAATATTAAATTTTAAAAAAAGTAAATAATAATAAATAATCCCATACAACAAACGTAATTTTTAAGCAATTTGTAACTCGATCTTCATAAACAGGTAGAAACTTATAAAGTATTTAGGTAAGTATACATACAACGAACGTGATTTTCTTTTATAGATGATGGTTCGGAACCCTCTGTGCGCGAGTCCGACTCGCACTTGCCCAATTTTTATCACTACATCTTCTTTTAGACCACACTTCTCTCGTATCGCACTGTTTTTCACTTTATCTATCAGCCTTACTCCGCACATACTCCTCAAAGCTCTCATCTCCACAGCATTGATTCTACTTTCATGCTTCTTCTGCCATACCCACGATTCGCTACCATACATCAGCGTTGGCGCCAAAACTCCCTGCAGTACAGCAAGGCGAGCCTTAACATATATAAGCATTAAACTCCACTATCAATTACACAGTATACTTGACATATAAGCAACAAATACTCGCATCATAGACATTTTTGTAGCAAAATATCTATTCAGAAGCAATTATATTTCTTATGTTTTTTTTAAACTAGAGGGCAGACATGCAAATATATCAACGTCAGTAAAACCAGTGTTATACACATTCATTATTCTGCGCAAGGGGCAGCGGTCACCTGCATTGGATTTACACTTATTTGGTGCAAACAGAACATTTTCGTGTACTTCGAAGTGCCGTTGAACGATGAGGTATAAGAATACTTATTTGATTTACAAGCTGATAACAGTTAAATCTATTATGGTAGGTGTCATATAATAACATAATGTCTAAAACTGTTCTTCTTGATTCTAATGTAGGCAAATAAAATTTCAATAGCAGATTATTATAGGAGAACTTAGAGCGATAACATCGGTAGTTCATGGATCGTAAAAAGTTACGTTGCACTGTCTCAATCTGGTCTTTGTATTTAGTTTAATAAGGATTCCAAACACATGTTGCATACTCTAACTGGGATCGTACCTATAGATGCTGGCGAGAAACATTCCGAATCATTCACGTCGAATACTTCGGAAGTATTCCGAAACATTCCGACACTTTAGGAATATTTCAACTTTAAAAAAAAAGCAGATAAATCGACCTTACTAACTATTTCGCACTTGGAAGTTGTATATTATCTTTGTTTGCTTGCAAGGTTTGCCTTTAATTGACTGGGCTATTATACGCGTTAAGTAGAAGGATTAATACCTACCTATGCGACTCGCGAATACTCGCGATGCGTACAGAGCTACATACAAACTAACCAAAAACATAGGTAGGTAACCCTTTTTCAAAAAACAAATCAAATATGCTAGGCCTGGTTTTTTATTCCACAACTAACATTTATAAAAATAGCATTCGATTTCGAAATAAGTAGGTACCTAAGTAGGTACCTAAAAACAAAAGTATAATAATCCTGTTAATCGCAGGCTAACATATCTACCTATCAAAACATCAACATATACATATTCAACCCCATTTATAATACATATAAAAACCCACCACTTCATAAACAAACACGTTTATTCCCATTGAATTATTCGGGCGAAATATTCGGCGGAAACATTCGATTGCGGGGTACGAATCTTTCTCGCGGGGGGGAAAACTTCTCCGGGGAGCATCTCCCCTCTTACCGCACTCCGCACCGCCATCGCCTGCACGCATGACTCGTATATTTCAGCAACAAAATAAATAAATCTTAATTAAATTTATTTAAATAATTCTGATTTAAAGAAACTTTCCCAGAAGTATTCCGGAATTATTCCGAATTTTTCAGAAGTTTTGCAACTATAATCGTACCAAGGAATTATACAACAGAAGATACTCGTAAGTAAACTGACGGACTCATAAACTACATCAAAGTTCAGGATTACTTTGAAATGATTTTTTTAAATAATTATGCAAGCTTTTTAGATTAAATTATATAAATATGGAGAGACTGGCTCTTAATCTTAAAAAAAGCAATATTAAAAAATAGAATTGCAGTAAAACAAATGAATATAGCCGGGAAAAGAAAATTTACTCGTAGTATCAGATTTGCGTGTTATTTAAAGCAAAGTTTTAAATTGATTCGCATTGATTTTTTATTCTTTTGTCAATTGAATTATTGTTACCAGCACAATTGTTGGGATAGTTTTTTAACTCGTCGAGAGTTTTTGAACCATAATATGGATACTTCGTCCGAACAAGCGCCTCAAATTGTAGCACTGGTGCGGGAGGGCTTGGATCAACAAACGATTGGTAGAAATTTAAATTTAAACCAGTCTACGGTTTCTAGAATATACAGCAGGTTTGTGGAGACAGGTTCTTACAGAAGGAGACATGGTACAGGCAGGATTCGAGCAACCACCGGTCATGATGACCGATTTATTGTTACAACTTCCCTGCGAAATCGTTTCCTCACGTCAGTTAACATCAAAACAGAGCTTAATGCAGTGCGTGGAGTAAATGTGAGTGCACGAAAAATAAGAAGAAGGTTAAAGGAAGCGGATATCACCCCTTTTAGACCAGCAAATGGTCCAAAGTTGTATGTAGCTCACAGACAAGCTCGCTTAAGATTTGCGCGTGATCACCTAAATTGGACAGAAGAGTAATGGGCCTCCGTATTGTTCACGGACGAGTGTAGGACATGTTTATATTGTGCAGATGGTCGCAGAACTCGCAGAAGAGTCTATCGTCGATGTGGGGAGCGATATGCTCAAAGTTGCATTGAGGAGCGTGTTCCTTTTGGAGGCGGTTCGTGTATGGTCTGGGGTAGCATATCGATGAACGGGCGAACAGAACTTGTGTTCATAGACATGGTCCGTCAAAACGGTAATAGAGAGGGTTTGACTGCACATCACTACATACAGAGATCTTAGAAGATCACGTGGTGCCTTACATGGGATTTATAGGCGAAAATTTTACTTTAATTAATGCAGGATAATGCCCGGCCGCACGCTGCTGCACAAGTTCGACAATATTGCGAAGAGGTTGGAATACGTACAATGAATTGGCCAGCACGCAGCCCGGATCTTAATCCCATTGAGCATGTTTGGGACACTTTAAAAAGAGCTGTATATCCGAGAAATCCTGTGCCCACGACAGTGGCAGCACTAAGAACAGCAGTTTCAGAAGAATGGGACAATATTCCGCAAGATCTTTTAATAACTCTAATAAAATCTATACGGAACCGATTAGAATCCGTAATAAGGGCATGTGGAGGATTACCTCCACATGCCCTTATTACGGATTCTTAGCGTATTAACGCCTTATTAAAACATAATAAACCCTTGCATAAAGTTTGTGTCTATTGTTAAAACAATCTTTTTTATTAAACCAATTTTCCTTAAATATCTGTTTTTTTTCAAAAAAGTCTTAAGGTCCTTTCCAGTACACAAACTTAAACTTAAGGATATGACCTTACGCTCTTTTAAAGTTCACGAACCAATCTAGAGATTTCAATTTAAATCTGTATAGAAAGTTTGCATACTTTGTTAAAATATTTATTTCAAAGTCGTCTATTATTTTGATGCAGTTTATGAGTCCGTCAGTGTAGATTGACGTTTAAAAGGTTTACAAGTGCGCATTACAAACCCATGCATCTGGTACGCTTTATTTACGATGTGGTTAATGTAGTCATCAAGATGGAGTTCGCTATACGCCTAAATCTTTCACGATCGATACTTTTTCTAATTTACTGTCTGACAAGAAGTAGTCTTGGACGAAATTGTTATTTTTTTTGTGAACGTTATTGATTTACAGTTTGAAATACTAAGGTGAAGTTTATTGACTAAGCTGTAACTAGACAAGCGATTTAAAATGTCTTGAAGCTTATGACAATCATTTAAGCAAGTGATTTCACGATAAACATTTAAATCATCAGCATATAGTAAGAAATGTGAATTCTTAAAACATTCATTTATATCATTAATAAATAATACAAAGAGCAGAGGACTTAAAATGGAGTCTTGCGCCACGCCTGAAGTTACCTTAACAATATTGTCGGAAGTAAAGCCATTGATAACGACTCTTTGCGAGCGATTTTTTATGTAAGAGGTGAACCATCGTAGCAAATTTCCTCTGATTCCATTAAAAGCTTCTTAAGTAGCAAATCATGATCCACCTTATCAAAAGTCTTGCAGAAGTCTGTATAAACAGCGTCTATTTGTACTGTTCTATCCATACCATCAAATAGAAAATTAATATACAATACTAAGTTGCTAATTGTTGATCGTTTCTTTACATACCAGTGTTGCTCTGCAATTATTATATTGTTATAATCATCATAATTATAACAATATAATAATTGCAGAGCAACACTTCTTTATACCGAGAAATATCTAAACGGTTAGTCGACGTCTCACGTGACCAGAAATCATCTGTTATGAGGTAACTGTTTAGTAATCTGTGGTAAACGCGCCATGTAGATGTTTAATTCTTAGAATTTTACAATAATACTATTGCGGGTTGACTATAGTTACTATTTCATTACATTATATGGCAAAAATGCAAAAGAAAAATCGGAAAATTCACGAAATTTTTCCGGAACATTCGACCACCAATGTCCTCAGTATCATGTACTGAATCACTGGTATCGGTTTTTATACACCGTCCCTTACACCCTGTATTTGTGCCATGAAAGGACAATGGCAGATCTCCATACATCAAAATGTCTGAAATTAAATTGAAGCGAACAGTAATAAAAAATATATCAAAAAATTTGGCGTAAGTAACAGAGTCTATAAATGATTCTATTTTCACTCAGGAAAGGTGGAAAAAGAAGATATCGGTGTTTGAAGTTTTAGTTAAGAATGAACAATTTAGGTACAAGGAAAGTTATAGTATGAAAGTTAAACAATGTAGGTAGGTACGTTTGAATTATCAAATGACATATGTCAGATTGACATCAAAACGCGGAAGTATTTTGTAGCATCTAACTGTCACAGCCAAAGAAAAAAGCAGAGGTGCACATTTTAAATCGATTTTATGTGAAATCGATACAACTTTAAAACGATACTGTGACGTTTTGATTTGATTTAAACGTTTTGCTTCAAAAATATTAGCTTATTGATATAATGTTGATTAAATATTAAATAACTGCATTTTAAACCAAACCAACTCTATAAAGGTCGATCGTATCGATTACTTATTTAATAATCGATACGGATCTAGCACTCACGTCTATTCCTGTCACACCATTGTCTATGGCAACAATCAAATAAAAAAAGTATTCGTAATCAATTGGAACGCTTTTTATCATCATAAAATACACCAGCTTTAACGAAACAAAGTGAAAATATTAAAAGTCGTAGAAAAAATAGACAATTTTTTTTGTTCATATGAAGTTTAAGGTCGCCACAACAAACCCAGACCAAATTCTGCCATTGTTCTTTAGTTGCATTATGATTTAAATATGATGTCTATTAAGCTTTGACCTCCAGATTTGAAGCACCTTTGAGCCATATTTATGACATTTTCCATAACTAGCCGTAACACTTCCTACGATATGTTTCTTACTTCTTGGTGTGTTTTCTTTTAAAGCTGTGAGAGTCTGTGGATTGTTCTCATACACCCGAGATTTCAAATAACCCCAAAGAAAGAAGTCTGGACGCCACACCCTACAGTTACTTTTAATGGATGTAAGGGTATTTGTTGAATAATGCGTGGATTTTCAGTGCCCCAGAAGCGAGTATTCTGGTTATTGACATGCCCCGAAAAATGGAAATGCGCTTCGTCACTCATAATCAATTTTTAAGAAAAAGAATCCTCTTCAAGGTTGACACGTTCTTGGGGAGTAAAGCGGTCCATGATCATTTTTAGTGAATTTTACATTTGATTACTACAAAATTTTTAATATCACTGCCTCTGGGAGAAAAGGTTGGTAGGCAATTCAGTGCTTGGACAAACCATTTACCAGGCGTTAAATGCTTTGGTTTTGCACAACACTTTCGAATTAACTAGTGTAAGTACCTAGTTGTTAAAATTTTCCTAGTTAACTCATCCGCGCTGTGTAAGTGTGTGAGAATAAATGGATGGAAGTAGGGATGTTTGTTTCATTTTCAAGAAAAATACACAACAGATTTTGATGAAACCTTAGTAATAACGCATATAGGTATAGAATAGCATATGGGCTACACTTTGTGCCGATAACAGACCCCTAGGCAGAATCTAGCCTCTTGGTGCAACTACGGAAAAAAACAACGGAACTTTTACATAAGCCAAAGATTGCTGCTTAAATGTTATTGAATCGTCCGTGTTTCTAGATGTTGCTCAATAATAAATAAGTGCGGTGTGGATGCACCATAAATAAAATAAAATCTTAGTCATCATGAATAAGTTTGTGTTTCAAATTTGACGAAAGTTTGCTTCTCAACTCTGATGTAATGTGTTAATGAAATAAATAAACTGTGAGTATATCAATGTGCGTATTATTTAATATTTATCTTCGCTCCGTTATCTAATAGACGTGTTATTGTTTAAACTGTATGTTTAACATCATGTAATGTAAGGAAATCCCCGATTATATAATTTTATGGCATAGCCTCTTATAGATTTTCCGTCTTCCCTGTGGACATTCACATTGTGGGCTTATCCTTCGAATTTTGGGGCTGACAGAGAGGGTGTGTAACTCTCTCTCTCCTCTACAGGAGTTCAGAATCTAACCGCTTAAACCACCTCGGTTGAAGGTCGATTTCCTGAAATGGTGGGGCCACGTGAATCGCGGTTAGTATAAGCCCCGAGCCCGCCAGTTCAAGTACACAGATTAATGATATTGCTACTATCGCAATAAAGATTTGAGATAAGGTTTGAAGATACTATTTATTGACATCACGTCCTACTATACCTACGTATCTTGTCCACCAGAAACTACACAAATAATTTCGTGTGCAGAGTAAAATTGATGACTTTCCGCAAGTACCTAACCACTGAGTACCGCTTGCAACTGCCTGATGCAATAGGTATGCCATTATATGATTATGCTTGATTTGTAGAATTTCTAATTTAATACGTTTAATAAATAGTTTATTTTTTACATAAAAATAAACTATTTATTACTACCAAAGCTGCCTCTTTGGTCTCGCGGCATAAATGTGCGCGATTGCGAGGTCTCGGGTTCGATTCCTAAAATTCCTGGCGAAATGTGGGTGTAATATTACACCTCTGCCTACCCCTTCGGGGATACAGGCGTGAGTCTATAAATATAAAAAAAATAGTTTTGTGTTTTCTCGTAAGAGCGATAGCTTAGTGGAGATACCAATGGACTGTCATGCAGACGGTATCGCGTTCGAATCCATGGTGTGTACCAATGACTTTTCGGAGTTATGTGCGTATTGAATTGTAATTATGGTTTGCCCCGTGCCTCGAATAGCATGTTAAGCCGTCGGTCCCGGCTGTCATGAATGTCTTTGACAGTCGTTATAGGGAGTAGTACCTATAAACGTACTAACACTAGTAGCAACCCAAAGAGCTAGCTATATTTCACGGTTTAAACTATTAAACCGTGGAATATAGCTCTTTGGGTTGCGGAGGTCAGACAGGCAGTCGCTCTGTGGAAAAGCTAATTAAGTTCAGTTAAATGCGGTGAGACTAGAAAGCGGACTCCGGATTATAGCTGGGATAAACGCTAGGAGGATGATGTGTTTCTTTTAAGCTAGTGTAAGTGTCAGTACAAGGCCTAGTAAATGTTAGGAAGTAAACAGGTTGGTATTGACTGCCCCCGGCCACACTTAAACCACAAAGCAACCACATTACGTCGACACTGCAGGTGAAGATGACTGATCGCTACCCAACCACAAGCAACAACGGACAATGGATATACAACTACAAACAAGAACATCCACGGCCTTGCAAAAAACATTTTACAAGTCTAAATATTATTATATTAAAATACTATACTAGTAGACAAGTAATTACATTTATTATTGAATTTACACACAAACCTTGACCGTCCTGTCGTACAGACAGGCAGTGGACTGTATGACTAGACAGAAATTAAAGGGACCTAGCTAAGCTGGTGTTGCCACTGATTATGATCCCCCAAAAACAACAGAAAGCATATGTTATGGTATTAGGTACCGCTGCATTTTTAACCCACACAATTAGACGCGTGTTTTAAAACTTGGACTTAGGTAAGCCTCTCCTTATTTGCACCACAATACCACTGTAATTCTACTTGGTATACTAGGCCAAACGGATTATTAATCTCTTCGAAATATACTATTGTTTTCGTGTATCTTCTTTAGTCACCTCTTATGACACCCACGAAATAAAATATGGTGGTGATTGGTTTCGCTTCGCTTTACGATACCCATAGAAAGGTATATATCTATTTTAAATTTACCCGTTTTGGCCGATCCCGTGGGAACTCCGGGAAATCCCAGTGCAGTACATCCTAGTGCACCCCTACGGTCCCCAAGGAACATACATGCCAAATTTCAGCTTCCTGCGCCCAATAGTTTCGGCTGTAGCGTGTCTGTCAGTCAGTCAGTAACGCAAGGATTTTATATATTAAGATAACGATACCAATCATTTATCTAAGGTAGCGACACTTTGAAGTCTCACAGCTGATTTCAGTATTCAATCTATCCATGAATTTGGCTACTTAAGATATATATTTGATTAAGTATGGATCTAATGTCAAATATACATGGATTTGTCACAAATTGATATGGATTTAGCTACTAGAGATGTAGCTCTAGTAGCTAAATCCATATCAATTTGTGACCACACGGATAACCGATCTACTGTAACTAGAATAACATACGAAAAAACAACTTATTAAATATAGATAACTAAAAAACTAAACTGTCATATCATTGACCTTTATCTGTTATCACCGTTTAACATAGATAATGTCGTATACTTCGCAATTCATCGCTGCACACATCCCATTCAGTGCCGCACGGCTCTAGTCAGCAGACGAACGAGATTTTATCTTGCGGCCTTGGTACTATAACTAAGACTACATCATATAAGGGCCAGCATTTCCCACTATGGATTGCTACATACAGTATTGAATATAAAGTGATTTGTAACTGTTGGTTTAACAGAGTGTTTGAGTTAAAAGTTTTGATTTAAATTTAGTAAGTCTTGCTTGGATTTTTGCGACGGTTTAAAATAAAATAAAATGGTTCAAAATAAACGAGTGCTAGTGATATACACCGGAGGTACCTTTGGTATGCTGAAGAATGAGAAAGGAGGTGAGTAAGATTTATTAAAAAATTTTGAGTGTTTCCTTCATTCATGTTGAGTATTTAATTTGAGACACAATAATATGCTGTGTAGAGATACGGCATTACACCAGTAATACAAATAGAAATCCTTAAAAAAATCGCCTGCGCCGCTAGATCTTGACAGGCAGTCAGCAATCGTAATAACACTTGGTTTCATCATCATCATCAGCCTTTAACAGTCCACTGCTGGACCAGGCCGCTCCTTTAAATGGAGGAAGTGGCCTACTATACCACGCTGGCCAAACGGCCAACCCGTTTGGCCAGCGTGTATAGGGTATAGGGTTTGCATCAAGTTTTCCTTCTCTTAAAGTGTAGTTCTCTGCATAATATGCTCCCTCTGTTGGCTTTTACGACACCCATGGGATGATATGGGGTGGTGACAATCCGTTTTCTTAATCCGTCACCACACGGACACACTTGGCTTAAGTTGAGAAATAATACTTCTCTAAGAAGCGGCACCATTTAAGAAAATATATTTCTTTATAACAACTCCATTTATATTCTCTATTCGTTATACGCTAAAACCGCATATACGTTAAACCAATTTTGCTGCTCAACTGATAATATATTTTAGAGCACTATAGATAGATAGATTGCCTCGAATGGGCCATAGCTGGATCTTGATCTACGTTGTACAGAGCATTTACTAAATAAATGACTTGAAATTTCCAGTGTTGGTGCCACAGAAGAACATAGAACACAGGGTGATCAGAAAGCTGCCACAGTTACACGACAACGAGTACTGGTCAACACATCTCGCTGGCACCGACCTCAAGGAATACTTAGTTTTACCTGGTCAGTCAAATATTATTCAAAACAAATAACATCAAATACCTACCTACCTATCACCACGCTTACATCTCATACTGATATCACGAATATTCTTATTTCATAGTTCAAACTAACACTGAAAGCCATGTGTACGTAGAATCAATATAGTGAGTCTATAATCGATTTTAAACTTTCGCGATTTGTATACATCACACAAAATAAATTAGCGGGTCTTAATCGCGTACAATTAATTTATTTATTTCCGACGTTTCGCTCGTCTTGCACCGAGCGTGGTCGCGGAGAGACCAATTTATTTTGAATGATAGTGAGTCTAAGTTGCGTAAAAGATTAATGCGAAAATATTGAAAAGCATCCGTCTTTAAAATACCCTAGAAGGCCTAGAACAAGGTATTAAATCGGAATGTAACTATAACAACTTAATTTAAAAAATCTGTTGAGTCTTAGATGAGAGATGAGATCTAACATAAGTCTGGAGTCTTGTGTTTATTGATAGTTAATAACACGCAATAAGCCTCGTTACGAAACTATCATAGTTTCGTAACGAGGCTTATTGCGTGTTATATCAGGCACATGGTTTCATGAGGCCGGCCATAACAGTCAGTGTCCAACAAAAAATTGACCCCAATTAGTTATCATATCAGCAATATAATCCATATGTTACTTACATAACTTCAATAGATCGATTCATTCATGCTGACGAAAAAACTCATGCGTCCAGAAATTTCAAATTAAGTTGATCGAAAGTTGAACATTAACCAATTATTTAGGTACTGCATTCGATCGAATTTATTCGTAATATATACCTACGTACCTACGGGGCTACGAAGGCAGCGATAGCCTAGTAGAGATACCGACAGACTGCCATACAGAGGGTATCGGGTTCGAATCTACGGCGCGCACCAATGACTTTTCGGAGTTATGTGCGTATTGAATTGTTAATTATCGCTTGTCCCGTGCCTCGGAGAGCACGTTAAGCCGTCGGTCCCGGTTGTCATGAAGATCTTTGACAGTCGTTACAGGGCGTCAGTACCTTATAAATATACTGACACTAGTTTAAACCATGGAACATCGCTATGCCTTCGGGTTGCGGAGGTCAGACAGGCAGTCGCTCCGTGGAAAAGCTAATATTCAGCCAAATCCGGTTAGACTAGTAAGCGGACCCCAGATTGAATCTGGGATAACGCTAAGAGGATGATCATATACCTACGTGAAGGTTTTTGAGGATGCAAGATTGGATATTTAGTACTCGTTCACGTAAAAGCTACTAAATAGATTTTATGAAACTTTGGAGCCGTTCAGTTTATAATTCGGAATAACACAAAGCCTACATTAGGCCCCGATAATTGACACGCAAGCGGTAGGTTACCTCGGAGGGAATCTTACTAATTACGCGTCTCATATCATGTGATACCTACAGGGTGTCACAAGACCTATCACCAAGTCAAAGTCTACTCGTTGTGGACATCATGCCAAGTCATACTAACCAAAAATAATACCTGGGAAACAATTTTTTTGAGTTTCACATTTTTAAAACCGCAATTAAAAGCGCGTGCGTGCAATGCTCGAAATACCTACTTATCCATGGGGTTATAGGGTATCTAAAAAAACATATTGGCGGGGTAAATGCATCGATTTTGTACCTAATTAGAAAAATTCCATACTAACTTTGAGCCTCAATATCTCCTGAACCAGTAATTTCCTAGGTATGGTGCCGAAGTAAAAAATGTTTATAGTGATTGTTACAATATGGGATTTCAGTTTTCGTTAAGGGTCTTTTTACACCCAGTATATTTATTTCATTTTCATAACGCTTGGATACATTTTGTGACATAGGGGTTTATTTATAAGCTTGTACTGGCTCGATACCGAATATTGATTAGATATTTCGATAAATAACTACATGATATTGCGCAATGCTAATATCTCTGTACAGATATAATGTTGACAACAAGCTCTAACTATTGCGATTTAGTAAACTGTTGTATTTCCTTATATCGAGTGTTAATTGTTATGCATAACATATCTCTCAAGAGGGTATATTTACGTGAGGTACCTACTATGATTAGCATTTACGTTCTAATTTACCTAATTACCTGTATAATTTTATTCTCATTGATAGGTATTTCCAAACATTTGCTATAGAACTATCTACGATAATATTTTTGGATTTTTTATTTTTATCACCTATGTAGAGGCCTGTCAATTTTAAGCAACGTTAAAACATATAGACTAGATAAAAGAAAGGCATTATTATATTTCAATTTATTGATATAATTTATATTACATTCAAATTGCCATGCGGGAATGATGAAGACAAAATGACATGGTCTTAATCAAAACAACTGCCTAATTATTAACTTGTTTTATTTTCCAGATGGTAAAGATACCGAGCTAAAAGTATTATACAAAATATACGAATATGATGAACTCAAAGATTCTTCAGATTTCACGCTGGATGACTGGATCAGACAAGCTAGAGACATAAAGGTAAAGCGCTTTATTTCGTCCATGATTTCCCAATTACTTACACTATAAGTACCTAGTCTAAGAATCAAATACCTGTACTAGGTGATCTTAAGTACGAATTTATCTATAGCAGTAACAATCAGTTACAAAAGTTAAATATAATATCAATGTAGCTGCTCAAAATAAAAAATGCCGATGATGGTATCGGAGGGTGCCCAATGACCAAGCTCCTTTCGTCATTATTACTTTTCTATATCCAACAACTCAAGAAAATTGTACTTATCTATAAAAGCTCTCTAAAAATAAATGAACGTATAACTTTGATTCATATGGACAATTTAAACCCAATAAACATGCATACAAGTTCCTAGATGTACATTGGACGGGTATTGGTCAATCGCATATAGTGGGGCAATGTACTTATACCGTATTCTTAAATTAAAAATGCATACCAACAAATTAAACTCAATTGTCACAATGAGTTTTATTGACGTAAGATAACTATAGTTGGGGCCACGAGAAGATAGACTTTTTGTAAACAAACATTCAGGGCTTCACAACCTTTTTTCAAACAGTTGTATTTTAGATTGTATACTTTTTAAACAGTCTTTTGTTTTCAATGCCTAATTATGGCTCAAAGTAGCCTACCTATCCCAAAATATTAAATTATTGACCAATAATGAATAATATTAGAGATAACTAGGTAGTACATTTTCTAGGCATGGAGATCTTACGTTGTCTGTGAATGAAATCATATTCCGTGTGGTGACGGAATAAAAATACGGAATGTCACTACCCCATATCATCCCATGGGTGTCGTAAGAGCCGACGGAGGACATATTATTATGCAGAGAATATCACTGTAAGAGAAGGAAAACTTGACACAAACCCTATACCAACCCGTTTTGCCGGCGTAGGCCAATTCCTCCTTTCAAAGGAGAGGCCTAGTCCAGCAGTGGACTGTTGAAGGCTGATGACGACGACGACGAATGAAATCGTCAGAATGAACTTAAACAAAATCCATTAAAAGTTACGGTAGTCTGAAAACGCAATTTATCTTTTAGGTATACATAATTTTCTGCGCAGCTAATAGTTTGCCATCTGCTATTCTGCACCCGCTTTTTCGAGATGCCGGCAGCGGAAAGAGCATTGCGATCCTATATACTGACACTTCAAACCCCTAAACCCCTTCTTGACAACTAAAAAAATAATTGTATTCTCTGATAAATGCATGTTAAGCCCAAGTATGTAACAGTTCAATGAACTAACGCCAAATGTTGACATTCTAGGCGTCTGTACCTCAAAACATTAAAAGATCCTGTTGACAGCGCATAATATCGATTGAAACTCGATCCATTGACATATTAGTTTCCTATGACACGTATCTATGTACCGTTGCGTTCATTGGATTTGACATTATTTGTTTTTGACAGAACTATCGCTAAGTCACTTAGTAGAAATTCTTTGTTTACAAAAAGTCTATGTTCTCGTGGCACGGACTATAGTTATGAAATTGTTTATCTACGAGTAGATTTTAGGACAAACAAAATCTTTATTAATGATTTTTAGTATAGGTAGGTACCCGTACAACATACATAGATACATCTATTAATTAAATCAGCAATTTAATTAATAGATGAGGCCGCGGGCATGGCCTAGTGGTATAAGGGGTCACCTTTAAGAACTGCGTCGAAAGTTGTGGTTTAGAAATATAACTTGTTATCCACAAATTCGTGTTCTGGGTGTACTCTGTCCGTTGATTGAATATATGTAAAACTTCTTATAGAACTTATTCTTAGCTCATGGAGAGTTGCATTTTTAAAAGAAAAAGTTTCTTGGCCTCTTTTTAGGGTTCCGTAGTCCACAAGGAACCCTTATAGTTTCGTCATGTCCGTCCGTCTGTCCGTCCGCAGCCAAGCTCAAAGACACCTGCTGCTAGAAAGCTGATATTTGACATGAATATAGACATACGATATTGCAACAAAACTGTAGAATAAAATTTAGGAAAATATTTTTTTTACGGGTATCTCCCCTACATATATAGTGGGGCTGAATTTATTTTTGGTTGAGTACCCCATGGTGTGGGGTATCATTAGATAGGTTTTAAAAAAATATTATTAGTTTGCTCAAATCATTTTTCGATCAAGTGATTGGTTTGTCAAATATCAAGCTTTGAAGTGAAAAAAATTGTTAGAATCAAGTGTCCCCCCCCCTCTGCCGGCTAAACTATTAATTTGGAAGAGGTGAAAAAAATCACAAATGTAGTTCATATAACGAATTTAAAAGGAAAACTATCACGGCTAACTAGACATCACTAGTTTACGAGTAATCGTCGGTTAACTTATAAATACCTATTTCTGTGAGTTTACATTGGGAGCGCTGGCTTAATCTTAAAGATGCCCGTTTTTAGTCCTATGTGAAACAGAAGTTACTATCAATAATGGCCATTATGGCCAACTACGGAACCCTACATTGCGCGTGGCCCGTCACGCACTTGGCCGGTTTTTCTTTTGTAAATTATACAGGGTGTTGATCTATATTTGCAAAATATTTTAGTAATACAATATAGAGATTGTACTTATTCACCTAAAATTATTTCAAACAGTGTGCGATACTATAAGACTCTATTTTCACTAAATTTTACTTCGGTAATAAATCAGAATAAACTGTTGACTGGTGCAGAATAAGACTGCATGGTTGGTACGTGAGCTTGTATGTGTTAGGTAACTGCAATGCGAGCTCACGGCGATCAGCTGAACGATGCCGGCAATCAATACACCGAGCATTTTAAATTTACGTAAAAAAAAATATAGTTTTAGTGACTTATTTTTTCATGTATCTGTATTCAGTTACAGTAGTATATTCGCCTCTCAAAATATATTGCAAATGCATATCAACACCCTGTAGGTATAATTAAATGATCATATCATCCTAGATGACTTTAACAATAACTTTTCCTTTGTTACAAATTGTCGTGGTTTTTGTTTCAGAAATTCTATCATGACTACGATGGTTTCGTGGTGTTGCACGGAACGGACACAACGGCATATGGCGCCTCAATATTGTCCTTCATGCTGGAGTCTGTCGGCAAGACAGTCGTTCTTACCGGAGCTCAGGTAAACTTAACTGTCGTCATGAGGGTTATAGATAATAGCGAAAGGTAGGTTTGGCAGAGAAGTAGTTTATTAAACTTAATAGGCGTCCGCTAAGAACGGATTTTCCGAAAGGGTTGGTAACGTAATGTAATCTAATTTTATCCGCGGCTCAAGCCGAGGACAACAACTAGTATATTATATAATCCAAATATATACTTTCACACAGAATAATACTCACCATAATTCTTTATATAGGTAGACTCGTGAGGATGTCTGCAAAATATACCTTGTTTTGTTTACGTAACATTTGTCACTTTTGGTTCCAGGTCCCCATATTCCAGCCCCGAAGCGACGGCAACAACAACCTGCTATGCGCCGTGCTCATCGCCGCTACACAACACATTCCAGAAGTCACAGTATTCTTCGGCGCCAGGCTCTTTAGAGGCACCCGGTGAGAGCTTCCACATTATGTCAAAGACCTAAGACTAAAAAATAGCCTGATGGTCGTAGTTGTAGCAATTAGTCAGTTCCAACGCTCGAAAGCAAAAAAAACGTTCAGAATTTGGAATTACGTGCGTATTATTTTGTCGTAAGTGCTCACTCTGTTAAGAGCCTTACTTAGAGCACTTCCAGCCGTCTCTCTTGACTGTCATGAATAAGTTGACAGTGGTTACGTATGACGAGTCAGCCCACACAAATATCTTGATAACTACTGTTTTAAACTTTACGTTAGCCTTATTTGGTTGCGGAAAGCTGCCGACAGTCGCTTTAAAGAAAAGCTAACAACTATCAACTCTGATTAGATTAGAAAGGTAATCCTGGGCTCCGAGTCGAAACGCCTGGATACTTCCGATAGTGGTAGAAATAATACAAAGACATAATCTAACAGCATTCCTTTTTTGACAGAGTAAAGAAAGTATCAAACACTAAGATCT
The DNA here is from genome assembly GCA_944739405.2 of Euclidia mi. Taxonomy (NCBI): domain Eukaryota; kingdom Metazoa; phylum Arthropoda; class Insecta; order Lepidoptera; family Erebidae; genus Euclidia; species Euclidia mi. The sequence goes on from OX123201.2 coordinate 27,342,265, forward strand.
ACGCATTCGACTCGCCCAACTTTCCGGCGCTACTGGAAGCCAAGGCGTACCTGGAGGTGGACGAGAAGATGTTGATCCATGCCCCAGGTTCTGTGCCCAACGAGTGCAGGCTACACGACCAGCTGTGCAGAAACGTGTACATACTGAAGGTCACGCCTACAATTACTCCTGAAATTATCAGGGCAGTGTTTTCGGGGATGGAAGGTGAGATCTTCTTTGATATTTATCTTATAAGTGAATTAAATATTAGCGAAGGGATAAACTGGAAAAATCAACGCCATGAAGCAGGAGCATGCGTGCAATTGCAATTTGTGCATATTGAGACTGTTATACCAGAGTTCATAAGTTCAATGCCCAGGAAATAGATTTGTCTGATGAACACGACTATGTGTTCTGCTTCTGGATGTTGACAAAATATCCACTACATGTATTTTATCAATGTTTGCCATAATACAGACTGCCCAGTTAGGGACTGGATGACCGTGTCCCAACACTTTTGCTCTGACTATCAAAAAGTACTGACATGTATATATAGCTGCACTACTATTAAAGTTATCATCATCATCGGCCCTGTATATAAACTGAAGAGAACAAACACTATTAGAAGGGTAAGGCCATAGTCCACCACGCTGGCCAAGTGCGGGTTGGCAGACTTCACATGTCTTTCAAGGACATTGTGGAGAACTCTCAGACATGCAGGTTTCTTCACGATGATTTCCTTCACCGTTTAGCAAGCGATAATTAACAATTTAATACGCACATAACTTCGAAAAGTCATTGGTGCGCGCCGAGGATTCGAACCCGAGACCCGCTGCGTAGCAGTCCCTCGGTCTCTCCACTAGGCTGTCACTGCTGCATTTAATTAAAATTATACAAGTACAAAATAAATTATATTATTTCCAGGCGTGGTGTTAGAAACATACGGTAACGGCAACATCCCGATCAAGCGCAAGGAGATCTACAAGGAGATCGAGAACGCGGTGAAGAACAAAGTGCTGGTTGTGAACGTGACTCAGTGCATCAACGGCACAGTCATCGCTAAACCCTTGTACGAGACTGGTCTGGTGAGTATACTACAAAGTCTACAACTTACACGCACTCTTTTCCAAACACTCTGAGGCAACAAGCTTAACCCCAAGCAAGATCAGAATGAATACACAAATGGGAGGCTGCACAAAAGACATAGTCCTAGCCCCTCATCGCTTCCTACGACATCTAATAGTGTGGGTAGATCTCAACACGCTTAAAACTGTGTGTGTAATCCACAAATTGCTGATTCCAGTCTGGGTGTTCTACATGTCCGTTGATGGACTAGGCCTCTCCTTTGAAAGGAGGAATTGGCCTACTATACCACACTGGCCAAACGGGTTGGTATAGGGTTTGTATCAAGTTTCCCTTCTCTTACAGTGCTGTTCTGTGCATAATATGCTCCCTCTGTCGGCTCCTACAACACCCGTGGGATGATATGGGGTGGTGAGAATCCGTATCCTTAATCTGTCACCACACGGATCATCATCGTTGATCAAATCTCTTTAAAATCTCATCTAAAGAAGATGCTGTCTAGGGCGGACGTGAAACAAATCTTAGGTAATATTTTATGGCTTTTGCCGTTTCCAAACACTCTGGTTCAGCAATCTTCGCCTGTTGAAACTAATTTTGCATACTTCGCTAGGTATGACGTAAAGGTAGAATAGCTGTATATGTCTATGACTGGTGATATCCTTAGAATAGCTGATGCATTGAAAAAAGAGTAAATCACGTTTACTTTACCTGACCGTCTTCATGACTTTACAACTTAAGCTCATACGGATACCTATAGGTATGTTTTCTGGCTGAGATGACGACGTTGATTCTATAATAAGGATAATAATTTATTAAAATAATTTTGTATTTGGCAGCTCCTCTTAGAGTGCGGAGTGGTACCAGCATACGATATGACTGCGGAGGCAGCTTGGGCTAAACTGTCCTACGTGCTCACGAAGAAAGATCTGTCTTATGAAGAGAAAGTCAAGGTAAGGGAACACTATCAGTATTGACACTAGCCGTTATACGTGCAGCACTCATTTTTAAATCAAAAATAAATCCTAGGCTCTATCTTAACACTAGGTACAAGTACTAACCTGTACCTAGGCCCTTGAAAGGCCCTTGCCCTAGTAATCTTGAGTCCAGCAGTTCGCAATCCACTGCTGGATGCAAGGTTTTCTAATTTGGTGCACAGTAGCTCTGTGAGTGTATAACACGATTTGGCCAATAACACCATGTTTGCTAGACGGGTTGGTACGGGGTCTGATGTCGAGTTTTTCATCTCTTGGCAAAAATACTATTAGCTTCGGGCATTTGCCTTAGTCGCCTCTACGGACCCACGGAATGAAATGGCGTAATGATATTTTGTACCTATTCCTAATCCGTCACATCCGTCTACACAGACTTATCTTTGTATTGAATAATAATTAAATATGATGAAACAATTATTTTCTTATTTTTATTTCAGTTGATGAAGACGAATATCCGAGGAGAAATGAACAGCCCTTACTGATTACTTATTATATTTAAGCGTATTTTATAAGATTATAATTGAATTCATAGTAAATAAAATATATTGTATTGTTTCATAACTGGTTTTATTTAGGCTGTAAGTAAAGTGAATGCATAGCCGTCGAATATACCTTCTGGTAGACCAATAGTTATTTTCACCACAGCAGCTCAAACATGCCGCTTTTGCTGCGAGACAACAGTGAACAAAACGCGATTTTGATTCGAGCGTGAGGCAAAGTAGCTTTTTAATTTTTCAATCTTCAGTGCCACGAATTGACATTGTTCAGCCACAAATTTGAAACATTCGAATGTTACTGTGCTCTGTCTCTTTCACATGCATATAAAAAGTGAGTGAAAAACAAACCCCTTCGAATTCGAAATTCGATTTTGGAATTCGACCTCAAAGAAAACACCTACAGCAACGCAAAAAAAAAAGAATAAAGATTTTTTTTTATATATGTTATTGTTTACATGACTGTTTAATTTATTATTGGATTTTAATAAAAATAAGTCTAATTAATAGTATAAAATTAGTATTTAACCAATACATTTTTATTTAGACTTACAACAATGATACATTTGAAAAATAAACGTCAGGGATGCGGTATTATATATAGGTACATGCATATAAAAAGTGAGTGAAAAAACAAACCCCTTCCAATTCGAAATTCGATTTTGGAATTAGACCTCAAAGAAAACACCTTCGGAAACGTAAATAAAAAAAGATATTTGTAATAAAGAAATTACTTTTTTTATGTGTTATTGTTTACATGTTTAATTTATTATTGAATTTTAATAAAAATAAGTCTAATTAATAGTATAAAATTAGTATTTAACCAATACATTTTTATTTAGACTTACAACAATGATACATTTGAAAAATAAACGTCAGGGATGCGGTATTAAAACGCGATTTAAAAAAGTAGCGGGAATAAAAATTTCGCTGATGCTGATACAGTAGGTATAGCGTAACGTGTTAAATTTATATTAATATATAAAATAATCTAAAAAGATGAGTGAAACTGTATAATACCAGAAAAGTTAAATCAACAAGTGATTATGCAGAATTCAATATATTCCTGTTCATTTCTATGTCTTCTAAGTAATATGTGTTCTCACTGCTGTGGTGAAAAGTTATGTGTGCTACACGAGAGCAAAGTTTTTTGTATCTCGTGCTGTTGAGTCCCTCACCACGCTCAGGATTCTAACTTTGATTCACTCGCTACGCTCGTGAATCAATCATAGAATCCTTCGCTTGCTCGGGACTCAAAATCAGCACTCGAAACAAAAAACAACTTTGCTCTCTTGTTGCACAAATAACTATTTCACCACAGCAGCTCAAACATGCCACTTTTTCTGCGAGACAACAGTGACCAAAACGCGATTTTGATTCGAGCGTGAGTAAAAGTAGCTTTTTAATTTTTAAATCTTCAGTGTCACGAATTGACATTGTTCAGCCATAAATTTAAAAAAATCGAATTTTACTGTGCTCTGTCTCTTTCACATGCATATAAAAAGTGAGTGAAAAAACAAACCCCTTCCAATTCGAAATTCGATTTTGGAATTAGACCTCAAAGAAAACACCTTCGGAAACGTAAATAAAAAAAGATATTTGTAATAAAGAAATTACTTTTTTTATGTGTTATTGTTTACATGTTTAATTTATTATTGAATTTTAATAAAAATAAGTCTAATTAATAGTATAAAATTGGTATTTAACCAATACATTTTTATTTCGAATTACAACAATGATACATTTGAAAAATAAACATCAGGGACGCGGTATTAAAACGCGATTTAAAAAAGTAGCGGGAATAAAAATTTCACTGATGCTGATACAGTATAGCGTAACGTGTTAAATTATATTAATGTATAAAATAATCTAAAAAGATGAGTGAAACTAGCGATGATGACTGTACTTTAACACCAGTAGAGTTAAATCAACAAGTGATTAATGCAAAATTCAATCTATTCCTCTTCATTTCTGTCTCCTAAGTAATATGTGTTCTCACTGCTGTGGTGAAAAATTATGTGTGCTACACGAGAGCAAAGTTTTTTGTATCTCGTGCTGTTGAGTCCCGAGAAAGCGAAGGATTCTATGATTGATTCACTCGCTACGCTCGTGAATCAAAGTTAGAATCCTGAGCGTGGAGAGAACATGTCAACAATAACATATAAAAAAAAGTAATTTCTTTATTACAAATATCTTTTTTTTTTGCGTTGCCGTAGGTGTTTTCTTTGAGGTCGAATTCCAAAATCGAATTTCGAATTCGAAGGGGATTGTTTTTCACTCACTTTTTATATGCACATGTGAAAGGGACAGAGCACAGTAAAATTCGAATGTTTCAAAGAACAATGGCAAGTTCCCATACAACACTTTATTTGAAATCGATTCGAAGCGTCTATGTATGAAAAAATTTTAAAAACAAAGGGGTTCTATTACTTAAACATAATCATCAAGAGTTTTTATTTTTGGAGGCCGTAAAAAAAAGATATGTACATTGTTTATATTTTAAGGTTATGTTAATAGAAAACAACTTTGTAACTACACAAATGCATTAAATACATTTAGATAAGGGGTGGTGATGTGCAAAAAGCATTGATAGGATATACCTAGACTGATTCAAGATCAGTGTCTAGAATTGATAAGTACCTAATATTAAAAAATCAAAGTTCCATCACGAAATAGGGATGTAGACTGTGTAGGATTTATGTAATACTTTATCTTTCACAATTTTATTGAGTATTAGAGCCCCACCTCATTATGAGGCCATAGCGACGTCGCCAGCTACCGTACAATTTATATTGATATGTATTGTACCTAACTCACTTGGCCACGGTTTGGCAGCCTTAGGTACATTTCAATATAAAGCACTTAAGATTAGACGTCATGGCAACAAATAGGTACAAGTCACTTGCTTTTATAAGGAACTAGCTTTTGCTCGCGTGGAAGTCGAAAATTTTCCCACAGGAACTCAATACCAGGATAAAAGTATACTATATCCTATTCCAGGTCTATCTGTGCGCCTAGTTTCATTCTAATCGGTTCAGTAGTTTTTTCGTGCGTAACGAACAGACAAACAAATAAACATCGCATTTATAATATTAGTAAGGATAAGGATATGGGATCTCTCTTAGTGCGCCACCAACAGGCATGACAAACCTTATCTGAAGGTGACAGCTGCAAATGAAATAAAGGAATGTTTGTGTAATCAAATACTTACTCCATAATTGATAAAAAACAGACAATTTGTATTAGATTGCTTTAAAAGAGACACCAATAGACTTATAAAACTCTTTAGTAATAAAACACTGCAAAAGGATTTATTATTTAATAAATACTAATTAAAGATGAATGGACCTGACGTGGTTCTATTTTCATTTGGATAATATTTATCATGTTCTGTTGTAGTTCGGTCAGGCTATCTTTTAATATTTTGTCACTTTGCCTTCGTACTAATGAACATCCACACAGAAGGCACACATTTCTATGACCTTGTGGACACGATCCAGCTTGTTCACCTTCATTAGCATCTTGCTGCAAACTCTGATTTACTCAATCCATAGCGAGTTTCCAACATGCTTCACAAACATAATCATCATCAGTAATCTAAAAATTAAGAAAAGCAATTATTACTACAGGCAAAGAAAATGCATCACACTACATCTAGATAGACTAATGTTACCGAATTTTGTAATATTTTAAACTGCTTTGAAAATTCACTGAAACTTACTAACGCTAAATTGGTAAGTAAGTATAATAATGTTTAAAAACTTACGATTTTTGGATAAACCCAGTTGCAGAGCAAAGTACAAACTCTTGTGTTCTGATCTAAGATGCGATATCGCCGGAGAGTATTGACGCAAACGTTACAATTCACGCACAATATGCGTGTAGGCCTGCTACTTCGCATCATAACAGAATCTTAAGGCACAATCGAAGTCCGTGTAGAAAAAGCTATAGGTCCAGTTGTTTTGAGCGCAGATAGTCCGTAAGAAAGCACAAGTCGTCGTATGGGGCAGCTAATCAAGTCCAGGGGGTAAGCAAGAATCAAAAATAAAGATAATTCAACAAAAAACTGAAAACAACAAGAACACTACCAAACAAGCTTTTCGGAAAGAAAAGAACGTTGACAATGTTACAGACTATACTTACGTAGTATTTGTATACTCTTTGGTTGGTGCCACAAGAAGATAGACTTTTTGCAAACACACATTCCGGGTTTCACAACCTTTGTTTCTAACAGTTGTTTTTGAGATTTAATGCCTTAGTGAACTTTTATGCTTTTTGAACAGTAGTTTTTTTGTTTCAATGCTCAATTATGCTACTAAGTATTCGAATTTATATTTTATTATCTATGACTTCTTGTAAATTAATATTTTTTTTCAAATTTTACAAAAATAAACATATTTTATTTTGTGTTTGAGTATTCGAATTTCCCGAAAGTATTTTCATGAATTTGCCGATTTTTTTTTAGTTTTCACCCGTAAGTAATTCTGTAAATGCAAGACAACAAAAGAGAGCCATGTATGTCAATAATAAGGGGCTTCTAAACGGACCATATTTTTCGGCTATTCATGGCTGCATTATTAGCAATTAATTACTCAGCCATCACAAAAATATATTTTGCAATCAATGGCTGGGCAATTTGTTGAAATATGTCTGATACAGTATGGCCGGTTATGTAGACTCCTAAACGGGATACACAATCGGGCAACAATAGCCGACGAATTTACACTTTTCGCAGCGACTTATATAATTTTAACACAAAAATCAAAAAAGAAAAAGAATAGATTGTAGTATTGACCTTACTTAAATAGACGTGAAACGTTAGATAATTTAAGTTAAGAAATAAACCTTGATAAAAAAATATTTAAAAACTTTACTAGAATGTCAAAGGGTGACTTCGAGTTACCTACTCCTTAATAAAATTGGACCGAAAATATAACCAAATGAATATCACGACGTCATTTGCAGCAAACTTCATGTCGCGTAGAAAAGGATATACTATGTCATAACTATAGAGTGGGACTGAAACAACAATAGAATCTAGTCGGGCTATATTGCAGAATATCGACAGCTCAGCGATCGTCCGGCAACCCCTCGAAACAATGTCGGCCGCATGTGGCTACACCAAAAATGTTTGGCTATATGACCAGGATATTATAACAATATTGCATAGTCTGGCCGGGATAGCTAGCAATGTTGCCAGCCACTGAGTTGCAGCCACATATTGCATAAAAATTTTGCCCGTTTAGAAGCGTCCTATAGAGTACAAACATGGTACTTGATCGTATAGTCAATAGCTAAGCTATCGTAAATATAAAAAAAATACCACTAATGAATAATATTACAGACCACTAGCTAGTACATTACATTAAAATGAACACAATGAACTTAAACAAAATCGTTATATAATAGTTTGCCATCTGCAATTCTGCACCCGCTTTTCCAAGATGCCGACTGTAGGACGAGCATTGCGACACCAAAAATATGTTTTATCCTTTGATAAATGCCTAAGAATGAATAAAATTAATGGATTAACGCAAAATGTTGACATTTCAGGCGTCTGACATATTCCAGTACCACAAAACACTGTTGGTAGCGCATTTAACGATAAAAACCCGATCAATTGACATATTACTTTGCAATGATACATATTTGTGAACCGTTGCGCTCATGGGAATAGACATTATTTGTTTTTGACAGATCTGTCGCTAAGTTACTTAGTAGAAATTATTTGTTACAAAAAGTCTATATTCTCGTGGCACGGTCTATAGGGATCACAGACAAGGGCAAGGAGTAAGGATACCACAAGGATACTGACAATGTAGACATTTCACTTAGTGTTGTCATTAATTATCTTTCAATTGCCTACTGATACCTCTAATTAAATGATTTCACAGATCAAGTAAAAAAATATATTTATTTATATCATAATTAAAATCTTCTTTTTTATATAATTTATATAATATAATATACATAAAATATTTTTTTAACATTATCGTGAATTGTTTCTAGATGTAGGTTAAAAAGATTACTTACCTATTTTCTATTCAACAAATACGATTGTTTTGTAAATGGTAACTCTGATAATGACATTAACCCTTAAACAAACGCGAGCTCCTGTACAAGTTATTAAAAAAGTTAGGGTGGTTTTAGGGTAAAGAACACTTGCAGATTCTATATTTGGCATCAAAAATATTAAAAAAGTAGGGGATGGGGTAGTTTTTGTGGTGGTAAATAATTTACCATTGTCCTTTCATGACTCCCAAATTTTTCAATTTGGTGGTAAAATAGTTACCATTGTCCGTTTCGTATCTTAATTTTTGTATCTAGACTAGTGACTTCCTCTTGGTTCTACTTGTGTGTACTTGTTTTATCAAAGTAGATAGTAAAACACAAAAAATGTATGTAATAAAAGTAATAATATTTTTTTAGACATATTGTATTTCTGAAATAAACAAAATACCAATTGAACGTATAAACATAAAAAATAAGTAGATTCTGATGTCTTGAGTTTAACGTTAACAAACGATTTACGCTTTACATAAGAACAAATTTGCACGTTTCAAAATATTATAATATTATATATAGCATTTCGTAATTATACAGACAGATAACGTATTTTTGTATATAATAAACTGATTTTTATCAAAGCGAGATCGGACAGTGGTAAATTATTTACCACTTTCTTAAAACATCTAAATTATCTGAATAAGTCAATTGCGCATACTGCTAAAAAGTGAGATTACAGACAAAATGTTATAGTTTTGATATTTGAATCGAAAAAGCAAATACCAGATTTTTTTTTAACAAAAAGTCAAATTTATTTAACACACTCGCTAAAAACTCGATTTTTTTCACCCGAAAACCGTTTGGTCAACTTTGACATCACCTTAGTGACAAATGACGTTGATGAGTTGTAGGATGACTTATAATATGTAATAAAGAAAACAATAAAGATTAAAAATATGTAACATCGATACCTTTCATGTTACCATAGGAAATATTAGGATGCTTTATTTGTAAAAAGTCGAAGTGGTAATATATATACCTTTGTTTGAATAAGGGTTAAACAAGCACCGGAAATGAATGTATTCAATAAATAGTTTATCAATTTAGATAATTTAACGTCCGCTTTTATAGTTGAAACTAAAAACGTACAAAATACGAAATAATTATATTAATAAGTTTTTCATAAGTTACGTTTATAGACGCTTCTAACACTTCACAGGTATAATCCTGCCATTGTTCTTTATGGCTGAACAATGTCAATTCGTGACACTGAAGATTGAAAAATTAATAAGCTACTTTTACTCACGCTCGAATCAAAATCGCGTTTTGTTCACTGTTGTCTCGCAGCAAAAGCGGCATGTTTGAGCTGCTGTGGTGAAAAATGTTTTAACCAAGGACTCATTTACCAGGTACCCATACTACCCATAGTACAAGTTCTGCTCAGTTTGAGACTAGATGGTGTTGTGTGAATGTGGTAGAAAAATATATCATTTGTAGCGTGGGCCTCCCGCTGGGTGGACCGACAATCTTATTGGGATCGCGGGCGGCGCAACATCACATCAGTCTATGTGAAGAGCCTTGGGGGAGGCCTATGACCAGCAGTGGACGTCGTTCGGCTGAAGTGACGATGACTCATTTGTAGATGCTTGTAATGATAATGTGAATATTCTTCAGCCTTGGTTAAGCGATAGGATTGGTTATGGCCGAATATCGGCCACGAGGCGATGACGGCCAGTGATAATGGAGACTAGTCGGTCACGTAAGCAACATTACCTATCACATAATATTATTTTGCTCAAATTTTGACCACAACTCACAAAAAAACATACCTTAAAATGATAAACAATAGATTTTTACCGCCGAATTCAATATCCGATCTATCCATAAGCTACATACAAAGTATGTCAACTATGTAGGTACTTATGTCATCTCCAATTCAGCAGGCGGATCGCCTGATGGTAAGCAATGACCGCCGCCACCCATGGACACAAGCAACACCACAGGAGTCACAAGTGCGTTGCCGCCCCTTTGGGTTGGGAAAAGGGATAGGATGAGGAGTGGGACGAGGGAGAAGGAATAGGCGATAGAGCCTCCGGCACTCTCACTCACCGAACGAAACGCATCAGTTTAGGTACCGTTACTTTACGTCGATTTTCTGTAAGAGGGTAGTACTTCCCCGGTCGAGCCGGCCCATTCATGCAAGTATTTCCCGTCACCTATCTTCGCCAGGTTCAAGAGCCCCCAAATCAAAATCCTGAAGGCATAGGGTCGCCACTGTTTCTGACCTTCGTCTTTTGGAATAATGCGAATAGTTTGAATTATTTTATAAATTGTATACTAGGCGTCTTTACTGTCAGGCATATAGCAAATAGATTAATAAAACACCAGAATTAATTACACATATTTTATTCAAAAATAATTATTTAAGCATCAATTGCTTACAAAATAATATCGTTAGAAAATGAAAATAGGTTTGTGCAAAATGATATACCTAATATAAATGCACACGGTAAAACTTGTATAATAGTAGTAGCAACAATGTCAAAACAAAATTAATTATAATTAAATTAATACAAAATATTTTTGGTTCATAATGATTATTATCAAACTCTAAAAAAAATGCAGATTCGTACACAGTTAATAATGACACGCGCACACAACACTGAACAATCGCAACCACAATCTTATTATTAAATTCATTTAAAAATGTTTTAAATAAAATAATAATAATAAATATTTAAAAAAGTAACAGTCGGATTGTTAAACAATTCGACGTGGAATGGTCCTCTGGACAAACTGAATTAATTAACTAAAAACAATTATAATAATAATACAAGGTCATAACGCTCACCTAGCAGTATAATGGCACATTTTACAAAAAAGCGAAATTGAGTTTTTATGGCCTAAGTGTTAAAAAGTGTATAATTTATAAAGTGGTAAAACGGCACGGTGTTAGTTTTCCTATTTGTTGAGAAAAGGCGTTAAGTGTCAATGTAGTACTTAGTACGTTCCCCCCGCTTCCGCGCATAACAACGGCTTATTTGTCAGTTGTGCCGGGCGAGGTGCAATCGCTTCTAAATCTGTCTTGGCGTAAGTGGCAAATGTGACATTTTATTAACGTAGTAAGTTAGTAGACATTAAAAAAAATTTCAAAACACATTTGCTTTTGTTTTTAGAACGGAGAGTAACTATAAAAAAATATGATTATTATCTACGTTTACAATAAAATTAAGAGAAGATTCGTGATTATTCTTTATTTTATTTATTATAGTTTGATGATGACTATTTCTTAACGTTTCACGAGCCAAATATAGGTTATTATAATATTTTAGTTAAACTTTTTATGTAAGTAAGTATATTAATTTATTTGAATAAAATTACAAATACTAATATTAAAAAAATCTGAAAATTTCGGGAATCAAGGAAGTGACACAACATTACTATTTAAAAATGTATTTATTGCTTTTCGAAGTATTATCCGCGAAATTTGACACATTTTTCCATACGATGGAACCAATTATTGAAGCAACCATTCCATTCGGAAGTTGGCGTCTCCAAAATGGCTGTTTTGTAGGCGTCCACAGCTTCTTCAGGTGATGAAAATCTCTGTCCACGCAATTTATTCTTTATTTAAGGGAAAGTATAGAAATCACTAGAGCTTAGGTCGGGGCTGTACGGCGGATGGTCTAATAATTCTATGTTTTCTTGCTCTAAAAACTGTTTTGTTCTGTGCGCGGTGTGAGAACTCGCATTGTCGTGATGGAGGATAATGCGGTGGTTGCAGTTCTCTTTACGGAGTTCAGAAACGACCTGTGGCAAACAAATGCTAGCATACCATTCTGCATTAACCGTTCTTTGTCCCTCAAGAGGAATAGTCATAACATGGCCGGTTTTGGAAACAAACGTGGCCACCATTTTTTTGCAACACTCCGTGAACGAAAATTTTTTGTTGGCTTTAACTCATTTTCGAACACCCAAACTCGTGACTGGTTTTTTGTTCGTTCGCGGGTTCGTACGCGTATATCCAGGATTCGTCACCTGATACGATGTTGTATACAGCATTTGAGGATCCTGTGTGGAATCTTTCGAGAGTTCCGACGCACCAAGTAACGCGAGCCGCTTTTTGCTCTTCACAGAGCGAATGCGGTATCCATCGGGAAAACAACTTTTTTACACCTAATTGTTCATACATACATACATACATAGAGTCACGCCTGTTTCCCCGAAGGGGTAGGCAGAGGCATATTAAACGCCCACTTTTCGCCAGTGTTTTGATCCCACGTAATAGGTGGCGAGCCTATTGCCGCTTATCGGGATATTTTGTTTGGCAGAGCCTCGTCCGTTGATCGGCAGGTGCACCACTTGCAGGTGAGGTTAGCTTGGGACCCTAAATTCTTGGTGGGAACCCTATGCACCTAATTGTTCATGCAAGATTATTTTTATTTGACTCATGCCAATGTCTAAAGTTGCCTGAATTTCGCGGTATGTCACATGTCGATCTTCCTCAATCAGCTTACGCGCAGCATCAACGTTTTCTTGGGTGACTGCAGTTTTTGGACGACCTTGACGGAGATCATCACTGAGCTTGACACGTCCACGTTGAATTCAGCAAACCGACGATAAATTGTGGTTTTGGATGGGGCTTCATCACCAAATGCAGAAATCATCCGATCAACACACTGTTTTTGTGTTAAACCACTTCGAAAGTCATAATAAATCATCGCTCTTGAATTTTCTCGAATCAATTCCATTTTCTCAACGACTAAACAAGTTTGACAAAACCTTGTGACAAGACCGAGAATCTTTTTTTAAATAAATAAATGGTATTCGATTTTTAAAACCAAGGAGTTTTCAATTAAAAATATTTTAATATGACAGGAACAGTGGAAATATTCCATTCCCGATACTTTTAGTGCAGCCTATGTAGGCATGTTGATTTCAAATAAAAACTGTTGTTTTCTATTAAGCAAATGTCTTTATTTCTTGGTTTTCAAATCCTGTTTAATAATGGCTTTGGGGGCATATATGACATTTTTGGAAGTTTTTAAAAGTATAACGGCACAATTGCATGGCTCTTCTTCTTTTTTGACTGTTATGAAGCAACTCCTGGAAACCTGAAGTGTATTTTTTTATCCCTAAGTATCTATTAAGGTCTATACTAGTTGCTAAAACCATAAAATTCATTATATAACGTAAAATGAAGTCATAACTTCGTTTCAAACATTTGTAAAATCTTTGACCCTCATTTCTGTAAAATAAGAAAAAAGTAGATGTGTCATTATACCGCTAGGTGTGCGATAAGTAAAAATAATTAAAAATAATAATAAATAAATAATAATTGTAGCAAAGACAGCGGATGCGATACTTTTCACACATTGTTAGGTAAACTACACAAAAAGGCAGTGCCTTGAAGAACACGTCGTATTATTAATGTCATTTATCGGCCAACATGTTGGCTGACATGCGTCTGAAGTTGGACGTACGATGGGGTTGCAAACCTTTATAATAAATTCAAAAAAACTATTTTGCATTGTTATCCATACAGATAGTGATACAATATTGTTTAAAATACTTTGTGATGATATTTTTTTATAGGTACGTAGATTTTTCTTTTCCAACATATCAGCCAACAAATTGACCAACGAATGCCACTGTTAGTAATTTTTAATTCTACACAGTTGTACAAAATCTATATCTATTAGACATACATTTACCTGTAGTCAAATCTATTGAAAAATATACATCTCCTGGTCACTCTAAGAGTTTAATAATGTGCTACATATTACAAATAGGCAATCGACATGTTTTCGACATCAAATGTTATATTATTAATAAATATGACATTGAAAATCGGGTACAACAGACCTTATAAAGTAGGTGGGACGCAGTTCATATGTTGATACGAAATAGGTGGTATGGCGATATATATTATACTGTTCAGAATATATAACATGTTTCAAGTGTTGAGCGGGGAAATTGGCGTTAGGGCGGTTTCAGATTAGCGTTTTATACGCGCGTATAAGATCGTTTTTGGCAGCGCGCATAGGCGAGTATAGGCGCGCCTTTTGGCACATGCGCAACTCGTACGAGCGTTGACGCTCTTGTAAGCTCGTATAAACGTCAGCCATCAAAATCCATGTTGACACTGACAAGATGTCACTACCGTTGCGCGCGAACACGCCGAAATACGCGAGTCCGATTTTTTGAAGCTCGTAATGTAGGTAGTGCGCCTGTAAGCGCGTATGCTGAAACGACCATATACACGCAGAAAAATACGCTAATCTGAAACCGCCCTTAGGGTGGTTTCAGATTAGCGTTTTATACGCGCGTATTCGCTCATTTTTGCAAGCGCATGTATGCGCGTATAGGCGTGCCTGTTGGTACACGCGCAACTCGTACGAGCATTGACGCGCTTCTAAGTCAGAATCCATTTTGACACTGACAAGATGTCACTACCATTTCGAGCGAACACGCCGAAATAGGGCCGTTTACGCGTGTCCGGTATTTTGAAGCGCGTAATGTAGCTCGCGTGTAAGCGCGTATGCTGATAGTGCTGATACGACCGTATACGCGCAGAAAAATACGCTAATCTGAAACCGCCCTTAAGATCATCTTTTACCGATTTTTAGACAAGTATACAGATATAGTATTAATTTTAGTGTGAAGGTACGGAAGTTCTGTTAGTAATTTTTGCACAGAAGAAAAATGCACCAATACTACTCCATCTAAAAAATCGTATTTCTCTAAAGTTCGAGAAAGAGTACATTATGGACAAAGTCGTATTTTTCGAGATGCGTTTGTTGACGGAGGCTTAAATAAATTGAAAATAGGCTAGCGAATCTTGTAACTAATAAAATAAATACTTAAAAGAGCATACACTGCTCAAACAAACAAAAATAAAATATATTTAGGATTCACAAAATAGTAAATGACTTAAGTACCAATTTTTTATTTGAGGTTCAAAATTGATTTGCTTTCAAAACATATTTTAATTTTAAATAACGAGAAAAAATAATCTTTCCTTAAGTAGTGTGCCAAAGGCTGTCTCCGCTCAACCCTTAAAAACATTCAGTTGAATACAAAAGATAGTAGTATAGAGTAAGTAGTAGGTATATACGTGGTTATGGCACGGACAGCGGTGGAACAACAGCTTGGTGCCTAACAAGCAGCCACTTCTGGAGTCTTCTTCTTGCTAGTAGTCGCTGTCACCGGAGTATCTGTGGACAAGGCAAATAAATAAAAAAAATTAATCTTCGAAATGTTAGTACGCGCAAAACTTTGATACAACTACACCAAATTGGATAAAAAATCTTTTATGTGTTCATTATTGTCAGGAAAAGGATTGTATGAAGACAAAAAAATTGCAAGTATTTAGAAATAAATGACGGTATGAAGTACGCCTGGTTAGCTTCTTTGTTCGTTTGTAATGAAGATTAGATTATCTAAAACAGATATTTAATAGTATCAGTATCAGTTTATTTGCGGTTACTGACTCCCAGCAAAGAGTGTCAAAGGTCTTCATGACAGCTGGTACCGACGGTTAAAGGACTCTCCGGGCCACGGGACAAGTGATTATTTACAATTTAAAATTTCAATTTAGAAAAGCTGATTTGCTGTTAGATTTGTTTAGACTAGTAAGTGGACCACGGTGTAGGCCACTCCTAATTTGAGACATAATAGGTAATATTATGACTTTATAGCAGGATCTGGCCAGGCGAGTTAGTATAGGGTTCCATTGAACCCTATACCAGCTCGTCTAGCCAGCAAGCCAAGATTTCGTTTCGCAAAGAGGCTTCGTCGCCTCTTATGGCGCGCAGAGAAATAATACAACATTGTATCCTTAATCCGTCACCTTATAGACGGAGACACAGATTCGATGTAAAAGAGATTTTTTAATGCCGATAGTCTAGTTCTTTATTTGTCATGATCTCGCCTGATATTGAGCGATAATAAAACCAGCGATACAATAAAACTAATTAAAGTCATTTAATTTCCATTCGCACTCAATTATGAGAAAACATGATAAAAAGTGATTATTTTAAAATGCACAAAATAATGGCAAATAAAAGTAAACTATTATAAATACGTGTAGAGGCAGAGATCGCCTAGTGGAGATAGCAACAGAGTGCCATGCAGAGGGTACCTATCGGGTTCGAATCCTAGGCACGCACCAATGACTTTTCGGAGTTATGTGCGTATTGAATTATTAATTATCGCTTGTCCCGTGCCTCGGAGAGCACGTTAAGCCGTCGGTTCCGGTTGTCATGAAGATATTTGGCAGTCGTTATAGGGAGTCAGTACCTATCTCTGAATAAACTGACACTAGTCTAAACCTAGTCTAAACCATGGAATACTGCTATCCCTTTGGGTTGCGGAGGTCAGACAGGCAGTCGCTCTGTGGAAAAGCTAATATTCAGTCAAATCCGTTTAGATTAGTAAGCGGGCCCCAGATTGAAACTGGGATAACGCTAGGAGAAAGAAGAAAGTCATTTAATTTCCATTCGCACTCAATTATGAGAAAACATGATAAAAATAAATTCTTTTAAAATGCACAAAAGAATGGAAAAATATAAATAATATATTATAAAGACATGTAGGCATACACATTCCATATTTTTGTATGTAGGTATGGTACACATGGTACCGTAATGCAAGCGTGTTATGAGTCCGTGCTTGTAAAATCTCGTTAGTTTCTCGTAATATGCTTCACTTAAGCGTCAGGCAGGACCGGATTCAGGTTAGAGCATTTGTTAGAGCAGTTGAAAAGCATCGTAAAATCAATAAGTTAACATGGTAAATTGTTTAAATAAATTCCGTTTCACTTTAACTATTTTCTATCTCAATTTTTATTTTAACCTTAATTAATAAACAATCTTATTTGTTGTATTTTTTCTTATCAATGACTTATCGAAAAAACATGATACCATTCTGAAAAGATCTAGGAGGCCCCGTTCTTTCATCGCCCCAGGGCCTTAACCTCCCAATACTGCCCTGGCATCACGGGTTACACAAAATAACAACAATAGACAAAAAAAAACAAACAAAAAGCAATAATTGTCATGTCACTCTACATAATGTATTTACTGACCGATGGTGGGGTACAGACTCACACAAAATTACAACATCAAAGAAAGAAACAAAAAGAAAAGGCAATGTCAGTCTACATACATGTGTCTACTGACCGTTGGTGGGGTGCAGTCGCTTCAGCACCTGCGTGAGGTCGAGGCCGGTGAGGGACTTGAGGGCGGGAGGGATGGTGCCCGCGAGGCGAGCCACCTCGCCCGTGGCGCCGCCGTCGCCCACTAGCACTATCTCGTCCGTCTTGGCGAGAGGGGCTGATACTTCCGCCGCGATCTGAAAAAAAACGTGAAGTTAGTGGCATACTGCATATTTGTTTGCTATTTATCAGCGAAAACCTAGCTCCAAGGTGAACATTTTGGTTCGTTATCGAGATAGGGCTGGATTGTATCATTTTATATTCCTGTTTTTGGCTGACAGAGCTTTCTACGAAAGACAAATGCACAAAACTGAAAGCAAGTGCAGAGTTAGCTCCCTAGTAAGGTTGTGGTGTGGTAACTTTGAATTCCATCCTCCTCTAATTGCATCAATAAATATAGCACCATTTAATAGACTAATGATCTGGTAAAAATGCCGGCGGATTCGCCTGTGTCGCCATCGATTATAGAGATAAAAGCCTAAAAATGAATCAAGTTCCTTTCAGTATTTTCTCCGTGAAAAAGTATCAAATATGCATCTATTCTCATATTTCAGACAAACGAATACTAAGAAAATAATGGTAGAAATGATTTTAAATAGCGGTTGGATGCAGGCTGCTCCAGATCGGTCTGTGTGGAGAACCTTGGGGGAGGCCTATGTCCAGCAGTAGACGTCTCTAGGCTGACATGATGATTCTAAATGGTGATCTAATAGTAGTTAGTTGTGGTCTTTGCAAGAGAGAAACTGTGGGCCACTAGATACCCGGTTCCACCAAACTTCCCTGAAGCAAAGGAAAACCTGCGCCCTAGTCACAGCTTGTAGTCTTCTTCTTCTTAGCGTATCGCTGGCAAACTTATATTTTAGAGGCCCAGAAAGTAGCCACGCTGACGGCATGATCAGAGGCAGTCATAAGTTCCTCCTGCGTGCATGTTTTCGGGCACGCAACGATGTAAGATGGGACATCGTTTGTCTTGCTCCGCACGAACAAGCCAAATCGGTACCGTCCGAGAGTACAACTTGTAGTGGTCGACTTGGAAATCGCTTAATCGTTTGCGAAGTCAAGTCGGGCGCTGTAGGGAAAACATGGCAAGATGAAGATTCATGGACCACTCGCAGGTCCACTGCGACTGTGGAGCTCCATCCCAATCCATGGCGCATTTACTTTCATGTCCTCTTTGCCCATTTACCTGCAGTAAAGGAGATTTTAAAATGGCATCAGACGATGCCGTTAACGTGGCCAAGTTTTGGGAACACAAAATCTGAACCAGTGACACTATGAAGAAGAAGGAGTTGTGTTTACCTTAGGCAGAGCCTCCAGCACGAGCGCCATGATGGCCGCGTCGCCGTACTGCTTGTAGACCTTGGCCTTGGCCAGCATGCGTTCCGCGTCGGCCTTGCCCACGTCGCCGATGGCTGTGGCCTCCGCCAGCCCGAGGACCTTGATGCGCTCCGCGTCCGCCTTCGCTGTCTCCACGGTTTGAGTGCTGGAAGGAGGCAAAAAGTGTAATTAACATAAAAGTTCTGTGGGAGACTGGTGGCTAAACTAGACGGGAAATCTGTAATTCAGGTCACCAGTACCAGTCCTCTGACAAGAAAGTATGTATTTCAGGTTACCAGTACTTGACTGACAAAAAGGCAATGAATTTATATATTTTTTGTAAGTTTTGTATTAGTCCCGCCTTAAGCTGTTAATATGGGCAGTTTAATTTCAGATTTCGTAATTAATTTCTAATGGGATATTTGAGAAAAATCTGCAATAAGACAGTAGTCTTCATTTAAAGATATTTTAATCGATGTAAAAAAGAGGAATTTCTTAATTGAGTACGTCCTCTCTTTTTAGGTTCGGATTCCGTGGTATTTACTTCAGAATGCTACATCTTCTTTTTTTAACTGTGGAAACCAAAAGACCGTGTGGTGACGCATTAATTGTGGTGATACGGAATGTCACCACCCCATATCACCTCATGGGTGTCGTAAGAGCCGACAGGGAGCATATTATGCATAGAACAGCACTGTATGAGAAGGAAAACTTGATACAAACCCTATACCAACCCGTTTGGCCAGCGTGGTATAGTAGGCCAATTCCTCCTTTCAAAGGAGAGGCCTTGTCCAGCAGTGGACTGTTTAAGGCTGATGATGATGAACCAAAAGACACACAATAATTTCCCAAATAACAAAATACAAAAGAATACAGTCCCCTCTTTTTTTGGTCGATTAAAAATTAAACCGATGATGCAACAAGTTAAACACTCCCTATTACTTTTTATGACACTAAGTAGTAGGTAGGGTCATAATTACCGTTTGCCCTCAGCGATGGTCTGCAGGCGGTAGGCCTCTGCCTCGGCGGGCAGGCGCACCGTCGCGTTCAGCTCCTCCTCGCGACGGGCGATCTCCTGTTGTTCCACCTACACACATACATATTGACCTTTAGTTGAATCATTTCATTCTCCTAGCGTTTTTCCAGTTTAAACCTGAGGTCCGCTTACCAGTCTAATCGGATTTGGCTGAACATTAGCTTTTCCAGAGGGACTACCTGTCTGACCTCTGCAACACGAAGGGATAGCGATATTCCATGGTTTACTAGTGTCAGTTTTTTAGAAGGTAAGTACTGACGCCCTGTAACGACTGTCAAAGATCTTCATGACAACCGAGACCGACAGCTTAACGTGCTCTCCGAGGCACGGGACAAGCGATAATTAATAATTCAATACGCACATAAATCCGAAAAGTCATTGGTGCGCGCTGTGGATTCGAACCCGATACGCTCTGTATGGCAGTCTGTTGGTATCTCCACTAGGCTATCGCTGCCTGTTGACCTTTAGTTGAATATACAAATAAAAACCGTAGCGAATCTTTGTTATATTGCTGAGTTAGCTACTTTTGAGTTTGCTGCGCTAGCCACTCCTTTTTATAAAATCAGTCGCTACTTTTAGGGCGTAGGATAGACCCGTGTCTACCGGCCGAAAGCCGAAAGCCGGCTACTAGGGATACATATTTGACATAAGCATCATACAAAATGTCGTATATGTATGTCTTGTAGCCACATCCATAAATACATCAAATGTTGGGGTAAATTTGTATGCGCATATATATTTGGGGGCTAAATAAAATTCCTTTATATTTGACAATAGCGGCTACAAACACTAACTAAATCCAACTCTGTTTTACATTTTTAAAGTTAGTGATTGTTAAAAACACTAGTATAAAGTTAAACGGCAATCTAACGATCGATTGCGTTAGATTTATTGATAACAGAATTATATGTAAAGACCCAACGATATTACAAGTAAAAAGAAGTAGATACGTTATAGGCGCACCAAAAGCAGGACGTTAAACATAAGCCAGTTGGCAAATCTGACATAATATGTGTGTGTGACGTCGCGAGCCGGCGTCATAGTGAAACCACGGTAATAATATCTAACAGTATTGTAACTCCATACAAACGCAGGAAACTCGAGTTATACTTACGCGCCTCGAGCAGAGTACCCATTAGACTGTGCGGACTGTGCCAAGAGTACCCACAGCCGCGATCGTGCCGCAGCTCGCATGCGGCGCGTCTGGTAGGTATATAACTCACGAAGGCGGCCGAGTTACAATACTGTTAGATTATATTACCGTGGTGAAACTGACACATCTTGTCAACCGAAATCAAAACAAAATATGGAGTTATCGATGTGTGCGTTAGTGTACCGTTTCTACGAATTGATTATTACGTAGGTAACGTATCTTCGACTTTTATAATATCATTGCAACGACCACTAGTCACAAATAAAAGTACACAACACATAATTATGTTAACCAAATAGCTTAGGAACAATCTGAACGTATCATTATAAGAAACCGATCCTGAATAACCCAGTAAAAGCGTAGCGTATCCAACGTATGAATAAAAAGGCAAACATTTTAAAACTCATAGTGAGCACTGACCTCAATCTGTTTGCGTCTCTCCACCACTTCGATCATTATCTCTTCGTTCCTTATTTTTTGTTTAATTTTCGCTGCTTGCAATTCGTACGCCAGCGCTGCCTCCGCTTTCTGCAATAAAAAATAATACGGGTTAAAGTATAGCCTGTACAAGTAGAAACATTGTTTGACGGTATAGTACACTAGATGATGCCCGCGGTTACACCCGCGTTATGTAAGGCTACTGCTCCGCTCCCGTGGCTCATTGTGGGATGTTATATAGCCTATAGCCTTCCTCGATAAATGACCTAATTAACACTGAAATAATTTTTCAAATCGGACCCGTAGTTTACGTAGTAACTATTTAGTAATCTGTGCCGTAGTTCCTGAGATTAGCGCGTTCAACTAAACAAACAAACTCTTCAGCTTTATATGTTAGTATAAGATGTGACTCTGCTTGTATTTTAAAACATTTATTGTGAATATCCGGGTGGTAGCCGACGGTCACCACGGTGGTTTTAGTGGTTAGGCCTTGAACGTCTTTAGGGGAGAGTCCACACAAGTTCCTTACCTACCCCAAAAGTTTCTATACAGAGGCGAGGCGAAGGAGACAGCCCGCTATAGCCCGTCTACCACAAGATCAAACAACAAAAATCTTATTCGAAAGCTTTAAATAAAATTGGTTTGTAAGCCAACATGAAATTGATCATTGTAAAAGAATCAACTATCAAAGAACAAAAGAATTCCGTACGAAACAGATATAAATGTCACGGTAATTGGAATGATTCAGGAAATTTTCGCGTTACTGCGAAACCTGAGACAGAAAAATTGGCAATGTCCAATATTCTTTTGTTGAAATGTAACTAGACAGAACTTATTGAATTAGAGAAAATTGTTTCTGAAGCTAACATAATATTTTATCCCGCCGTTGGATAAGATAATTATATTTCTTTTTGCCCTGTGTGTGGCAAACGACTAGCGACCAATCGCAGAGAAAGATGCAAAGCCCCTACTCAATGTCATAACAAATGTACCTAATAAGTAGGTATACAGCTACACTATCTTGAAGGTAATGTTATCTTTAAACCGATTTTAAAGAAGGGCACTATTACAGCGCCTGGAACACCAAGGTAGATAGTTTATTCCAAAACCTACTACGCGTATAGGTCGGTTCACGAAAGATGACCACTGCGCAGAAATCATTTTTTAGGTCCCCGTGGAGGTGCGGGGTGAGGCGCGGGTGGAGTGCCAATGGCGTGGCTCCGTTCTTGACGCATTCCCTAAATGCGTCAAGAATGGAGCAACGCCATTGGTGCACGAATGTACATATGCGCGACGGCCGCCATTTGTGGTCAACTTTCGTGAATTTACCTATACCTAAAGCGTACCGAGCCTGAAACACTTTGAGGTGGAACGATTGTAATTTGTGTCAATTGTTGTAGGTACTCGTATTTGTTTCGAAAGAACTACTGTCAGGTATTTATAAAAATGTTAGCCACGACCACGACCAGTGGAAGACTGTCGAAACGCCGGAAACACAGGTATTTATACCTTAAATAAGTTAATTTTACTGCTGTAAATAAATAAGATATGTGTACGTACCGCAGTGTTGACCTCCTGGTCGAACTGCGCCTTCTGCAACTTGAACATGCGCGTGTTGTCCTCGATGCGCGTGTCCATCGAGTACTTCACGTCCATCGCGCTCTTCTCGCACTCCGCTTCCTGGACACACGACAGAAACAACCAATGTATTACATATTTTTGTATACAGATGTATATGGCTAGATTAAGTTGAGAAAGATTAGGGCTAGGCGCACAGGAACGGCTCAAATAAGAATATCATCATCATCATTAGCTTCTTCCACACGGGCTACGGATGAAGCCTGGCGCTTCATTCGTAGTCCACTGTTGGATATAGTCATCTCCAAGGGCCAAAAAATAAGATCACTTTTAGATATTGCAGTAATGTTGACTTAAAAATACTTCAGGATGCCTTAGTATACAATGCCGTACGTCTTGACTCACTGAACTTTAATTTTTTTATTTATATAGAAAACTCCTTGTTTGCCCTAAAACCATAGCACGTGCTGAAACTATGCAGGGGCTTCATTAAAGCGCTAAAAACCCTGTTCTCTATACAGGCATTCAAGAAATTATATCTAGGAACATCAATCTATCGCCAGCTATTACTTACTACAAACTGGGTAGACATAAAGAGGCATATTATACCATGTTCACACTATTTTGAGCATCTTATTCATCACTATTAATTGATTGTGATGTAATTTAGGTCGCTTTTTAAACGAAGGGCCTACAGTGCGAAGTCCGAAATTCAATTTAAATGCTTGGTCCCAACTCATTAGTCTCCATTGATCGAGTTCTGTCGGAGTTGCTGGATTTACCTGAATAACTCAGTTAAAGCCGATGCTGTCAAATGTGCCGATTGCCTCATTGTGTATTCGCATTAATTTGGTACTGACATGTGTACAGAATGGACAGATATAGAGATCTCCGGTTTGAAAGATCATGTACGACAGTTAAATTGTTATTTTTAACAAAAAACGTTTTGTAATAACTTAAATATTTTGTCTTTGCCTCTGTCATCATCATCATGCCTTTAACAGTCCACTGCTGGACTAGGCCTCTCCTTTGAAAGAAGGAATTGGCCTACTGTACCACGCTGGCCAAACGGGTTGGTATAGGGTTTGTATCAAGTTTTCCTTCTCTTACAGTGCTGTTCTCTGCATAATATGCTCCCTCTGTCGGCTCTTACTACACCCATGGGATGATATGGGGTGGTGACAATCCGTATTCTTAATCCGTCACCACACGGACTTTTTTTTTGCCTCTGTAGGTTTTTATAAATGTTGGTGACTTGATTAAAAACAAAAATAATTAATCAACGGCAAGTCAACCATTTAGGCACCATGTCGAATCTGACAATGGTGAGTAATTGAGTATACATATTCAGACGAAATGTTATAATATCTCATATTGTGCTACCCTTGGATGATGACTTTATCGCGAAGCAACCTCCCCGGATGCTTATTAAGTAGCAGTTAATAAGTGATATCTCGTTGAATTTTCCAGTACCTTATGTGTGCTGAAATATTTATTACATCCTATCGCCATTTTCTAATATACAGGATAGTTAATACCCTACCCATGTAGGTGTACCCACTCTGTAAGATAGCCTTATTTGTTGTTGTTACGGAATTTTTTTCTAAAACTCTCGATAATTTTTTCTAGTATTATAAGGCTTTATATCTTGATTGAAAGATTTTTCGCTAGTATTTTAGGCTTTATATCTTGATGAGCCAAGTGGTGTACGTGAGGGACTACCAAGACGATGGTACCCAGGTAGGTATGCCGGACACACACCTCTGACTTTTCTAAGTTATGTGAGCATTAAAAATGTTAATAATCGTTCGATTAAGAATATGCCCAGTAGATGGCAATAGGCTCGCCTATTACATTGGGACCGAAACATAACTGGTGAAGTGTGGGTGTGTAATACACGTCTATCTTCCCCTACCAGGATACAGGCGTGAGGTTACATTATGTCATGTAATGAAAGATTGCAATAGTACATACCCTGATCCCCGCATCCCGATTGGCCTGTGCGACCCCGATATCGGCATCTCGCTTGACAATAGCCGTCTGCGCCTTGCCGAGACTGGCGAGGTACTGCACGTCATCGTACACGTCCTTGATCGTGAAGGACAGGATCTCGATGCCCATGCGGCCCACGTCCGGTGCCGCCACCTCGCGAACAAGGCCCGCAAACTGGTCCCGGTCTTTGTACACCTCTTCGACTGTAAGCGTTCCTGCAACAAACAAAATTATATGTTAGGTACAGTATATTAATTTGTAAAATATGACGGTCTTATAATGGAGTAGGTACAGAGCTAGCCTGAACGTAAACTACGATTTTTTACCTTTTCAATATCATGGACACTTGTAAAAAACCTTATTCCGACCACTTATGAATTCAAGTAAGGCTATAATATAACGGATTTTCTAACCGACTTAAAAAAAGGACAGGCTTCTCAAGCTACAACTAAAATAGATATTTGAACTTTTTCATTGCCGTGAGCAGTGTTTTTAAATATTTGGGTTCAGGTTGAGAACCCATATAAGTAGATATGCTCTACACTGTAGAGCTCTGTAAAGTGTACAGAATATGTATACTCTCAATCGAAAGTCTTATGAGACATCAACCAGACACAACTGGCTTGATATTCAGTGCTAAGTTTGGGGTATATACTATTGAGTTCTTAATAGAAGATAGAATTCTAAGCATTATCATAACGGTTTTATGTGAGTTATGAATTTATTAACTTGCAACAACATCTTCTTAATTTATTTGACGCTAATTAATACCTAGTAAGCCAATAATATTGCTCGTATATAGGTAATGAGTTTAATTGATGTTAATCTGTGGGATTACTTCAAGGAACCAAAATAGATATTGATTACATTAATAATAATCAAGATTATTATTCGCTAATTAGTTCCTAATTATTTGATATAAGATTTAGGTACGCTTCTATAATTATAATAATATACATATAAACCTTTTCCATAGTTAACGTACCAAGGCTCGGTACAAACAATTATTATTCTGACTTTAGATATATTTTGGAAAGGCAGATCTATTGAGAGTATTGAGTTATAAATTGTTACTAACACAGGCCATGTCCAAATTAAATGTATTGAATGAATTAATAAAAAATCTCGTGCCGCAAGTATGAAAAATAATCACTTTCTTTTGGTGTTCAGCAAAAATTATTTACCCAACAATATTTGCGTGAAAAAAGTTTGTTAGATCTACATATATCTGTGGTCAAGCCCAAATAAAAAAAAATGCATAATTGTGATTACTTAATAATGGCAATTATGCCCGGTAGATGGCAATAGGCTCGCCCTCTATTACATTGGGCCCAAAACATAACTGGCGAAGTGTGGGTGTGTATAACACCCCTGCCTACCCCTTCGGGGATAAAAGGCGTGAAGTTATGTTATGTTTATATTATAATTGTTAAACGCGTATTTCCTAGCTTTCTAGAACTTACCTTCTTATGTTGAGATATGTGAGACCAAACGTAAGGGTTAACGGCACCAGCGTGAATCGTATCATTTTATTCGATTTATTATTCCAACTCGTTGATATTATCACTCACTAGATTTTGTAGCACATCACTAGATTTATTTCTATCATTAATTGTTTTTGGAAGACTTATCTATGATATAACTTGATTTTTTATCTTATCCGTCCAATTGTTATTGTCTTGTTAAGATTTTAACCTAGTTATGATATCAATATAATACAATAATTTTACTATTTTGACATCCTTTGTTTAGTATAAAATGTAAGTAAGTACTGAAGCGGTTTTAATTAGAAATTTAATAAGTTGCGGTTTATCGGTCACACGTATTTACAGCAATTAAATTTCTTAATTACAATAAGATTTCAAATAGTATTTTAAATTACCCGTTTAGAATGAAACTGTGATATCTCAATGGTTAATTGAGGCATACGAAACTTGTCAATCGCCTGGACGTAGGTTCAATTGTCACTTATAGTAAAACTGATGCAATAATGCGCAAGTATAGTACAAATCAACCCAACTATAATACATATTATTCTCAAATAATTATTCCTCGAATAATTATTTTCAAACTTTGAAGAAATAAATAAATTAAGAAAAATAAATGAAAATAATTTCAACTTTTATTTAGTTAGGTAATCTACTCATTAAGCTATTAATTCACTGAGCTATTCCTTCACTAAAACATTTATTCACCTAGCTATTCACACGATATACTGATGCTTATTTATTCTGCTAACGTAAAGACAGACGGAGAGTCAGCTAAATACTGGCGTCTCACCTTCCTATATGATTGAAATATCAACATATGATTAATTAAACTCTATGTACACCGATATAGGGGCGATAATTGCGTGTACAGGCGATATTATCATTATTTACGTTGCAAATGATATAAATATGATAATGATAAGGACTGTACTGAGTGAGATATGTGCGAACGACATTTTTAAAGATATTATTATTAGATTTACAGATATCCAATAATCAAATGTGGTGTAATACACATCTGCCTAACCCTTCGGGAATAAAAGGCGTGAGGTTATGTTATGTTCAACCCAGCTGGCTAGCGTGGTATAGAAGGACAAATCCTACTATTGACTCACGATACGTTTGTGACGAAAACTATAAAAATCTAAGTCCTGAGGGTCCAAGACCCTCAGAGGGTCTAGTACGAGTTTGCTGTCGATTGTCACGGTGACGATAGCCTAGTCGACGGGAACAATTTCCATACAATTTCTAAATGCGCTCCCTAGCGGACTCTATCGATTGCTACTCTCCGTTAGAGGCGCTTTTAGAAAATGTATGTAAATTGTTCCCGTCGACTAGGCTATCGTCCACCGTGACAATCGACTGCCTATATAATATGTCTCGTATCATGATAGTATTAATTTCAGGGGTGAAACAGGAGAAAATGAACCCTAAGTAGAGAGCCAAAAGGTTAAGAAGGAATAAAAAAAATATCTAAAATAGTTGTTGCTAGGACAATATATCTTTACATGGTATAAAACAACATTACTTCATGCTTCTATGAGCGTATAGACTCTATAGCTGACAGAATACTGCTTAACACGCTTCACTTGGGATAAAAGTGACTACAATACGGGTGCCGACTTGCCAACTGATGGATTGACCAGAAATCCGATGATATGTGGATAGTTTCTAAGTGTAGTGCTGTCTTTGTTTTGTGAGAAAGGTAGAACAGAGATGGCACGAGAGTCATGTTTGGCCATAGTTGACTAGTGAAACTCAGTGTAAATTTCAAAAAACCCCGAACAACAAATGGCTAATAAACTTTGGCGAGCTTGAATAGGGATATTGCAACGAATCATATCAGATACTTGATGAAATAGCCAAAACAATCTCTTTCAACGGATTTTGTACGAAATATACAGTGATGACACCATATTTTTTGCTGTTAAATAGAGTATTAATTATTAGTAAATTTCCAATACAAAATTAAAACAGAGGTACAATAATTGATGAATAAAACTGCCTTTTTTATATAAATCATATTGCATTCAGCGTTTCTAGGGAGAAAGCCCGATTCAATTCCGTGTGTAATCCCTAAAGGCACCTATGCCTATAACAGAAATCATAAAAATGTATGAATCGGCAATCTACGTCATGACCAAATTTTATCGTTATATCATAACCCGACTGCGTAAATTCTTATCAACAGTGCGTAAAGATACGGTGTTCCTATCGTGTGCATAATGCGGTATTTTGTACAGCTGACAAAATCATGTAATAATAATTAATTTTCAATATTAAGGTCCCGTTAAATTAGTCATCATTCTCCTAGCGTTATCCCAGTTTCAATCTGGGGTCCGCTTACCAGTCTAACCGGATTTGGCTGAATATTAGCTTTTCCACGGAGCGACTGCCTGTCTGACCTCCGCAACCCGAAGGGCTAGCGATATTCCATGGTTTAGACTAGTGTCAGTTTATTTAGAAGGTACTGACGCCCTATAACGACTGTCAAAGATCTTCATGACAACAGGGACCGACGCCTTAACGTGCTCTCCGAGGCACGGGACAAGCGATAATTAACAATTTAATACGCACATAACTCCGAAAAGTCATTGGTTTGCGCCGTGGAATGGAACCCGATACCCTCTGCATGGCAGTCTATTGGTATCTCCACTAGGCTATCGCTGCCTTGTCCCGTTAAATTAGTAACTATAAAATATCAACAAAGTGCAAAGTGGCTGGCAGCGGCTGGATACGAAAAGCTGAAAATTGGTCTCAGTGGCGTGCCATTGGAGAGGCCTATATCCAGCAGTGGACTACGGCAGGCTGATGATGATGATGAAAATATTAACAGCAACAAAAAGCAATCCTTAAACGGAGTGAATTTCAAGTTATACCTATTTTATTTTCGTCAAGTCAAGAGAGTGTCAAGGCACTCAAAAAATGATTATCGATAACGAAATATTATGTGGGTGTAATATTCCACCTCTGCCTACCCCTTCGGGGATACAGGCGTGAGTCTATAAATAAATAAATATTAGAATTTAATATCGCATTCACTTACAATAGTCCATGGAATATCACTATCCCTTCGGGTTGCGGAGGTCAGACAGGCAGTCCCTCCGTGGAAAAGCTAATAGTCTGCCAAATCCGGTTAGACTAGAAAGCGGACCGCAGGTTGAGACTGGGATAGCGTTAGAAGGATGGTGATTCACTTACAATATTCTGAATCAAAGAGGTATTTTGCTTGTGGTGTTAATTAAAACAAACATGTTCCGTAATTGGCGACCGCAATTAATATTTGTATTATATATCTAGGTGTATTATATATCTTTGTATTATATATCTGGGTGCATAGGGTTCCCACCAAGAACTTAGGGTCCCGAGCCAACCTCACCTGCAAGTGGTGCACCTGCCGATCAACGGACGAGGCTCTGGCAAACAAAATGTCCCAATAAGCGGCAATAAGCTCGCCACCTATTACATGGGATCAAAACACTGGCGAAAAGTGGGCGTTTAATATGCCTCTGCCTACCCCTTCGGGGAAACAGGCGTGAGTCTATGTATGTATGTATTATACATCTATGTATTTGTAATTTATCTTAAGTCAATACTAGTTGGCTCACATTAATATCATATAGTCTAAGATCCGTAGAACCGACCTGCACCGATCTGTTTATTGGATGAAAAGTATTTTTTATCAAATTTTTGCACGTTGAAAAATATATCGCAAATGAGTTGGTAAAAAAATCCGATCGATCCTCCATATATAAGAACGTTAAAAGTAGGAATCGAAATATAATTAAACATTTCATAATATTTTACATTGGTAGCTAATATCCAAATGGACGCGTTTACGCTTGTATCAAAAAAACACATATTTCCGGTACATTTTACGACAATTTTAGATAATAACTAATAAAACTAATGATTACGATAAATTGATTACTTTTTTATCTATAAATCAATTTGAATATAAATAAAAAATATTTAATTAATATTAATGTAAAATCGATTCGAAACGGCCTCTTAAATCAAAAATAGGCATATACTGCTATTTTTGGGTACATTTTTTTCTCTATTTTTACATTTATTTAGATTTTCAAAGATAGAATAGGGTAGTAAATATAGTCAACTCAAAAACAATTAGATTTTTTTTTTCAAAATATTGTAAATTGACTCAAAAAAAGCAAAAAATCATCTTACATTTTTCTTCTATTTTGCTCGCATACGTGTGTCTTAATGTGTGGCAATAAGGTTCGTTTTATTTAGCCACTTTCTTGATTTAAATATCCAAATTCTGCAATGAGATCTCAGTCTGCGCTTGAGCGCCGTCGGGAGTGGACTCTATGTCGCTTGTCGCTGCAGCCCGAAGACGAAAAAAGCAATATACGAATACAAAATATTCGCTAAAATCAATTTGATACTTCTCGTATTCTGTGCGAATTACGTACAAGTAAATTTCTTTTAACTTAAACTTAACTTTCCGTGTGGTGACGGATTAAGAATTTCCGTGTGGTGACGGATTAAGAATACGGAATGTCACCACCCCATATCGTCCCATGGGTGTCGTAAGAGCCGACAGAGGGAGCATATTATGCAGAGAACAGCACTGTAGGAGAAGGAAAACTTGATACAAACCCTATACCAACCCGTTTGGCCAGCGTGGTATAGTAGGCCAATTCCTCCTTTCAAAGGAGAGGCCTAGTCCAGCAGTGGACTATTAAAGGCTGATGATGATGAAATTTCTTTTGTATAAATGGACATTATTACTTTATTTTCTCCGTTATGTTGAGTCAGGATATATTTCGGTATTTAGATATTATTTTGTTTCTTGCGTTGAAATCTGGTAAGATTATCTGGACTGATGGTATACCATCCCGTTCAAGTGTTGCGACTGGAACTCATAAAAGAGTAGACCTAGTTATGCCAGGTTGGGGCTCATTTTATTTGTTTTGGTGAGACCCTACCACTGGTACTAGTGAAGTAACCTTCCAAGGTTATTCGATGAGTCTTGCTGGTACTCATATGTGAGTAAAGCTACGCATGTCGAGTTTGGGCTCATTTTGTTTGTACATAAGAGACCCTACCACTGGAACTTATGAAGTAACCTTCCAGGGTTATTCGTTGACTCTTACTGGTACTCATATGTGAGTAGAGCTAGGCATGCCGAGTTTGGGCTCATTTTGTTTGTACATAAGAGACCCTACCACTGGAACTTATGAAGTAACCTTCCAGGGTTATTCAATGACTCTTGCTGGTACTCATGTGTGAGTAGAGCTAGGCATGCCGAGTTTGGGCTCATTTTGTTTGTACATAAGAGACCCTACCACTGGAACTTATGAAGTAACCTTCCAGGGTTATTCAATGACTCTTGCTGGTACTCATGTGTGAGTAGAGCTAGGCATGCCGAGTTTGGGCTCATTTTGTTTGTACATAAGAGACCCTACCACTGCATTTTATGAAGTAACCTTCCAGGGTTATTCAATGACTTTTACTGGTACTCATATGTCAGTACAGCTAGGCATGCCGAGTTTGGGTTCATTTTGTTTGTACATAAGTGACCCTACTACCGGAACTTATGAAGTAACCTTCCAGGGTTATTCGATGACTCTTGCTGGTACTCATATGTGAGTAGAGCTAGGCATGCCAAGTTTGGGCTCATTTTGTTTGTACATAAGATACCCTACCACTGGAACTTATGAAGTAACCTGCCTGGGTTATTCAATGACTCTTGCTGGTACTCATGTGTGAGTAGAGCTAGGCATGCCGAGTTTGGGCTCATTTTGTTTGTACATAAGAGACCCTACCACTGGAACTTATGAAGTATCATTCCAGGGTTATTCAATGACTCTTGCTGGTACTCATGTGTGAGTAGAGCTAGGCATGCCGAGTTTGGGCTCATTTTGTTTGTACATAAGAGACCCTACCACTGGAACTTATGAAGTAACCTTCCATGGTTATTCAATGACTCTTGCTGGTACTCATGTGTGAGTAGAGCTAGGCATGCTGAGTTTGGGCTCATTTTGTTTGTACATAAGAGACCCTACCACTGCATTTTATGAAGTAACCTTCCAGGGTTATTCAATGACTCTTACTGGTACTCATATGTCAGTAGAGCTAGGCATGCCGAGTTTGGGTACATTTTGTTTGTACATAAGTGACCCTACCACTGGAACTTGTGAAGTAACCTTCCAGGGTTATTCGATGACTTTTCCTGGTACTCATATGTCAGTAGAGCTAGGCATGCCGAGTTTGGGCTCATTTTGTTTGTACATAAGAGACCCAACCACTGCAACTTATGAAGTAACCTTCCAGGGTTATTCGATGACTATTGCTGGTTCTTATATATGAGTAGAGCTAGGCATGCCGAGTTTGGGCTCATTTTGTTTGTACATAAGTGACCCTACCACTGGCACTTATGAAGTAACCTTCCAGGGTTATTCGATGACTCTTGCTGGTACTCATATGGAAGTAAAGCTAGGCATGCCGAGTTTGGGCTCATTTTGTTTGTACATAAGAGACCCTACCACTGGAACTTATGAAGTAACCTTTCAGGTTTTTCAGGTTTATTCGAAGACTCTTGGTGGTACTCATATGTGAGTAGAGCTAGGTATCTTCCAGTGGAAGGGTTTCGGATGTTCATACAAAATGAGCCCAAACTCGGTATGCCTAGCTCTATTCACATATGAGTACCAGCAAGAGTGATCGAATAACCCCGGCAGGTTACTTCATAAGTTCAAGTGGTAGGGTCTCTTATGTACAAACAAAATGAGCCCAAACTCGGCATGCCTAGCTCTACTCACACATGAGTACCAGCAAGAGTCATTGAATAACCCTGGAAGGTTAATTCATAAGTTCCAGTGATAGAGTCTCTTATGTACAAACAAAATGAGCCCAAACTCGGCATGCCTAGCTCTACTCACATATGAGTACCAGCAAGAGTCATCGAATAACCCTGGAAGGTTACTTCATAAGTTCAAGTGGTAGGGTCTCTTATGTACAAACAAAATGAGCCCAAACTCGGCATGCCTAGCTCTACTCACATAAGAGTACTAGTAAGACTCATCGAATAACCTTGGAAGGTTACTTCACCAGTGGTAGGGTCTCACTAAAACAAATAAAATGAGCCCCAACCTGGCATAACTAGGTCTACTCTTTTATGAGTTCCAGTCGCAACACTTGAATGGGCTGGTATACCATCAGTCCACATAATCTTACCAGATTTCAACGCAAGAAACAAAATAATATCTAAATACCAGAATATATCCTGAATCAACATAATGGAAAAAATAGAGTAATAATGTCCATTTAGGTATATATAAATAA
This sequence comes from Euclidia mi, assembly GCA_944739405.2. NCBI lineage: Eukaryota > Metazoa > Arthropoda > Insecta > Lepidoptera > Erebidae > Euclidia > Euclidia mi. The sequence goes on from OX123201.2 coordinate 27,376,351, forward strand.
GAAACTTATTTGTACGTAACTCGCACAGCCAGGCCTATAACACATAGATACATATCACAAAAAACTCTAAGTCTCAAAGTTATTTAGTTGAACTACATTTCCGCAAGTTACCGTACGTAGTACGTACTGTTGCCGCCGTGTCGCTGTAGTGACGCGATTTTGTACCTACTAATTTTGTAAACGCGTCCTTAACCGTTCACTGATAAGAGCTTGATACTGATCGTGTTTTGCATTGGAAAATGCCCAGCCTATTAACTATTTGCTTCCTATATTAAAACTAAGTACTGATAATATAGGAAGTATGTTACTAACGTATGGTTTATTAGGTAAATTGACTTAGCATCGCAGCGTGCTTTGCCTTGCTGTTAGTACCTAATAGATCGGCAAATTTAATAATAATATTCTACCACATTCACACAACACCATCTAGTCCCAATCTAAGCAGAAGCTTGTACTATGGGTTCTAGACAATGGATAGACTTACATAATATATACTTTTTTTTTGTAAATACATACGTACATGTATACATAGAAACACCCAGACCAAGACAAACATCCATGTTTATGCACACAAATGTTTGACTTGAGCGGGAATCGAAGCCGCGACCGGTAATTTGACCTGGTGATTTTAATGTAAATATTCTTGATCATTCAGTAATGACTAGTAGATTTTTAAATCTATTTAAATCATTTAATTTAAAAAATTTGTTCCTTGAATCAACTAGGATTACAGCAACATCATCCACCTGTCTTGACAATATATTTAGTAACTGTACAGTTTCGAATAAATTAGTTAGTTCTGAATTAACTTCGGATCACTGTGGTCAATTAGCAAGGTTTCCGTATTATAGTGATAGCATCATACAGAAAGTGTTAGTTAGGCCATTACCTAGGCATAAGTTTAATGAATTCCGGAATAAAATTTTGATTGGAATGAATGCTATGAGTTCTGATGTAATGGAGATTGATTCGCCAAATGAAAATTTCAATAATTTATTTAATGTAGTTAACAAGGAATTTCAGAATACTTTTAGGACTAAGGAGAAAGTAGTTAAGGAATCTCGAGCTTTTAGTGAGTGGGCTACTGCAGGTATTTACAAAAGCAGAGCAAAGATGTACGAGTTGTACGGTATGAAGAGATACAATTCTGATTCGAACTTCACTGAGTATGTTAGGAATTATTCCAAGATATTTAAAAGAGTGTGCAATACAGCTAAGGCATTATTCGTTAGGAACAAAATTGAACAATCCTCGAATAAAATTAAGGCAACCTGGCAAGCTATTAATGAAGCAACAGGTAAGACAACACTAAGAGGTAATAGTTTTAGTTTATTTGATAGTGACAGATTAATTCATAATGACAAAGAAGTCGCACACACATTTAATAAATTCTTTGCTAGCATACCGATTACTACTACTAGAGAATTAAAATCATCAGCTATAGTCGCAGAAAACCTATTAGAATCTAGTGTAGGAAAATGTGATGTATTATTTAAGTTCCTTTGTATTAATTCTACCGACATTATAAGTACTTTTCAATCTCTAGAGTCTAAGAATACAGGTGATCTCTGGGGCATTTCTGTTAAGGTTTTGAAAAGTAAGTATGAATCAGGTGTTTTTTCCCGATCTTATGAAACACAGTAGGATAATACCTCTTTTCAAATCCGGCAGTAAGAATGATCCTAGTAATTATAGGCCAATATCGATACTACCTGCCTTTAGTAAGATTTTTGAAAAGATCATACTCAAGCAATTACTTAGACATTTTAATCTAAACAGCCTCCTTCATAGTGAGCAATATGGATTTACCAAGGGTCACTCGACAACAGATGCAGGAGTAGCGTTACTTAAACACATATTCAGTGCATGGGAGAATGCCCAAAATGCTATTGGTGTGTTTTGCGACCTTTCGAAAGCATTCGATTGTGTCTGCCATGAAACGCAATCTTATGCAAACTTAGACATTACGGCGTACAGACTAAAGCATTGGAAGTCATTAAGTCATACTTAAGTGACAGAATCCAATGTGTTGAAATAAACGGCTCAAAATCCAGTGGCTTACCTGTTGATTTAGGAGTGCCGCAAGGCAGCATCCTAGGGCCTTTCTTGTTTGTTGTTTACATAAACGATTTACCTTTTTACTTGAAAAAACATTTGTGACGTTGTACTGTTTGCTGACGATACTTCTTTGATATTCAAAGTAGATAGAAATAAGGAACATTTTAACGAAATAAACAGTGCGCTCATTCAAGTAACTAAATGGTTTAATGTAAACAATCTAGTACTGAACGCCAAAAAAACAAAATGTATTAAGTTTGCTCTGCCAAATGTCAGAAACCTTGGTCCTAGTATAGCTCTAAATGACGATGTTCTCGAAACATCTGAATCTACATTATTTCTGGGAATAACACTTGATTCGAAATTACAGTGGGGTGCGCACGTTACATATCTCTCAGGGAAACTTAGCTCAGCTGCTTATGCCATTAAGAAGGTTCGTAGGTTGACTGATGTCGATACGGCTAGATTGGTTTATTTTAGCTATTTTCATAGTGTTATGTCATATGGCATATTATTATGGGGTAGGGCCGCTGACATCGAAAATATTTTTATATTACAAAAACGGGCAGTTAGGGCCATTTACCAGTTAAAGACAAGTGTCTCACATAAAGAAAAATTTAAAAATATTGGTATTCTTACTGTAGCATCACAATATATTTATGCCAGTGTTATGCATGTACTACTACATATAAATTCTTACAAAATGAATAGTGACATTCACAATATTAATACTAGGAACAGGCACAAATTATGTGTACCATATTTCCGTTTACACAAAACGCATAGCTCTTTTATTGGGCTTAGTATAAGATTTTATAATAAAATACCAAGTAATATTTTAGACTTGCCTTTAAGGTCGTTTCAGACAATTGTTAAAAATAATCGTTTACTAAAGGCATATTATAGTGTAAATGAGTATCTTGACGACAAGTACGCTTGGAAATAAATATTATTTTATTAGGTCAATTTCTTTTTATTATTAGGTCAATAGGCAGTTTTATAGTGTAGTTAATTACCGTATTCTCTTTTATACTACATTTGCATTCTTGTTCTACTCTTTTTATTATAATTTATCGGATTTGTAAGGTGAGGGTAACTCGTGGTCATGAACTGCTAACTAATAGATTGTAAATTGCTGCAGGTTCATATACCATTACTTTTCGGAACATACTGTTCCACCATAGATCAGAACAGTCATGTTCGCGAGTTGCTTACATCAAAAGACGTAAGTGGATGCTCCTGTTTCACCATATTCACTTTGGGAGACTTACTAAATGAACATAATTTATTGCTTGAGTATGATATCAATAACTATTAACTTTTGCAATAGTAGATAACTCGCAATGTGAAACAGTTGCAGCTCCTTACAAATATAACATGTAAAAGAATTATACTGGCAGTTAAAAAGAGTGGCCACGAGTTTCATTGCCCGTTCTTTCTCGTGGTTCTACCTATTGCATTGCGAACGTGGCAGTAAATGTAAATGTAGAATCATCTAGTAATTAACTTTAATCTTTGACGTTCATAAGCGTCACTTTGTGACCTAAATGAATAAATGATTTTGAGTTTGAGTTTGGTAGCAGTCGGTTACACTCACACTGCGCCAACCGGTCGTATTTTTTTTTAAGTAACGCTTGCACAGGACACCACTTGGATGGGTGACCGCGTGTTATATTTACTTCAGAGCGCTACCGTGCTACGCAGAGCACGTTAAGCTGTCAGTCCTGGCTCTTGTCTAAGGACAAGGATCGTTAGGTAATGTCGGCAGTCTTTGGGCAGTCTGAAAACTCCGACACCAGAATTAGCCACACACTCACACGAAGAGGAAAACGATCTACTAGTTTAGTTAAGTTTAGTGTTTCAAATGTTTACTGATCTCTAGATCAGTAAACATTTGATTTGAGGTAGAAATAGTTCTCTTGACTTGATCTAGGAGCGAGTAGGTATTTCAAAGTGTGGTCAATGAAGTCAAATCGATGCAGCGGGGAGAACTGAAACTAATTTATCGGGCGCTCTAAATTGAATCGATAGCGAAATGTAGAGAAAACTGTGAGAAAAGTTAAAAACAAAGTTGAATTTCCAAGAATATCCCAATCAGCTATTGGCGATGCTAAGATTCTAACAAGCGACTCTAGCGGCGAATTTGGAAATTGTCAGCTAAATGACAGCTCAATATAATTACCACTATAACCTCGAGACTGGCAGAAATTGTCGAAAGTTATCGAAAGATTGCGATAAAAAACTTATTATTAGGATATATTAAGATGGCCAGACTGGAAAAAAAATAACCTCGAAGCAAAGTTGTATTAAAAGCTGTCAAAAGTGTCGTACCCGGACAACTTCCAAATTGGCCACTAGAGGCGCGCGGATAATCTTTGCATCGCCAATTTACTTCATTTGACAATACTAATAACGCGGTGAACATACGAGTGTATCTACAAATAAATCGCGACTACAAGAGTCAGTACATTGATTGTATAAATAATTGTTTCTAGTGATAAATTCACTTGATATCATAATACCTATAAAAGTAAAATGATCGCTTATGCATTCATTGACTGAACGCATATTACGTGACTTAGCTAAAATTTGGCAGGTACTTGAGCACCTGCCAAATTTTATTTATAGGTGGACTTTGTTTATAGGTGGAACGTGTTAGCTAAGAGCATTTTCTCCCTAATTGGGTACACTATTAAATATTCTGCAAGAGACTTTATCCGGAACGGTATAACGTAGCTATAGAGTCACTTCAGCCAAAGATCACTGCAGCACATAGGTCACTCCTAATTCCCCAGACTTAATCCGACGACATTCAACACTTCCGATAATCCGAATAAGATCGCTGGTCGAACTAGTAAAGAAGAAACGTGCGTCTAGCCGCACTGTTAGACAATGGGACTAAGGAAGGGTATGAATATTCAAGCCTTACGAGAGTCGAACGAAGAACGCACTGTAACTTTGCATACAGTAATGGAATTTAACACTGGTGAAACCGCAAGATCTCCAAAATACATTTAGTTTAGGAATTGTAGTGTCTCACATTATTCATAGACCTACATTAGGCGAAATACTAGTACATATTTAATAGAATGTATCCTGAATAACACACATAGGTATAGAGAGATATCTGAATAAATTGCCTAGGGATTTATCGTCATATCGTTAGTCCTTTAGAACACGACAGTTCAGTTCAATTCTCGTGTTCTGCTGCCATAAAAGGCATTATGTATGTTGCCAGCATCCATTTCGAACCCTTCAAGAACCACAAAAAGCCAGATAATGCGCGCGCGAAAAAGGTTATGTTTGTTTTAATTCCGTTTCGCTCGTTAGGGAGGGGAAAGCGGTGTCATGCCAAGACGAGATTAAAAAAGTTTACATACCTATCATTTACTTCGCTCAATCCGGAATGTGTGTTCGGGGAATTCGTTTTGAGTTGTAAAGTTTAACATACTTTGCTCGGTATTCTAGACATAACTTGCAAAATCGATATCAAAAACAGCTTGAGATAGATACAGTCTTTAAGAGATTTATCGTTATTTGATTAAGTTTAGTTCGAGAACAGCCCTGTTAGTAAACTAACTCCAGACTGAGTTGGTGTAGAATTTATGTAAACGATTCAGCTACATTTACATATTATTCGTAGTAGCGCTAGAACAACGAAGACTTTAGTTTGATTGGAGTTTTACTGGGGGTACTCGTGTGTATATAAAAGAAGAATACTGTTCAAATCTTTCAAATAACAGACTAAAAATAAAAGGAATAGAGATTCAAGAGGTCTTTTGTGTTTTACAGGGATTTACAGGGATCGTTACCCATTGAAGGGCTTTAAATTGTTATTTCGAAGTGCTCCCCGCCAATTCATTGAAGACTTCTGCTTCACTATATTAAACAAAGTATATTTAATTGAATTAAGTTTTTATATAATTCGCATTCTATATCAATAAAATTATATAACGGATTTATCTTAAAACCTTAACCAGAATTTAACAAAAGCGAAGGGTGACAAAAGATATTGGAACATGTAAGTACCTTTAAAAGGTTTAAACCGCTTACAAACTTCGAGAGCTGTAGCCGTGTAAAACGGGAGCATCATTTAAGGGATTACATGATCATGTCAGCGTCGTTATCATGTTTTACACGTAGGTATATGGTGTAAGCAACACAGTTTTGGCCACGGCTTATCTAGCATTTAAATGCTGCTTCAAAAGGAGGGTTATTATTATGTGCTTTTAACAATCCAGAAGAGAAATATCATGTAGGTACTCAAATATTTTCCGTTTCATTTCGTCTTTGCTAATTCACAATAAACTCGGATGTTTAATAAAAAGGCATTCTAAGACATAAAAAAATAATCTCCAACAAAAATATTTTTACTCGTTTTAGGACTAATTAGTAAGATTCAATGCCGCTACTTACGAGAAAAAACACGGGACGACCTCTAGTGGATCCAGAGAGAGAGAGAGAGAGAGTAAGGAGAATCTATTCCTAATATAAGTTATTTCATTTCCTAATATTCCTAATATAAGTTATTTCAACTTGTGCTTCATTGGTTATTTGTATAGCCTATTATGTACTTGCCCAGATGGTATATTTCACAGAATTGTCACAAGTCTACGTGCCCTTGTAACATTGGTATACGTTACTTTGATGCTTATATTTTGAATGTACAGATAGTGTGTGGTTTAAGCACCCGGCTCGTCACTTAACAGTATAGCGGGTTCAATTCTAACAAGGAACAAAACAAATATGTGTAGAAGAAAAAAGTAATAAAGACTTGCATATTGTGTCACATTCAAAAGAAATCTGAATAGTTAACTAACAAAGCAATAAAAAAATGGGGCAGTGGTATATTCTAATTGCGAGTCTCAATTTGAATGCTCTTGACATCAGGTTAATTTCTTTAATGGGTTCCACTCGAACTGTCCCACATACCTTACATAGCCTTGGCATGCATTTCTTACGAAATCTCTTACCTACTATTTAAGACCCGTATAATAATATGTTTGAACTACGTCTAAATAGTTGGTCTGTTATTATGATGATTTATGTGAGCAGCTTAATTACCAATTGCTATAATTTTTTTCGCTTTTTTATAATTTATTTATGAAAATCTGTGTACACAATACCAGCACTATGTAATTATTCAATTATGGGTTCGTTCGTATTAACGCATATAATTTCGAAAGATTAATAGCGTCGAGGGTTTGAAAGACCGTCTACCTTGATCTACATAGCAGTCAGTCATCCTCCGTCCATAGATACGATAGCTTCAGTACCTATTACCAATTTCAACAAAAAGGCCGGTCCTTATATCTCACCTTTTTTCAAGCAACGGATATTAGGTAACGGTATTCTGAGCTTTGATTGCTTTTTTTCATTTGATTTTGTGTTTGGATCAAGCGTTATTGGATTTTGAGGATTGCAGTTCAGGTTCTGTGATTGTGCTTGACCTTAGAGCCTTAGGTGAGGCCCAGTAACCAGACCAACAGACTGCTACGCGGAAGGTATTGGGTTCAAATCTAAGATACCAACCACTGACTTTGCCAAGCCATGTGTGTGTTTAGCAAGCGATAATATAATTAACGATTAAATACATTTCATAATGAGAAGAGGGCCGTGTCAGCAGTGGGATAGAGTATAAACGGGGCTTATAAGAAAAATATAAACGGGAAAATGTTAAGGTCACATTCGTCCTTTGTGGGGTATTTGCTTTGATCTAAGTACGGAAATTGATGCTTGTAGTCATCATTATCATCATTTAGCCTTTAACAGTCCACTGCTGGACTAGGCCTCTCATTTGAAAGTAGGAATTGGCCTACTATACCACGCTGGCCAAACCGGTTGGTATAGGGTTTGTATCAAGTTTTCCTTCTCTTACAGTGCTGTTCTCTGCATAATACGGTCCCTCTGTCGGCTCTTACGACACCCATGGGAGACACATATGGGGTCGTGACAATCCGTATTCTTAATCCGTCACCACACGGACATGCTTGTAATATTCCAGGTATATAGATGATCTTTGAGCAAAATTAAAAAGGTATAATAAACTTCAAAAAGCCATTAATCATTTGGAATGTCACACGGAAGACACAATATAAAATTTATTGCTGAGCATGTTCCCGTCAGGATTCGTTCCATTTTACACTGTACAGTTAGAATCTAGGTCAATCCTTTTACTCTCGCTGGAAAACGCGGGCAAATCTAATTGGATACTTTCTTTTTATTCACAAAGGCAGACCACAGATGTGACCTTTGCTATTAATGTGTCCATACTATCAAAAGAAATAGGTATAAATTAGTTGAAGGATAAGATTGGGTTCTTAAACTTACCACATCAGAAGATATTTGTTTACAAATTAAATGAAGACTAACTGTTACGATCGCGTGGTCTATGATAACGAAGTTCTGAGTTGAGTCCAGCCCTGAATCTTAAAGAGAGATACTACTTATTGAACAGTAATAGACATTAGTTTCAATACCGCGAGGGAAAATAACCTTAGTGATATACAAATAATTTATCACCGTTGCCTTTTGTTTAAATTGTATAATAACCTCGCGAAATGGCAATTGCAAACTTTATGAAAAAGACAGTGTTTAATGTGTTTTTTTAGTTTTAGTTGTTTATTTACAGTTCACTTGTGAGTCCGATTTTCTTTGGGCAGCTAATGAACCCTTTCCCTAAAAGAGCCTCTGCCATAAAAAGCCTCAGTTCATCGGGGTCTATTGATACAACTTTATTTGCCACTAAGTCATTACAATGCGCATTTTATCGAGCCTACTTTGCAAGGCGACAAAACTTTTTAAGATTTTGATAGTGCCCGAAACGGGGCTAGCAATTTATTGCTACCCGTAAACAGAACCAAGACAAAGGATTGATAATAATCTTAATATATAAAATCCTTGCGTTACTGACTGACTGACAGTCACGCTACAGCCGAAATTATTGGGCGCACGAAGCTGAAATTTGGCATGTATTTTCCTTGGGGACCGTAGGGGTGCACTAAGAAGGGATTACCCGAAATTCCCACGGGATCGGCCAAAACGGGTACATTTAAAAAAAAAATGCAAGCGTAGCTGCTGGCGGCCTCTAGTCTTAGATACAGTTCTGATAGAGTTTTGTAAAAATATGTCACTATAACTTTAGCCATGAATTACGCCTTTTGGTTTTCTTTGAAATCGCATTACCCAAATTTGCATACTGCAATCAGTGGGCACTTTAGATACTTATGTCACGATGCCTAGGTTACCTCTGAATAGGTAGTATCATGGATAAATTATAAATAAGATCGAATTTTGTATGAAGTTATCAGTCAAACAATTCAACCGAAACTTATCGGTGAGTGGGGATAGCGCTAGTTTATTTAATAAGGGTTAGCAATACTTTTTGTTTGACAAATACCTGATAGATTGAAATACGTCTTGAATTCCTCTAAAAGTTTTACAAGGTATGTAGGGTTCCAAATGCTCAGCCAGGTAGGTATTTGATCTCACCCATCGGTCACTCGGTCTTGACCCGACGGACTTTAATAGTCAATGTCACGTCTGTGTTTTAACGCCTACTTACGATTTATATTGCTCATGCTAATTTAAACAGGACCAAGCCCGTTTGCTATGATATGAAGAGAGCAAATGCTGTATTTATATGAAATGCATAAGAATGAGCTAGACATTTCTATGAACCCTTATTTAATAAACTTAAAAAATATGTTTAAGAACTATAACCCGACCATGTAATAATCTAATAGCAAATTTAGATAAAATTTATATAGTCTATATCACCCGGGCTATTATTCCCAATCTATTGACACCCCATTCATTAAAATCGGTTCAGTAGTTTAGGCGCTACGGTGGAACATACAAACAAACATACATAGACTGCCAAAAACATAACCCTTCCTTTTGTCTTCGCCGTAGTCGGGTAAAAAATAAGTAATATGTTTGGGTCTGGGATTTAATCCTTATACCGAGACGACATTGAGTGATCCACAAAATGTTGTTTCCAGTCTGTTTTCAAATATAAGACATCCTTCTTTGTTATTATTATTCTTAAAAGTAAATCTTGCCAAAAATCATCCAACCAACATTTACGTCATCGAATATAGAAGATCATTCCACTGATTCCTATAATTATCTCAGTAAGGGCTATATGATACATTGAATTTGTATGCAATTCATGTAGTCTTCTTGATTTATCGTAGCAGATTCCGTTAGCAGTAAATCAAAATGTAGAGTCCGATTTCATTTGCTTATTTCGGCTCGTTTCACACTCCGTTTTTCACCTAGAACCTTTTTCCGTCCGTTGAAAGGCAAAGTACGGTAGCCAATTCATTCGGTTGCTGTCTTGCGTCAAAAATATGTTGGCATATAATAATCTTAATATATAAAATCCTTGCGTTACTGACTGACTGACAGACACGCTACAGCCGAAACTATTGGGCGCAGGAAGTTGAAATTTGGCATGTGTGTTCCTTGGGGACCGTAGGGGTGCACTAAGAAGGGATTTCCCGAAATTCCCACGAGATCGGCCAAAACGGGTAATTTATAAAAAAAATGCAGGCGTAGCTGCTGGCGTCCTCTAGTATGTGATAATATTATGATCATAGACGCGAGATGGTAGTACAAGTAATGCGGATCGGCAATTAAATATGTTTTCATATTAATTCAGGCATACGTTCGCGTATTATGGTTTGATTGTTGATTGAGTGAGTGTTAATGGATCTCAATAAGAAGCAGATCTCAATAGACGAATGGAGTGTGCCCAGCAGCCTTCAGCTTTGTCACCATCATCGGTAGGTTTATAAACTATCCCACGCTGACCAAATGCGGGATGGTAGACTTCATATGTGAACATTATAGAGAAGTTACAAGCCAACCTCACCTGCAAGTGGTGCACCTGCCCATCAACGGACGAGGCTCTGGCAAACAAAATATCCCGATAAGCGGCAAAAGGCTCGCTACCTATTACGTGGGATCAAAACACTGGCGAAAAGTGGGCGTTTAATATGCCTCTGCCTACCCCTTCGGGGAAACAGGCGTGAGTCTATGTATGTATGTATGTATAGAGAAGTCTTAGACATGCAGGTTTCGTCTTCATTCTTTTTCTTCATCGTTTATCAAGGTTAGCAATTGAATTTGCACTTCGAAGAGCCAATGGTGTGCGCCGAGGATAAAAAGGAACAATAAAAAGATCTGTATGACCTTAGAAGCCATCGAAACAATAAAAACAAACAAAGACCCTATTACATAAGACTAATATAATCGTAGAACAATATCGCAGGTGGCGTGTTGCCGATTATATAATCGGCCCATACTGGCAATGGCGGAACGGTAATTGCATACTGATTCGATTTTAATTCAACTTTGATGTTGTTGCAAAAACTGCGCAGTACGCCAGCTTAATAAACATTTCGTTTTTAATATAATAAGTATTATTATGTAGGTATGTAGGTATAATTATTTTGTTATATAGTTAATACTATAGGTATATAGTAAATGTGCCTCTTTAAGTAATGGGGCATGTAGTCTTAGAACCAGGGCAAGAGGATAAAGAGTCTTAAGGTTAAATTGTACCTATGTACCTATTCCTGTTTATGTAACAGCGTGTAATGTTGAAGAGGCAAATAAGATAAATATGTAAAATTATACGAAGGCTATTATAGCCTAAACTGATACTATATTTTCTGAAATGGTCTAATAACGACGCATTCACTATTTTGCGAAATGTCTTGGAATAAAATCATAAAACGAATAACTATTGCCAAATATTGTTTCGCTTTCAGAAACTCGCATCTTGTTGATAAACATACACACATACATTAAACTCACGTCTTTTCACCGCTTCTATCCTTACAAACCTTACGCGCTTCCTCTACATTCATTACTCTTTTCATACATGCTCGACGGCTTCAGGATTTTCAGACCTTTCTTTCTGTATGGGGACGTCTTGCACGTCTCCGATATGGTCGACGAATGTTCTACGAGATCTTGAGAGAATTAGTTATATTAAATATCTTTAATGTACAATCACAGCTTTTTACTGTTTTGTAACTATTGTAACGTCCGGTACAAATTGCTTTATGACACGCTAGTTCAATTAAGTAATTAAGTATTTAGCAGTAAAAGCAAAGCCGCTATTAAAATAAAGTAATCATGCATCATTAAAGCATCTGTCCTAGTTATAATCCGTAGTTTGACTAATTAATTATTAAAAATTAAATCGTGTTTAGTGGGGTTATATCCCTAATAAATCTTTTATCCGTGGAACGATGATATGATGATTAATTAATAAAAACCTAAGTCTATGTACTTCTGAAGAGTGGCCATGGTCCTGTCATCATATCACGGTTGGTGCTAATCCTGACAACCCACATGTATTATTGGCTAAACTTAGCCCGCGGGTCCGCCCGCGTGAATTACAACTACAACCACACATTCCTCGGGAATCGCACTACCTATTGGTGAAACCTTACTACAATCCATTCGGTAGTTCTTGCGTTTATCGCGTTCATAAAGAAAGACAGGACGCGGCACGAAGTCATCATCCTCCTAGCGTTATCCCAGTTTCAATCTGGGGTCCGCTTACTAGTCTAACCGGATTTTGGCTGAATATTAGCTTTTCCACAGAGTGACTGCCTGTCTAACCTCCGCAACCCGAAGGGATAGCCATATTCCATGGTTTAGACTAGTGTCAGTTTATTTAGAAGGTACTGACGCCCTATAACGACTGTCAAAGATTTTCATGACAACCGGAACCGACGGCTTAACGTGCTCTCCGAGGCACGGGACAAGCGATAATTTATAATTCAATACGCACATAACTCCGAAAAGTCATTGGTGCGCGCCGTGGATTCGAACCCGATACCCTCTGCATGGCAGTCTGTTGGTATCTCCACTAGGCTATCGCTGCCTAGGACGCCGCGAAGTATGGATTAGTATTAGTATGGATAACATTAGAAAACACATGGGCTTGTTTTTCTCGCGAATTTCAAGATCGAGAGATTCTTGTAGGCGATGCTGCAGGCTTTATCTTGTCCATCACATGTGATAAATCAATTCACAAGTACACAAATCAGCTGTTACGTCACTACGTGTCGAGCACACATTACTCTTCGTCACGTCTTGAGTGCACGACATTCATACCTTACGCCACCCCACGCGAAAATTAATACGCAAGAAAATGTCGACAATGTCGAGTAGAGTTCTGCTCACAAAAACTGGGGCTTTTTATGTACTTAACCTTTTTCTAGAGCGCTTAGGTTGAGTAGGTATGACGTGTGGCTTATGACAATGAAGGGGTAGGTAGCCAACTCGAACAGTGAATAATGTTAGACAAATATGAGTTATATAGACCGTTTGTTTTGACCATAGTAACAACCTGTATTCTGTGTTCATAGTATCATATTTAAATTATCCAAAATACATAATTATAGGCATGAACAAGCAGAATTGTTATCAAATGTTATGTAGAAGAATGCATTGTTAGCAACCATGTTTCAATGGCTACCGTTATCTTTCTGGCAATCTTAGAACTTAGTTTCTTCGAATAAGACTTAGGTACCGAACAATTTCAGTGCTATCTCGATACAAATGCCTGGATAGTTAACTGGTACACTTGACTCCAGTCATGGTTACTAACAAGTGCAAAGTTTACGAGAAACCATCTAGTTTTCCTATCAAGTTCTCGACTGAGTTGAACTTTTCATAAACTTTGATTAGTTTATCACCGTTTTCCTTAGAATGCATTGTTAGATAGTTTGAAGGACGAAATATTTCATGTAGACAAAATATGAAAAACGTGCACAAGTTACTAGACTAAAATATTGTCGATCATATAATTATTGCCTTGTTTGATTATGGAGGGCTCAAATTAATATTTAATAAGCCAATATTTTACTGCCTCGTTGGTCTCGCGGCATAAATGTGCGCGTGGGATTGGGAGATCTCGGGTTCAATTCCCGGGTCGGGCAAAGTGTTATTGGGTTTTTCCGTTAGGAAATTCTCAGTCGGTACGGCAATAGGCTCGCCCCCTATTACGTGGGACCTAAAAGTTCATGGCGAAATGTGGGTGTAATATTACACCTCTGCCTACCCCTTCGGGGATACAGGCGTGAGTCTATCAAACAATATATATATGTTTTAAATCTAAGTATTATTTATAGTTCAGCGATGAAATCATCGCTAAAACAGGCGAATTTTACAGTTTGTATACCTATATAAAATACCGAATTATAAAGCACATCAAACAACCCATTTGCATATTCCTAAAACAAAAACAGACAGTGCAAATAAATGTTATACATAATTAAGTCTATATAAGTCACATAACGTGTGCTAAGTCTACTTCCGCGTTGTAAGTACTGCGATTTAAGTCGCCCACCATCCCGAGTGACATGATTCACTTCATTTACATTCAGTAGATACGACGGAACAACGCAATCTACCGTAACGTAGTAGAACATAGTGACCTCACCTTAGACAAGGTCATGCAGAGGTATTTGCAGTGCAAATAATTAGGAATACCTCAAAAATATTTTGGTTGTGTAAACGGATAATTATAATGTCACGTTTTTACTTAATTTACCTTATTATGTATGTGTTTCTCTATTAAAAGCGAAAGCGGCGGTAGCCCAGTGGTGTACATAACGGACTGCCGAGACGATGGTCTCGCGTTCGATCCCCAGGTACCCCGGGCACACACCACTGACTTTGCGAAGTTATGTGTGTATTAAAAATTAAAAATGTTAATTATCGCTCGCTTAACAATGTGCCCGGTAGATGGCAATAGGCTCGCCCCCTGTTACATTGGGACCGAAACATAACTGGCGAAGTGTGGCTGTTCAATACTCCTCTGTCTACCCCTTCGGGGATAAAAGGCGTGAAGTTATGTTATGATGTTTCTCTATTATTATGGCTCTCATATGCCATAGTATTGTGCTGCTACTGTAGGTATACAGATACCAATAACTTTCGATAGGCAATTTGTATCCGAACTCAAACGAACTCTGAGGAAGCGTTTCACCTTCTGAAAAACTTCTTAGCTTTCAGGCTTATGTTTAAAAGAGATCTAATACTTTTAGCAATTTTTACCTAAAGGTAAACACAAAATTAATCCAATATGAGTGTAAGTGCCTCTCAAAAATAACTATCGATTAATGTTTTCCTATATTTTGCACCAAGGCTAGTCATTATTACATTTGCAATAAACAAACAACTGATACACTATTCATATTATATTATCTATGCACTGGGCTAAGGCGACCTACAAATTGAATGTTCGCTAGCTGGTGATGCACTTTACTTTCTAATTCACATTAAACAATTCATAAAAACCGATATACGATATTAATAAACAGAAAGCCGCGCACTATCTGAGGATTATGATTTACTTATTTAATTTAGTAAGAACGCTCTGTACTTCCTAGTGTAATTTATTCTCATCACGTCCAATCTCTACCACATAACATAACAGATATTTGCGATCGGATAAGTACTTACATATACCTACTAGATTTCTTATAGAAACATATTCCTAATGGCTTTACTTAATTGAATGCAATAGCGAGCAGTATGATAAGATCACCCATAGATAGAGCCATGGACTATTAAATACTTACACATAATTGACAATTTATTAGATAGAGACAAAGTGGGTACCGGCCCCGCAACGGCACAGCCGTAGTACGGCGCTGTCTTGAATGTTGCGCTAGAGTTTACCGCGCTGAACTCTCGCCGTTGGCTTTTTATTTCGATGTAATGAAATATTTTACGTAGAGGTATGATATAACAAATTTAATAAAAATAAATATCAAATCTAAATGACACGTTGATCGCTGGGTGGGAGCGGTGCGGTTGCGGAGCATAATGTGTCATGGTCATGACTCTTTTTATTCTGCGCTTTAGAATACTTTTGCTTTTAGCTCATTGTTTTTATCATCTATTAATAGAATATTCAGTACGTGCTCCATGTCTATTAGATTATCAAAGTCTATGGACGCTTTCAATGCTTCAGGAAACCGCGTTCAGCCGACATTTAAGTCATTGCGCTGTTGCTGTGAGCTCAACGGATTAACATTGCTATTATATTTCCGACAGCACAGCGCTTTATGAAAGAGCCCGCAAACCCGAAGTGTTATAAGAACGGATTGTAACTAGACAACTGCACTTACATACTTGAATATACCCTAGCTAGTTTCAGTGTAATCCCACTACAAAACAAAATGATTTCCACTACTAGCAAGGGCCTTTGATCTCTTAGTTTGAAGCATGGAACTTTTTATTCCGTAATGACATTTGTGAATAATTGTAATTGACACTGTTGACAATTTAAAAGTAATCTACGAACGTTTATTTAAGTTGAAACTAATATTTTAATGCACTATTATATAAAAATCCCTACTAATATTATAAATTCGAAAGTGTGTATGTATGTATGTGTTCCGTTTTCACGCTAAAACGGCTGAATCGATTTTGTTGAATTTAATATAGAGATATATTGGACCATGGAGACGGACACAGGCTACCATAAGTTGGAAAAATTAAACTGGGAGGAATTGTAGGGAGGGTAAACGTTTGTACGGCACAAATTTACCTCTTGGAAGTAAGAACGCATGCGCTACTAATTGAGTGCTGCACATGTGCTATCGCATATCTGTCAGTACTGTCACGTCATACATACTCGTAATGTCATATTGTGCACGTTGATGAAATTGTTCGCATATATAAACTAATAAATTATATACTACGCTTAAACGGCTGAAACGAATTTCCCTACTAATATTATAAATGCGAAAATGTTTATAGATATATATTGGACATGTATTAGAACACGGCTTTGACATTTGATTGTATGCAAGGTGATGTTATTATGTACCTTTCGGTAGAAAATGTCATGGATGCTGTCCGAGTTACTTTGTACTCTATAGGGGTATAGAGTTTCTGAAGTCTTTACAATAATCAAGAGTGCCTTCACACAACTTGAGACTCGTCTTGTTACGGTACTCGTACGAGGTAATCGTGTTACATAAAATAATTTTATATACGAATAATAGTTGTTTACTCCGAGCGAGCGAAATTCTTTTGTTCTCGGCGCACGTGCGCATTCCGCTAGACCCTCGCAGGTACCTAGCGGCCGGGCACTCGATGACGATGCGCCGCCGTATATTCACTTAAATAAATAATAATGAATAGCGAAGATGCAGAGAACGTAAACAAGTTTGTTTCGCCCGATAATGAAGTCTGCTTGAGTGAACCGGAAACATCGAATATTGACATTGAAGAGAGTATGGAAGTGTTGATAAGCGACTCGATGAGTAATAAGAGAGGAAGGGAAGAAGACGAAGAGGAGTGGCAGGTTGTTGCAGAAAAGGGGAAAAACTTAAAAATGAAATAATCGAAATTTATATTTCAGATAATGAGAAGTTGCCGAAATTATTTGCATTGGCAAAATTATTTAAATCTTTTGGCTTAGAAGACATAGAAAGGGTAAAATTCTTATCACCTTATAAAGTTCGCGTCGACCTTAGGAGCGAAGTTAGTGCCCAGAAATTAGAAAACTGTCAAGAGCTTATAGATAAAGGATGGAGGATAAATCGAGCAATGGAAACAAAAATGTCATTCGGCGTAATTAAAAATGTAGACATTAATATCGATAATAAGGAGATTATGAATACCTTAATTTGTCCGAACGGTGCTGTATTACTCTCTGCTTACCGCCTCAATCGTCGAAGCAACGAGGAGAAATCCGGGTGGATAGCTAGCGAATCAGTCCGACTGTGTTTTAAGGGATCTTTTCGACCAGCATATGTTAGTGTGGATGGTCTGCGCATCAGAGTTGACCCTTATGTGTTCCCCGTTTCCCAGTGCACAAAATGCTGGAAACTGGGGCACATTGCAAAACGGTGTCCAGGCAATACAATCACCTGCCCAAAATGCGCTAGTACCGAACATCAGCTTTGCGAGACGACCAATTTTAAATGCGTTAACTGTAATGGTAGACACATGGCCCTGGCAAGTGTATGCCCTGCATTTATTAAGGAGAAAAAACTCAGAGACATAATGGCTGAATTTAATTGTACGTATCGGAAAGCACTCACTATATATGTCTCTCCCGACCCAGTACCAACCAAAGAAAAGTCAGACCAGTCCGACGATATAACAAATGTTCTTGCTGTTGAGAGTGATGCACAGGTTCAGACTCCCCTAGATAAACCTACATTCGCTGAAATAACAAAAAGTAAGCCAGGACCTCGTCGAGAACAAGCACGTGTGCTTTCCAATAACAGACGTCGCAGACCTTCTTCTCCATACGTGTGGTCCGAAGACCCGGAGATAAACTGCTCTCCAGAGCCAAATACGCATGAAGGAGAAACCTCAACTAAAGTGGATGAGAAGGAAAGGACAGTACACTTCAAGGAACTTTGGGGGAGATTGAATGAAATTCTGTTCATGAGAGGTATCACAACACAAATTAAAGTACAGATGGTTTTGAAGAGTTGTATAGAATGGTTGGTATTACTAGTTGCAGACGTTATGCCGGAGTGGCCTATACTGAATTCTATTTTGGGTTATCTATGTTCCAGTGATTAATCCGAAAAGAGTCCGAGTTAATATCATACATTGGAACGCCCAAAGTCTAAAACTGAAGTTATTAGCTCTGGAACAATTTTTATGTAAAGAAAACATTCACATTGCTGCTCTGAACGAAACGTGGCTGGCTGCAGACTATAAAATTAAGGTAAAAGGTTACAATATTTACCGGCAGGATAGGGCCGATGGTTATGGAGGAGTTGCAATTTTAGTTCACAATTCTATTAAATCTAGTTTGCTGAACTTAGCTGTACCAAATGCAGCCATAGAAATCATAGGAATAAGGATATTTAACTGTGATGAAATCGAAAATTTGATTACTGTGTATTGTTCTCCTTCAGCTTACACTACCCAACGGGACTGGGATAGCGTATTTTCGTTAATGTGTAGAAAATGTATTATAGTAGGAGATTTAAATGGGCATCACTCAAATTGGTCCTGTAAGACCGATCGCAGAGGCACGCAGATTTTCGATGCACTAGTCGACAACGCGTTTATAACGTTAAACACAGGGGAACCTACTCGCATAAAGTTGGTGAATAATATACTTCAGCAGTCTTCGCCGGACATTGCTTGTGCGAGTTCAGATATAGCTTTAAATTGTCATTGGACTACGGTTAATGAAAACTTAGGCTCTGATCATCTGATTACTAAAATTACGTCACATATACGCGCTGAAATCATTGTCAAAATTAAAAGAAATTTTAGAAAAGCTAATTGGCCCGCGTATACCCGCCAGTTAGAGTCATCTTTTAATGATTTTAGTTTATCTGATGATCTTCAATTGACGTATGATAGATTTGTTACATTGATTGAAGCAGCGGCGAATAACTTTATTCCATATATTAAAATAAACCCTAATCCTAAATCAAAATTTGTATCAAAGCCCTATTGGAATGTAAATATATCTAAATTTGTTGCCGAGCGTCGCCTTGCATTATCTAGATTCCGTCGGAATCCTACACCTGATAATTTAGCAGTTCTCAAGAATAAAATTAGTGCGGCTCAGAGGCTTATACGTCAGGAAAAGTCAAAGTCTTGGCAAGAATATTGCTCTTCTATCGATAGCTCAATATCGTCAAGCGAGTTTTGGCGAAAGTTAAGGTGGTTCAAAGGCGTAAGAGTAAACGGGTTCCAAGTTAACGAACGCAATGCACACGAACTTCTACAAAGCATGACACCTGATTATGTTTGTACAAAAGATCCTATTTTTAAATCAAACAATAACTCGTTGGAGTCCGCAATATTGAGGCAGGAGATAGATCGTGTACTCAAACACAAGGATAGCTCTCCGGGAATAGATCAAATATCATACTCGATGTTGTTACACCTACCTGACAATGGAAAATCAATCTTAACATCTCTCTACAACAACTTTTACAAATTTACTTTTGTTCCTTCGCAGTGGCGTGAAATAGCTATTATTCCAATACCAAAACCAGGTCGTCACATTGACTCCTATACTGCACTTCGACCTATTTCCATGATATCCTGTATCTGTAAAGCTTTCCACAGCATACTAGTCAACAGATTAGAGTGGTGGGTGGAGAAAAATAACATTTTAGCCTCTAATACGGTAGGATTCAGGAAAGGTCGGTCTACTTTCGACAATATAACATCTCTGGTTATGCATATTCAGCTAGGCTTCTTGCAGAAAAAGTCCACAATAGCTTGTTTCATAGATGTTGACAATGCATATAATAATGTTGACATAAATTATTTATTAGAATGCCTGGATAATAGTGATGCCGGTACACAGCTATGTAATTATTTGTGGTTATTTTTAAAGGAGAGAAAGTTGAGCATTCATTTGAATGAGACCATTTGCCGTTATACACAGCGTGGCTTAGCGCAAGGGGATCCGCTATCTCCCCTGCTATTCAATATTGCGACTTCTGTTATCTGCAAAGAAATTAACAATGTGAACACTTTACAGTACGCGGATGATTTCGTACTCTTCGATACGTGTAGCGACATAAACGCGGGTTGTCTTAAACTGCAGATAGCTTTGAACCAACTTGCTCTCACTTTGTCAAAGATTGGCCTAACAATATCGCCAGCCAAAAGTAAAATTTGTATATTTAGAAAATCATTTTTTAGACCAGCGGTGAACATCAAAATTAACAATCATCAATTAGAAATAGTAGATAGTTTTAAATATTTAGGCCTTTGGTTTGACAAATCGTTAAGGTGGGGTAAGCATGTAAGTGAGACTAGAGAAAAGGTGACAAAATTACTTAACATATTTAAAATACTGTCTGGGTCCGGCTGGGGAATGCATCCCCGAAACCTTAGAAGATTATACATATCGTGCATGCGAAGCAAACTAGACTACGCAAGCTTTATTTACGGTGATAGTGGTAAAACCCATTTAGGCAAATTGGATAGGGTTCAAAACCAGTGTATGCGGGTTATTGGTGGATTTATACGCAGTACAGCAATTCATGTTATGGAATGTGAACTACTATTGCCCCCCTTAAGCGTGCGAAGATACTTTCTTGCTGGTAAATATTGGTTAAGGACTAAAGCTTGTAACTACGAAATTGTCAACCTACTAAACAAAGTATATGCCGGTTCAGAAAGTACACTATGGCGTCATAGAACTAAGCCAATTTTAATACAAACTCACAGCCAGTTTAAAGATGTGCCTATATATTTCAGCTCCAAACATGAAATGTATTCGTTAGATAAATGGGTTAGCAGCGTGGATGTACAGAATATTATCACTCATATTGATGTAATTGATAAGCCTAAACATACATATGACCCAAATGTAATCAAAGATCTATGCCACAGTTATATATCTTCCAATTTTTTAAACCATTTCAAAGTTTTTACGGACGGATCGATAGAAAATAATGTTTCAGGTTTGGCCATTTTTGATCCACAAATGAACACCTCAGTCAAAATTAAAATAAATTCTAAAATTTGTATAATGCACACGGAGCTAATTGCTATTGCAGAGGCAGTTTCTTATATTGATAGTTTCGGAAGTGGTAACTACGTCATTTTTACCGACTCAATGAGCGCTTTGCAGCACTTGCGTCTCTGCACATCAAAATATACATGTACTCCTATAGCATACCAGATTCTAAGGTTACTTAATCGAATGTCAGAGGCGGGTAAATATGTTACGCTTCAGTGGATTCCATCCCACGTCGGGCTGTACGGCAACGAGCAAGCAGATCGCCTAGCCAGGGAAGCTCTCGTGGATGGCATAATTTTGAACTGGTTACCATATCATACTGACCTTTTACCGCTAATTAATGAGAAATGTAGGGATAATTGGCAACTTTATTTTGACGAGACGTCGCTCACGAAAGGCATATGGTACAAAACTATTCAGCCGCTTGTAAGAAAGTCTCCGTGGTTTGATGGGTCAACTATGTCTAGGAATAAAATAGTTACATTAATGAGACTTCGTTCCGGTCACATTCCATTGAATAGATTCGCTCAGCTCATGGGTAAAACCAACTCTGCAAATTGTACCGAGTGTAACCAGATTGAAGATGTCTATCATGTTTTAGTGGAGTGTCTTCGGAACGAAGCAGAAAGAATACAATTCATGCAAATGTTTAATATAAATTTGTTTGTGACGGGGAAATGTAATGATATACTGTCCTATCCATTATCGGAGAAAGCCAAATGTTTAGTTAAATTAGCAGAAATATGTATTAATCGTAGAAGATAACTGTTTGTAAATGCTCCCTCGAGGGTGGCATAATCAATTGTGATTAAACCCTCTATAAATAAATAAAGATAAAAAAAAAAAAAAAAAAAAAAAAAAACTTGAGACTGAAAGTAAATTTGTGTTACCCCGAATTTAACGCGTGCGAAGCGTCGGGCAAAAGCAAAAGCTAGAAATTATATAAATTTCTGCACCCCTTATCTAGATTGAGCTAAGCTTTATTTAGATAAGGCTTTGCGAAATTTTAGGTCATAAAAGAGGTCATACTTTATTGTTTCATGTATTCCCTGTATATTAGGTAGATTACAAACATATACCTATCACGGGGTACGAGATTCTAGTCTGCCTATAGTGTTGCCATAAAATAAACTATTCCCACTTTATTCAAAGAGGATGAATGTGAGTAATAATTCTGCGTCAAAAGCAGCCGCGCTGTTAACAAAACATTTTATACGTTTTACTCTGATTCACGGGGGTGTTTATTATGAGTCATATGAGTCATATCACACAAAATTGTACTACTTTGTGCCTATTGTGTGTTACGGGACAATTTGGGCAGACAAAGGAATGAAAAGAGCGAAGTTTCGTCACGGCGAAAATTGTAAGGATTGTATAAAAAGTGAAGGAAAATAGTGTATTTTCTTAATATTAGGGAACCGTAATAAAGGTACGCACTCTCGCTTATGTTTTACAAGTGTAGTCTCCGCGACCTATTGAGGTACCACATAATTGTATGTGGTGAAACACCGCGGTGGTTTTAGTAAGTAGCTTCGAACACTTCTAGATGAGTCAGCCATAGGAAACTACAACGATCTTGTAGATTCGTTCTGTCCACCCATGTATCCGTCCATAGTATAATTCAGAAAGGCATTAAAAGTATACATAACTCTGCAATAACATTCCACAATTAGTCCCATGTAGGTACGTAAATGCGAAAGTATTTATTTTTATTGGGCCATTACATTGAGTGGGTGTCGTTAGACAGGTCTTTTGAAACATCAGGGATTTGTTTCAATGTTTTTTATTTAGGGATGGGTTTGCAAAATATTTTACATTATTCATGAATCATAAGAATAACATATCCATCCTACCAAATAAACGAAGTATTTGAGAGGGTGATTATAATTTTACAAATGAAGTCCACTTACTGAAACTTATTTTAAGGCACATTAAAATACAGGCAGTTAGCTGTTAACAAAATAATTGTTTTTAACTAGACGTTATTTTTAGATGTAAATAAAACAATGAGTGAACCCTTTTTTCTATTTCTCATTCACTTAATTACTGTTCTGACCAGTTAAAGGTGCCAGCATTTCTTTTCTCACTAACATTTTTTTTATTTATAATCTCACGCCTGTATCCCTGAAGGGGTAGGCAGAGGTGTAAATATTACAGCTACATTTCGCCATGAATTTTTAGGTCCCACGTAATAGGGGGCGAGCCGTTACCGGGCACATCACCAGACTCCGGTCTGCTACTGAGTATTAGAAAAAACCCAGTAACATTTTTGCCAAACCCGGGAATCGAACCCGGGACCTCCAAATCAGCAGTCCCATACGCTATCCACTGGACCACGGAGGCAGTCTCACTAACATATCAATTAATATTTGACAATATGTATCTCTAGTAAATCCACGAATAGATCAAACATTGTGACTGGCCGTCAAAGAAGAAAAGTTGCAGTGTCACTATTTAGGGTAAGCTTTTAGTTGGAAATATCAATTTCTCACTCACTTAATCACTTTTCCAACTGGCTAGTGACACCTTTTGTTCGCCACACTGTTGGTCACATAAAAGGCTAGTCCACAAAGGGTTTAAAAACAATGGGTAACGCTTTTTATAAACCCGCTTAGGTACGTATTCGCACAGTTTGTTTTGTCGCGATGTAAACTCTGTTGCGGGCTTTCCTCTATCACTAGGCTTGGTGAATTGTGGTGAAACTTTCTTTCTTCTTCGAGTACCAACTCTGGTGTCGGAGTTCCCAGATCACCGAAGGCCTCCGACATGGTCAAACGATTCTTGTTTAAGAATCGAGGCCGTACACCGTTTACGTGCCCTCCGAAACACGGTAGGCGCACTGATGTAAATGCCCCACGCGGTCACCCATCCAAGTGGTGACCAGAGCAGGCGTTGCTTAACTTAGCCGACCTATTACGAATGGCGGCTTTTATCTTAGTGGTGCAGTCATTTGAATCTACTACAGTGTACACTCGGGGGTACCGGGATTCGTCGCTCGATCGTCGCAATCTAAACATGTTTGTTATAATGGATTAAATTACATATTTTTCCAATCTTTTCTGAGAATGTATATTTTGATTGTCAATGTCCCCGTTTATACGATCTTTAGCCCTTAATATGGCCGTTTTGCGCTATACTTTCCGAATAAATGTAGTTATTTTAGTTGATTTATTTCGTCCTTTCAGTTTTCCTCGTTTAAGAAATATATTTTGGTGGTTAAACAGCTTCCTTTTATAAATTAATATAATTTATCTTAAGATATTAGGCTAAAAATAAAGATATTCAACAATTGCCTGAAAGTATAATGAGTGTAATAAAATTGCATATTAATGCAACTGATGATGAAAAGGCTCAATGGGATATCCTTGTCATCATTATTCAGATACACAAATGTCACTTCTCCTGACTGACATATTATCGCAGTCTAAACTATCAGTAGTTTAGACTGCGATAATACGTATGTCAGTCAGGAGAAGTGACATTTTTCATATTTCTAGCTTCAGAGCTAGAAATATGAAAAGTGGACAGTCAGTTATGACATAGGGTTTTGTGATATCCCATTCATATATATATATATTTTATTTATTTTTATTTATTTATAGACTCACGCCTGTATCCCCGAAGGGGTAGGCAGAGGTGTAATATTACACCCACATTTCGCCAGGAATATTTAGGTCCCACCTAATAGGGGTTGAACCTTTTGCCGTACCGGGCACATTACCAGACTCCGTGCTGCTACTGAGAATTTCCTAACGGAAAACTCAATAACACTTTGCCCGACCCGGGAATCTAACCCGAGACCTCCCAATTCCACGCGCACATTTATGCCGCGAGATCAATGAGGCAGTTTTCTTTTTTATGGTAATAGGCGGCGAAGAACTTTTGGCCTTTGTTTTGGTGTTGGCGGGTGTTTGAATCTAACGGTATTGGAATTCCAAATTTGTTTCAGTTCAAACAAATGTTGCCAGCTACACTATAGACTTATATAAACCATAAACATTTACCATAAACAATATATTATGCACTCAAGCGTGGCGGTTGACAATAAACTTTTCTGTATTCAAATATTCACTTTACGAACTGAAACAACAAATTCAATGTTATAAACAGCGCATTTCTATACAATATGGATATGTGAATCAAAGTGCATTTCAGAACGACCATGACGTCACATTCAGGCATGGCGTTCGGTTTCGGTCAAACGAAGCGCTTGTATAACGAATTTGATTTTTTCCCAATTTCGAACGATGTGGAATGTGGAATGTACACACGATCTGGTCACGCGAAACTAGCAATCGCATCGCATCTAATACTAATATATATAAAGCTGAAGAGTTTGTTTGTTTGTTTGCTTGAACGCGCTAATCTCAGGAACTACTGGGCCGATTTGAAAATTCTTTTAGAGTTAGATATAGCCCATTTATAGAGGAAGGCTATAGGCTATATAACATCACGCTTTGAGCCACGGGAGCGGAGCAGTAGATTTAAATAACGCGGGTGCAACCGCGGGCTCAACTAGTTAATAATAATAGAAAAAAAATGTCTGCGCCATAAATAATTGTTCAAAGTCTGTTTGTTTTAAAATTTTAAATTAAAAAAAGTCATGAATATAATCAGCAGTGAAAAGAATTTCCTTTATTTAATTTCAGATTATCCTATTTTATCTTTGTTAAATGTATAGCAACACCCGCCAGACAAAAAGCACAAGTAAAATTCATATTTAAATTCACACAACATATTTCATATACATTTTTTCGGGAAAGCTTATTAAGAAAATTCCAACGATACTATTATGATCAGTTGTAAAGAACAGAATACATCCACGATCGGCGAACTTTAAGCCACCACAAATTTACATATGTTTGATTGATGAAACTATCTGTTCCGAGTGCCCCACAAAGTCTAACGAACAATATGTTACAAGATAGTACCCATATCGACAACCGTGTAGATTGAACGAGGGATTGAACGTATATGTATCTATGAAGTAAAGCTCACCATCCGGCGTTCGACGTACGACTTTCATAATGACTAATGACGTATATGGTCGAGTAAATGATGGCGGCAAAATGTTGAAGAGAATTGTAATGAACTTGTCAGTTATAGTTTCTGTCAGTTTTTGTAATAGGCGGCTAACGAGCAGAACAATCTCCTGATGGTAAGCGATTGCTGCGGCCCATGGACACGAGAAGCACCAGAGGAGTCACAAGTTGCTTCTGCAGCAGTATGGAGTTTATGGATAGATGGGAAAATTAACAGGAGGAAAAACGAGATAAGGGAGACGAGAAAAGAAAAACAGGAACAGTATAGACACTGTTACTATATGTTGATAATCTGTGAGAGGAAGGTTCTTCCCCGGTTGAGCCGGCCTGATCATACTGAAAACAGCAAGGCTCTAACTATCTGATATCGGTTTACGACTGTATAAAGACGATGCGCCGTTCAGTAAGTCACAGGAGCCAAGTGGAGCCCAAAGGTACCTACAACTGAAACATTAAGTCGCAATGTATAATCTTCCATACTAATATTCTATAATGTATATAGAGCCGACAGAGGGAGCATATTATGCAGAGAACAGCACTGTAAGAGAAGGACAACTTGATACAAACCCTATACCAACCCGTTTGGCCAGCGTGGTATAGTAGGCCAATTCCTCCTTTCAAAGGAGAGGCCTAGTCCAGCAGTGGACTTTTAAAGGCTGATGATGATGATGTATATAATATGTACAGTCAACTAATAAACGGCACAATGAATTCGTCCTTCAATACTTAAGTAAGAATCAGCCAATCCTTAATGTAATTAACCTAATCTAATTAGCAAAACAACGAGGTATCTGTCTTCACTGCGTCGACACAATTCACTCGGCGATCAAACTTAGCACCAAAACTATTTTTATGTTTACTTATTGTTTTATTACACACCATATTATAACCATACGTAGCACGAACACAATCTAACTATGTAATATTACATTATTTTTATATGGGACAGAGCTATTGTCCAAGGAACGCATTAAATTACTGACAGTAATGAGCGCGGAAAACATCTGCGCGAATTCTCAAAGGAAATAAAGCTGAAACGTTGTTCTGTTGCTGAAACGTTGAAGTAAAGTTAATATATTTAGTAGCAGAATTATCTTTTTGATCAGGATATCAATCACTTAAGATAAAAGTTTGAAAATAAATTCGTTACCTTTGAAATGTGAATGTATATTTTCGCAAAATATAACAGCAGTATATAGTAGGTACCTATTATGTCAATAAGATATTGTGATGACCAAATAGAGTCACTAATATTGTCGTTTACAATCCTATATTTACGCATTTGGTATACAAGGTCACTATTTACTAGTATTTGGATATCAAAACATAGTTTAACGTACAACGCGAACAGAAAAATCTAAATTGTACATTACTGGTATTATTTGGTTTAAGATGCATCTAGGTATATGCCAGCATTTGGAAATTATATACAGTGTAACATACCAAAAAATCGCGAAAATCCTTGTAAATCGTTTACAATACTTATAGCACAATATTTACGCATTTGGTAAACAATATCACTTAATACTGACTTTTAGATATTCGCCTATAGATATCAAAACACAGCATAACATACGACACATACGTAAAATATTCTTCTACCTATATTATTTATACTTTTTGGTTGTTTTTTTTAGGTTTTGTTATATATTTTATTTCGCGGTATTTTTCGATATATAGGTCAGAGTCATCTAGCGCGTGACCCGCCGCCCGCGACGTACGCGGCGGGACTAAACTCAGTCCTCGATTCTATTGCGAGAGACCCCGAACCCCGTACAACATAGCTATCGATATTGGACCAACCCCTACTGTCGTTGACAATATGCATTTATTTACAAGTCGACTAGAGTCATTTTTAGGGATAAAAATGCAGAATGCGTTTCCTTATTGAGTGAGACTTGACGGTTATTTGTAATGTGGGATGTAGCGATAAAAGTAAAGGATTTCCTTCGAAGGAACTTGCAGAATTGGACGCTGTTTACTTTGGCAAATACTTTCATTTTGAAACTCAATTCTCGATTCTCTTGCGAGAGACTCCGAACCCCGTACCACTTAGCTATCGATATTGGACCAACCCCTACTGTCGTTGCCAATATGCATTTATTTACAAGTCGACTAGAGCAATTTGTATGGATAGAAAAGCAGAATGCGTTTCCTTATTGAGTGAGACTAGACGGTTATTTGTAATGTGGAGTGTAGCGATAAAAGATGAGTAAGGTGCCGTTATTATTTTTCAGAATTGGACGCTATTCACAATGCCAAATAAAATCGTTTTGCGAGGGGTAGGCAGAGGTAGCCTCTGCCCTCGTCATTCTGTTTGCTATGTGCCGGTTATCTGTATTCAATTTCCCATGATTTAAGGATGCTGTCGTTTACTTATGGCTGATTTCGTCTTCTGGAATCATCTAAAATATACAACTTTGTTGGCCTAACAGAAAGCCGTTTAGATATTATTGCCGATTTCACATTTTAACCTAAAATGGTTATTTATAATTCTATATCATCGTGGACGAAAGATTAATGTAGCCGGTACCGTTTATATAAAATAGTTCGTGAATTTAAAAATCAAATCCCTATTTTCTTAGGTGAGGTAAGGTCGAGAAAATCCTCTGAAAGGTATAAGCAAGCTCACAATAATAAAACACCTAGATAAAACCGACGAACATAAAGCCAAATCAATGACATCATATACCTACATATATAAATTTGATAATGGGAGCGATATACGGACGCGCAAATTATTTATTGCTGCCAATAAAACAAACGGCATTATTATTGCTTAATTGTCTATTAAGATTTGTTTGCATTAGACGTACCTACAGCGTAAGCTATTAAAAGTAGCTTATGATGGTTTATCGCTTCAAATAATACCGCTGCGCTGTCTCACTGCCTCCGTCGTCCAGTGGATAGCATATGCGTCTGCTGATCCCTGCTATGCTGGTCCGGGGTGCGATGCCGATTCGATGCCCGGGTCGGGCAAGTGTTGCTGAATAATATGACATGTTCATATGCGTTGAGTTGTAATAAATTAATAAAGATTTTTGTCTTTCACTTTGTCTCAACTTCGAATTCGACTTCGACGACGAAGCTACCAAAAACATTTTCGTCCTAGCGCTGCCGCGTTGTCCCAGTCAATTCATCAAAGAGAATTCATTTTAAAGCCCCGCTCTAGTCTAACCAGATTTGCCAGAATGGAAGCTTAGACGAAGCTACTAAAATAATATCGTGAACATACCCAATTCCTATGATAGAAGATGGATATTGAAATGGTTTAAGTTTGTTGCATTTTCGTCACCATTTTACGGCCGCACTGATTCACGCGAACATGGTAGAGATACCTGCAATTTCGTAGCATGCAGCTGTTACATTTTATTATAAGGGTGCATAGGGTTCCCATCAAGAACTTAGGGTCCCAAGCCAACCTCACCTGCAAGTGGTGCACCTGCCGATCAACGGACGAGGCTCTGGCAAACAAAATGTCCCAATAAGCGGCAATAGGCTCGCCTATTACGTGGGATCAAAATACTGGCGAAGAGTGGGCGTTTAATATGCCTCTGCCTACCTCTTCGGGGAAACATGCGTGAGTCTATGTATGCACATTTTATTATCCATAAAGACGGGACGAAAACGAAAAGTTATGAAATGAAATGTACCTTTAAATCGCGTAAACATGTGTTAAGTGCATACGAAACGTACATCTTCATTTTACCACCAGCAATTCAGAACTGGATACTGTTGATAAGAACTGGCAAGAAACTAACCATAAGAGATTTTTTTGCAATTAATATTAGAAATGTAAGACTGTGCTCATTATGCTTAGGAAAATTAATTATCGCGCGTTTTCCTAACGGCAAGAGTCTTTTAATTTTTGAAGTTCATTCTATATTCACGTCACCTTTTCTTTTATTACAAGTTTAAACAATTTAGCTATGATACCTACTTATCATTGGTGTTCAGTTTTAGACGGTGAATATAATATTAAGTAATGTATAATTTGGACTCTATTATAGTAGCGTAACCAATATTTTAAAGATGGCCAAAAATATGCATATTGAAAGATATTTTGTCGTCGCAGTCCAGATACACAGCCTATATTGTCTTTCACAGCCTTTATCGTCCTTTAAAATATAGCACTCGCAATTTTATGTTAAGGCCTTTGAAACGGGCCTTTAAAAACATTAACAAAACCGGTACAAGGAACATGCAGGCCTCTAACAACATCAAGTATTTGGGTAGGGATAGAACCCAAACCCCTTGTGACCATTGTGAGCTGTGACACACGTTCATTCAATTTGTCAAAATAACATAGCGATGTAACGCACGTAACCATTATGTTACACTAACTGCACCGATTTCGATTTAGACTGTGCTTTAAAGGGACACATGGCTCACTTAAAATAGAAATTGCGATAATCTATGGACATTAAATAAGAGCCAGAAAAACTTACTTTTTTCGTATAAAGTCGGTGAGAAACGTTAGTAACATTGCGTCTCAGTTATATTCCAAGTACATATGCGTAGCACATACTTAGGCGGGATACAGAGAGAAGCATTTCTATACTAACTAATCGGGCTTGTTATTCCTAACAATGGCACAATGCATTAAATCTTCTGAAATAATAAGAGCGTTTCTGTGGGCCGCATAATGTCTCATTAGCCCTAGCTTTAGTTGGAGCTAAAAGTGACGATTTGCGTGTGAACTTTAATGTCAATCTCATGGCTCTCCATCCTAAGTTTCCAATGGTTTAGGATAGTTTATGTAATTTTGTTCATAAAAGTAGATAATATATTTTTTCCTTGGAATAAAGCAAAACCTTAATAAATCTTTCGATTTAACTGACCAACATGTCTAAGCAACGTCAAAGAAAGAATTTTCGATTAACCTGACAATTATGTCACAACCATCGCCAAAGAAAGTTCTCAAAGGCAACGAAGCAACACAAGATTGTGACAAAGCCTGCTATATTTCTTTTTCTCGGTAAAACTACAGACTAAAATAAGGTAAAACAAAGAGTATATAATTATCTACGGCGCTAATGACAGCGTCTAGTGGATAGCCGACAGCCGCACCCGAGGACCTAATTAAAGGCAATTTAGCCACAATCTCAGCGCAGCTATGTCCCTGGTATAATACCAGCCGATGAGATTTATTTTAAAAGACAACCACTTTATCAAGCTAAGCTCTGTTGTCTTAACACCCGGTCAATTTTAAATGGGTTTTATGACGAAATTTGTATTTTTTTTAAAGACAAAATTTTAGCATTAGGACTAAATCCTGTGTCGCGGGGGACTTTACAAACATACAACTAACGGACACAATGAACACCCAGACTCGAAACAACAGTTTGTGAATACACAAAATTGCCTCGTGTGGGGATTGAGCCCACAACACTCGGCGCACTGTCAGACGACGAGGCGGCCACTTAAACCACTACGCCAACCGTGCAGTCAAAAAAAATGTCACACAAAC
The DNA here is from genome assembly GCA_944739405.2 of Euclidia mi. Lineage (NCBI taxonomy): Eukaryota > Metazoa > Arthropoda > Insecta > Lepidoptera > Erebidae > Euclidia > Euclidia mi. The sequence goes on from OX123201.2 coordinate 27,408,431, forward strand.
TTCTGTTTGACAACAAGCGAGTCATGTTAGTATTGTTAAGTATAGATCCTCTGATGATGCAATGGTTTTATTGCAAATTGTGATCCGTCCAAGTAATTCTATTGCAGATTTTCTTTGGCATTGCTTCTGTAAATATAACAGAACTTTGAAGTTAAATGACTCGGACTGCACTTGGAATACTGCTGCAATATAACCAGCTGAGATCGTGATGAGTGCGAGAGTAGGTACCTAAAATACTGTACTTCCACCAGACTGTCGTCGCATATTCGCAAGTTTCTATGACTAATAGATATAATAATGCTGAAGAGACGTCCATTGCTAGTGAACGTCTCTAGGCTGACATGTTGAAAGCTGAAAACTTTATCTGTTTGTGTGTTTGGTTGAACGCGCTTATCTCAGGAACTAAGGGTCCGATTTGAATAATTATTTTTGTGTTGGGTAACCCATTGCATTGATCGAGAAAGGTAAAAGACTACATTGCCTATAACATCACGCTATGAGCCAGAGGAGCGCAAGAGTTAACCTAAATAACGCGGGTGTAACCGCGAGCGCATCTAGTTCCTTATACATACATTTAGGACAAAGAAGTAGTGAGCTTCACAACCGTTACCAATTAGGTAATAATTTGGACATAGGTACGTAATATGTCCAGACGAATTTATTGATTTAAGATTACCCATTTAAAATACCTACCTACCTAACGTTCTGTTCGAACGAGCATTCCTAGCATAGGTTGGTACCGTTGTCAAAAGGACTTTGAAATGTGCCACTAATTAAGCTTGTAATTAATTAGAAGCTTTCTTTCAAATAGGAATCTAAATATTTATTTTTATATGTATTCGATTAGCATGTACTTGCACACATTTATACAGAAGGAAGTGAAACACTGACTAAAATTGGCAGGTTATTGACTGAAACATTACTCTGAAGGTGAAATAGAGTTCTTTTACACGCACATACATCGCATACAGGTGATATTCTAATATCCCCGTAAGAAGAATTTAGTGTTCGGATTATTCTCACTAGTTCCGCCAGCAATTAGTTCCATGGAACTAGTGAGAATTATTTTTCTCAGTAGTTCCACCGTAGTTGTTAAGTCCATGGAACTACGGGGAAAAAAAGTCTCACTAGTTCCATGGAACTAATTGCTGGTGGAACTAGTAAGAATGATCCTAGCTTCACAAGGACGGCGCTGAACTGACATCAGTCCCTCCGCGACCACAACCGTTGCAAGCCGGTAGAAACGTAGGAGAATAACAGAGGTATTTATGCCTTGAAATAAATAAATTATCGCGACTAAGACGCGCTAAATAATATTGTATGATGTATAAAAATCGCGAATCGATTAATGATCCTAGTGTTCGTGTATTAATATCTGCTGCAAGTGCTGCAACTAAGAACTTCTAAACGAAAGCCACACTTTATAAAAGGACGCTCTTCGTAGTACTTACAAAAAATAGTCGACGTAGCTTTATTCAGTTCGTAGCCAATGTCTACGTATTCAGTGGGTCTATTTAATATCACGCAATATAAAGGAATAAATCATGATTTTTGGAAGATAAACCACAGAGCAGCAATAGCCAGTTAATTTCATAATAAAAACTCTCTTTATTTGTTTATTATAAGATTTATAAGAAAGCGCGTTAATATCTACGACACTGTTTTGTTATAGCGGGTATTTTGCCGCGTATCTTATATTTCCAACGCCTATTGTAATGCCGGCGGTTTCACGTCCACAGTTTTAATTTAATTTTCTTTGTGTGTGTTGGTTAAATTACCTTAATATCAAATCTGGTAAACGAAATTTTATCTACACTAATATTATAAAGAGGAAAAATTTGTATTTTTGTTTGTTTGTAATGGATAAACTCAAAAACTACTGGACCGATTTTAAAACTTCTTTCACCATTAGAAAGCTACAATATCTGCAAGTAACATAGGCTATATTTTATTTTAGAAAAATAGGGGTCCGTAAAATATTTGGGTCTTTCGGGTACGCGAAGTAGTTCCCTCAGGACGCGGGTGAAACCGCGGGAAACGGCTAGTGAATAAATATATGTATATCAATAAAGACTATACTTTTTAAATGGGTCATGACGATATTTGATGACATTTTTTTCCACAACAAGAGAGTCTAAAATCGAATAAGGCATATGATTGACCACTTCAATAATTATTATATCCTTATTACAGAAAAGACATAGTATAGTTACATCTTGCAGACTTGAAAATCCAATTTAGTAGGCTTTCAAAGAAAATTACACAAGGGCTGCTTGATAATCATTCCTATTATTGAAATAAAAGGTTACGGATAAGAGCCGATCTATGTCTTCTAAAAGCATTCAGTTCTTGTTTAATGAGTCGGAACTTGATTCAGAGATTTGTTTTATTCATGGATAATTTTCAGAGCATTTCAATTTCAGATCGAAAGCCGGTGAGCCGTTTAAAGCTTATTTGATTTGCAATGATCCTGGTTTATATACACGCCTGTTTATATATATATATATATATATATATATATCATATTAAAAAAATGCCTGAATGGAACAATGCAAGGTGCATAAAGAAGTGAAGGTGCGATTGGTTGCCGACTGGTCGAACCAAACGCTTTAGTATGGCTGCTGCTTGTCTTCATGAATGAAATGAAGGCGACTTGCACTTCAATGAAAGACCCCATCATTTGAACATTCTACAAGTCGACGGCTTAAGATCAGACACGACAGATGAAGAAAGGAAGATATTTCTTTCTTACTCACTATTCATAAATCGGACACAAGAACACACAAGTTTGTCCACTATTCCATAAAGGTTGACTATACGTACCTTTCTAAATTACAGTTGTTAGTTCTACTTATATTCTTCTTACCGTTTTATTGTCACATCAATACTATTTTTATTAATAAATAAACATTTTATTTTGTAATTCCTTAGCTACACAGAAAGAACACAGCGTGGAAACAGAGACAAGCAATAAAAAAAAGAAATATTCTTTATTGTTTCTTTGTTATGTTAGGTAATTAAAACTACATTAATTGAAGGTTATCTCTAGACTGTTCGAAGCGGTTAGGCCTTCCTTTTTATAAATGTTACCTACATAGGAACTTAAATTAGATGAATGCTGCTTTTAATAGGGTATTTTCCAGGGTCAAAATAATTACATTTTATTTAGTCCGTATTTTAGATTATAAAAAAATTGGACAAGTATTTTTTCTTTTTTCGATTAAATAAAAACTAACAAAGATATAGCCCATTAAAGTTACGTGTGACGTCATCTAGTGCTAAAACCTGCATTTTTTAGCACTAGATGACGTCACACGAAAAATACGTATCGCTTATTTTTGAATAATGTAAAGGACGGACTTATATTTTTTTTTGTCAACTAGCCTATTACCTATTATTCCGGCATTACGCTTTTGATTCAATTACTTTCTGACTGCTCTACTATGCTTTGTTACCATTAGTCTTGCGGTCAGTGGTTCAGACTATTAGGCCGAAGGTCGTGGGTTAAAGCGTTGTGTGATGAGTTCGATGATTTGTTCTATGTCTGGGTGTAATTTATCTATATACGAAATCCCAGATAACTTATAAATATATAAGTATGACCATCAGTTATTTGGAGTTTAGGATCAGATGACTACGTGTTAATAACCCTGGATATTATATTTTTATTTCTTCATACATCCTCGTCAGTTTAATAACTTTAACGAACCCATTGTTGGGACCCTTTTTGACTTGTCAGCCTGATCCGGAACCTTCAAATAAGTAGGCGTGAGTCACAGTAATATTCATATTCTACAGTCAGATATGCATCCTTTACAACAACATCTATAGATTAGTCTAGTCGTATATTTTATTTATTTTTATTTATAGACTCACGCCTGTATCCCCGAAGGGGTAGGCAGAGGTGTAATATTACACCCACATTTCGCCATGATTTTTAGGTCCCACGTAATAGGGGACGAGCCTATTACCGTACCGGGCACATTACCAGACTCCGAGCTGCTACTGAGAATTTCCTTACGGAAAAACCCAATAACACTTTGCCCGACCCGGGAATCGAACCCGAGACCTCCCAATCCCAGGCGCACATTAATGTCGCGAGACCAACGAGGCAGTCGGAATGTATAGTCGTATATGTGTTCGAAGATATAACTATATCACAGCTGTAATCATTTTACTGTGACATACATATGCAACATTAGAAGAAAACATTTGTAATCCTAAAGACGTCACTACAATAAATTAGATAGAACACAATTCTCAGACACGGATGTCTGAGAATTATGTTCAATCATAAGTTTATTTGTAGAGTATATTTGTAAGACACCCTAAGAATTATATAATCTTTTTCAAAACAAAATGTGTCCGTTTCTAATTGGAGAAGTAATCAAAGTGCCAATCAATCATCGAAATGAAACCGTCTTGTAACGATTAATCGGACGTCGTACTTCGGCGTCGGTAATGAATGAATGAAAGTCGGTGCGATCAATCATTCGCAAATGACTTGTCAGGTAAGCCTAGGAAGGATTTTGCAAGTCGGATTGATACGTTTTGTGTCCAAATTTAATGAAATAAATATATACAAGACTAGAGGACGCCAGCAGCTACGCCTGCATTTTTTTTTAATTTACCCGTTTTGGCCGAGGCCGTGGGAATTTCGGGAAATCCCTTCTTAGTGCACCCCTACGATCCCCAAGGAATATACCTACATACATGCCAAATTTCAGCTTCCTGCGCCCAATAGTTTCGGCTGTAGCGTGTCTGTCAGTCAGTAAGTAACGCAAGGATTTTATATATTAAGATTAGATGATTAACATAATTCTTGATAAACGTTTAAAATATATAAAATAAAAAATATAATTGCTCCTGTAAAATGTCTATTTCATACGTATAATTAGCACTTGGATAAAATTTCTTAGGAACGATAGCTTAGTGAAGTTAGCAACAAACTGCCATAGAGAGGCTATTGGATTCGAATCCACGGCGGGCACCACTGACTTGGTAATTTATGCTGAACTAAACTCAATTTATAATTATCACATGCCCTGTGCCTCGGAGAGTATATTAAGCCGCCGGTCCCGGCTGCCATGAATCACTTTAGAGGGTCAGACAGTCAGTCTGTGGAAAAATCCGATTAGGCTAGTAAGCGGACACCGGGATGAAACTTGAATAACGCTAGGAGGATGATATGACTTAGCTATGAATTAGTTCACATTGCGCACGGAATAACAATATCTTGTTAACTACATTATTTTATCTGCTAACTTCTACTTTAGCGTTTAATTTTGTTGACAACGAAACTAATGCGAAATTAGATTAATTCGCTTTTGTGTCATGAATACAAAAATATGTATTATTACGTAAAATAAAACAGTAACTTTATTGTATTGTGAAAATGGCCTAATTGGCATTTTTAATTATCATTACTTTTATTATTAAAATTATTAGAATATGAGTATTCTATCAGCGTGTGACTACGAGCGTGCCTGTTTTAAAAGTTCTGATGGTTACCGAGACATGTAGCCCATGTTATTGTGATGAATGGCCTATATTATTGCAAAATTTCATCAAATCTGTGCTGTAATTAAAAAGAATAACAAACGTCCATCGTTCTCACAAACTTTCGCGTTAATAGTATTAGAAATATTGAGCAAGCACAGAACATAAGTGGTTACAAACATATTAATAATACATTAGACAGACTGAATGCTAGATTGATATGTGAGACTGCTGGCGTCAATACTTGTAATCGACGTATTAAAATAAAAATAGGTACAACGATCTCAATTACTAGCAGAATTATTCAACAGTAATGTACCTACCTAATACCTACATTTTATAAGTATCATCTTGTCGTCTTCTAAAATCAAATTGAATCAAGAAAGAAATCAATATACAATAATAATTGAATACGATTTATAGCATTTTTATCTTAGGGCGGTTTCAGAATAGCGTTTTATACGCGCTTATAAGCTCGTTTCTGGAAGCGCATGTAGGCCCGTATAGGAACGCCTTTTGGCACACGCGCAACTCGTACGAGCGTTGACACGCTTTTAAGCTCGTATAAGAGTTAGCCGTCAGAATCCATGTTGACACTGACATGTTGTCACTACCGTTTCGAGCAAACACGCCGAAATTAAAACGGGCATTTACGCGAGTCCAGTTTTTAGAAGCGCGTATGCTGAAACGACCGTATACGCGCAGAAAAATACGCTAATCTGAAACCGCCCTTACAAATATGAATTTGCCCTGAAGTCTATAACGATCAAGATGCTTACAAACAGGTACCTACGTAATTTTCTTTGAAAATGCCATTATACCTGTTCTAACACAATTTCCGTTAAAAAAGAGCCTATAAAGATGTTTTACGAAAACTTACCTACTTAATCATATTTTTCAATTGGCTAATATCGATTTTCTTTATAAACGAGGTCACGTTGGAAAGGAGAAGGGATCTAAGAGCTAAAGTTAAGCACAAAATATAGACAATTACGAATATCGGGTATCCATTTTAGGTATTTCTATACACGGTTCAGCTGTATGAAAAAGATTCGCCAGACAGATAGGTCGCATTTTGGAAAAGAAAAACGAGACGTAGGGATATACACGTAGTGACACGTACATACATAGGTACAGTGTCTTGTTTGGTTTATAGGTAAGTAGACTTATAGGTAGACTGCCTCGTTGGTCTTGCGGCATAAATGTGCACGTGGGATTGGAAGGTCTTCGGTTCGATCCCCGGGTCGGGCAAAGTGTTATTCTCAGTAAGAGCATGGATTCTGGTAATGTGCCCGGTATGGCAATAGACTCGCCCCCTATTACGTGGGACTAAAATTATTGCAGCACGGAGTCTGGTAATGTGCCCGGAATGGCAATAGGCTCGCCCCTTATTACGTGGGACTTAAATTATTTTGGCGAAAAGTGGGTGTAGCAATATACCTACCTCTGCCTAACTCTTCGGGGATACAGGTATATATGTACATAGGTACAGGCTGTAATCCCTGGACGCGAAGGTAAAAATATATACTGTTTAATTTATTTTTAATGCGTAGGTGGCGTCGTGATTTCAGCGGTCGCCTCACCACTTTACACTGCTCTGAGTGGTGTATGTTCAATACCCACACGAGAACAGTTTGATCCGTCTAATGTTTTTGTGTTTGTACATCTGTTTTAGAAACTGAAACATAATTGTAAATTAAGTTGGTGGTGTATTTTAAATTTGACGTCCATAAGCGTTGTCTGATAAATCTATTATTCATTTGCTCTTACCATGCCTTATACGACACACTTACACGGCTTAAAAAATGGCTACCAAGTATCTTGCTCGTATTTTTTATACAGGCGTTGTCAACTACATATGTATTGTGTATTTTATAACGGCGTAATAAATATGTATTATACTTTTAATAATGTTTTATTCAATGACGTATGCCGATGCCGTCAGACTCTTACTGAACGACTATTTTTTTACTTGTACAAACAGTGACGTCTAATCATTCGATTTACCTACAAATCAACAACCTTTAAATAACTACCCTTATTTGAACTTGAAGTTTACGAGTTTTATTTATTTACACGTGGTTACAAATAACCATTAGAATAGGAATAGGCAAACATGACATGACAAACTAAAGTGACATTTATTTCCAATATAGACGATGAACCTTAGAGTTCATGTAATAACTTCGACGAGTGTATTCTTAGATTAACTACTAGTAATTAGACCGAAGTGTCGGTAGCTACTGCCTTCATCTGTCGCATAACCGATACTCAGAGAAGCAAACAAGTCCTTGTGTTTGATGCCCACTGACGTTCCAACCAGATGAACCGATAACTTGAGGAGAGTAGTTGGTAGAGTTCAGATGGTAATATAAAAACACCAGAGCTAACAGGCCTAGTATCCTGAGTGAGACTTCATCCAGCTGTGGACTGCAATAGCCTTTTGCACAACAGGATGAAAGATGATAGTGATGATTTGTAATTTAGTTAAACACATCTTTTTCTTCTCAATTCTTCTTCTCAATTGAAAAGCTAAGATTCTTTCAAATCTGGTTCGATCACTAAACGGGCTCCAAGGCGAAACTCTAATGATGATGATAATTAACGTGCTAGTTGACTATACTACAAATAATGAGATATCCTTTGTTAGCGTTGCATAATGTCAAATCTGGCAGAAGCGTTTGACGATCTATTTGATTATTCTTTAAAAAGTTCAGGCAATAACGTAAGGTACATGTCGTGAATCCATCTTGTCTGTATTGATATGAATGACTTCTTACTTTTTAATTATCATAATCAGCTAGTCACAGTCCACTGTTTGATATAGACTTCTCCAATGGCACTAAACTGAGCTCAACCTCTTACTTGCAAGTAGAATAAGTTTAGCTTTCATGGTTTAAGAGATAGTAGAATTATTTACACTTAGTAACTATACCATAGATATATACAATAGGTTGTAAAAAGACCCTTACCGAAAACTGAAACCCCTTATTGTAGCCATCATTACGAACATTTTTTGCTTTGGCATCATACCTGGGAAATTACTGGTTCAGGAGATATTGAGGCTCAAAGTTACTATGGAAGTTTTGTAATTAAGTACGAAATTGATGCATTTACCCCGCTAACCTGTTCTATAGATGTCCTATGCACCCAAAGATTAGTAGGTATTTCGAAAATTGCACGCGTGCATTTTTTATAGCGGCTTGAAAAAAGTGAAAACTTTACAAAAGAAGTCGTTTCCCAGGTTTTATTTTTGGTTAGTATGACTTCGGCTTGGTGATGGGTCTTGTGACATCCTGTATAGTATATTAGTATATAGTCTGACTAAGGTATCCTGCTTAGCTGTATCGTATATGCCTATTAGGTATATAAGCAGACTGATCTCAAGAGTACTTTGATTTTAATATTTTTCCCAACGTATTTTTATCACAAATACTATATGTACACACATGAGCTTTCTCCAAGTTTATTCAGGATCAATTCGGTGTGTTTTTCTTTCATTATCCTCTATCGAAAGTTATCATAGGCTTGACTTCACTTGGAATCACGTCGTTTTTTATATAAAGCATATGTCAGTGCATGGCCACGCTCTGCTATTCGTATTTGTAGCCATCAGCATTTTATAATATCTCCAGCAATAGCCCTTTTAAATCATGTTATTTGAATAAAACATCGTGAGTATTAAATATAACGTTACATCAGTACCTTGGCTTTCATAGTAAAATAATCTATTCTTTATGGCTGAAAATTCTTTTTCGAAGACCACATAAAAATACTGAACATTTAAACCGAAAATCTATCACATTTCTAACATTATGAATTTTTCTCAGATGCAGGTTGAAACGCAAACATTCTCCTTCGGTACGAAGATATTTAATTCCAAAGCTTTTGAGACACCTTTCGAATTCTTTAATATGGCTATTTCAAGGAAAGTTTAAAAAAAAAATCATCATTCATCGTCATCATCATCATCAGCCTGCCATAGTCCACTGTTGGATATAGGCCTCTCCAATGGCACGCCACTAAAAAAAATATATATATAACGGGTATCATTTGCAAATGATGGTTTTCGTCCTGTGACAACGGCTGGTTTAAGAAACGTATGCTGAAGCGATGGAGCAAATATACGGTGCTTCACCTTTATTAAATTATGATGCACTCGTGTCCGACTATAAGTATATTTGACCAATTACAAAAAAATTTTTGCTGACGTCTATGCAGTAACTACCAGACGAAGTAGCTTTCAAGATTTCGTGTAATAAGTGAGTGATGGACCTTTCGTTATAAATAATACATAACGTGGAAAGCGTCGTCTTTCCGCCCATAAATGCCGAGTCTACATTTCAGCTACTTGCATTTGACAAGATATTAATGGCTGCAGGGAAGTAGGTCAAGTTCTCCGTATAAAAAACATAAGGCTCCCCTAGACAGCCATACAAGGATTTTGCACGGATGGCTACTAAATCTAACTTTATGTAACCCTTTCTGTTGTCTAGCAGACTTTTATTTAACTTGGCATCTGCCTGAGGGGATTCATTTGCAGGAAGGGTATCCCTTCTGCGTATGACCTTTTTGAAAATGACTGCCGCATTTTGCTTTTTTTGTTTGAACGTTGCTGTTTTATTTGAACTTCCGTTTGAAGGTATTGCTAGTATTGTGCGTAAATGTGAAATATATATGTAAGTGTAATATTAATTATGTTTTTCACTTCTACAGGACTATCACTGATAAAATAATGCTGTAATTTGAAGATCAGTTTTACTGAAAAATGAATCTTATCGTGCAAAATATTATAGGTTCGCTTATTTTAGAAAAAAGATCATACCTTGCAAAATGTTAATGAAATTGTTAATAAATATTCGATTCAAAAGGAAAAGTATCCAATTCTATATTCTAATTATCAAGTGGTCAAAGCTAGCAGTATTATACATGATAATATGTAATTCGCATTCGTCACTCTGAAGAAGAGTGAGTTTCACGTTTTATATATTATACTATAGACTACAGGCCCATGTCCAAAATGGATGGGTCATATGAACCACCAGGTGACGTATATAGGACGATATAAGAGCATAAAATAATAAGATTCAGCACTATGCCGTCACTTGTAAGCTGTCCAACTGAGTGCTGGAATTCAAAAGTGCAGGTAGAGTGAGTACATTTCGGTCATATATTTTTGTACGGCATTTTTACCATCGATAGATCCATGAAAAATAATAAGAAAGCGCGCAGTGCCGTAAAAAATGGTGCGCCACTAAGTCGTACGAAACGCAGTACAAAATCCTCTTTATATTAAAACCTTTGGACAATACATCAATGTCTCAAACCACAATGTTTAAATTTGTTAAAAGCTCTAGTTCTTTAGGGTCGGTACATATCTGACGAAAAATGTGTAGAGCGTATCTGCATCGGTCGCGTCAATTCTGTCAAATTAGACCTGCCACATGGCGCGTCTAGTCAGTTTCTGCGTTCAGCATCTACAGTGCGGTTGCGTTGTGTGATATTAAATTTTAAAACGCCTAACGCGTCAGTCAAAATACACGTGGTGCGTGGCGCGCGCGTCGTCGGCCGACAATGCGATGACGGAAACGGAACATATGCTGTACGCTTGACGCACTAACGCATCATCGAATAGGTGTGAAAGGTTGAATGTTTTATTATTTATTTATCTGTTTTGGCGTTACACGACCGATAATACGCGACGCATTTTCCGTCAGATATGTACCGACCCTTACAGTGTTTAGACCCGAATTTGAGTTGTCAACTCGCGAAAGCAATGGCTTATAGAATGATAAGGGTAGATGTGTGTTTAATTTGAGTCGCGTTAAATACATGTTAATGTAATTCTTTGCCTACAGTAAAATAAAAGAGGGTAATATACAATTTCGTTACTAATGAAATAGGCACTATAAGAAAAATTCTACTCGATGTCGTGACTGCATAAGGCTGTTGGGGATGCAATCTATCTATCTATATTGTCACGCCTGTCTCCCATTGGGGTAGGCAGAGACTATGGAACGCCACATGCTTCGGTTCAAACATACCTCTTTCGCTTCCTCGACATTCATTTACCTTATAATGTATGCGCGTCGGTTATGGGTACTTTTAATTTGGCCCTTTTTCAGTACGTCACCTATTTGGTCAGCGTACGTCCGCCTAGGGCGTCCCCTACCGACATTTCCATTCATTCTCGCACGATACACTCCGTTCGTATTTTTTCCTTTCATCCATCCGTTCCAAATGTCCAAACCATTGGTGATTCAAATTCTACCAATTAACGAAATAATAATAAACATTTCGATATTAGATACCTATACCTTCGGCTCTATGTCTTCATGCGCAAGAAAATGCAATTAGGGCGCCAATAGACATAATTTCTGTTACGTAACTGCACCAAGTAATACTTTGAACTACATAATGTAGAAAACTGCATAAAATGAATATTGAAAGTTCAGTTAGACTAAAAGCTTTGCTCAAACAAGAACTGAGTTTTTATTGAACGGGTTAATATAAAAGATGCAGCGTCTAGTTTGTCTTTGTAATACAAACGGCAGAATAGACAGTCTGTTATATCGACATTTCAGGGCGGAAAGAGAGTGAAAATTTATTGTTTCTTATTTGTTTAAAAAAAGAAACTCCGACTAAAAGCATAACTTCTTGGTAGTTAGTACAAGGATGAAGTTTTGGTTGGCTGGGATAACTCTAATGTGAGCATAATAGGTTTTTTGACGAAGTTATATCGGCGACATTTTTTTACGTTTCATAGGCTTTAGCGGCCGGACCCAATATTTTAAAATATGTCAAATATGTATCGCTACTGGCCAAATCGAAATATTGGAAAAGATTGTAAGTCAGAAACATAAATACTGATTTAGGAGACCAACGTGTTCAATTCCAAAGTACATATTGATAGGTATTCTAAATATACATGCGAGTCGCGGTATATTATGCTAACCGCGATATCCGCGTGACCCTGCTACTAGGAGTCATCGACGACACTGCGGTGGTTTTAGTGAAATGGCTGCGAACGTTTGCCTGAGAGAATCACACACACCTCCTCACATCATCAGCCTTTTGTTGTCCACTGCTGGACATATGCCTCTTCTATGCACCTCTTCTACCTGCGTAGAAATCGACGTTAGAGTGGCGTAGTGGACGGCTCGTTAAAGGGGTTTCCACGGCAGAAGCAAAACAAAATAAAAAAATATACTTATTTTAAGTATTCCATCAGTACCTAACAATCACAACACATGAACCGGAAGTTAAGGAGCAATCCTCTCTCATTCGTCGACACTTCATCAAAATAAATTGGTGTCTTTACTGTCAGTCTGCAAATTTTATATTGTGACCTCGGTGCGTTAAGAGTGATAAAATTACCAGGTTGCTTGATAAATCTTATAAATCTTCGTAACGTCCCGATAGGCAGTTTTGCTCCGAAACCGTCTTAGTTGAAGTGCCTATTACTTTTTATTGTATGGGAAGGACGCTTTTGAGGTACCTACCGGAAGGATTGGGTTATAACTTGAAGCTCGTTGTAAAATATTAAAATATAGCGAAACCCAAAGGGTGTTTAAATGTCGATGTTGCCGACATCGAATAGTGAAGATTATTTTACTTTACTATTTCAGTAACAACACTGTCATGATGAATTATCTAGAAGATTTGTTTCAGGAGATCTATGTTTTAGGTTAAGTGGAAATTATAAAAGAAAACATAAACACAAAGGCTCAAATACTTGCCTAATAATATCAATAAGACAATGAGAAAAATATCAAAGAAAATTATTGCCGTTTTGAAATCGAACGATGTTTATTTTAAAAATGTAAACCTACGAACTTAAAATGGTATAGGTATACCATTTTAAGTTATATATATATAAAGAAGGTTAATAAATAACATTTTAATAAATAACAAAATTTTAATTCAGCAGCTTTTCATTTTGCTTGTGAACATTTTACATTTTACTATATTAACATATTTTGCAAGCCCATTAAAGCAAAAATTATTCAGAATATTGAAAACGCTGTGAATTCGGAAAGTATTAAAGTCAACGAGTTAAGTATGCAAATATAAACAGCCAGATTGTGCCACATACGCACGCTGGTACGTAACATTTAAAATTTACAAGCCATTTTATATATTTTTGATGACCATGACGTAAGTGATTATAAGGTAAACAATCATCTCTATCGTCCTGGCGCTATCCTGGTTGCATTCAAGATAAGTCCTGGCGGCCAGGGTCCGCTTACTAGTCAGTCGTTTATTTTCAGACGCGCTGGGAAGTCAATAATATCACAATGGTTTTTAGTAGGTACGTAGGGCAAACTTACTCCCACATACCCTAAATTCACTTATGTTTGGGTGGCAGAGAAATATTCATTTTTTAATGTCTTGTAAGAAAATATTTCGACTAACCCCATATGACAAACAAATATAATAAGAGATATTATCAAAACTTACAAAATTCATATGGTTTATAAATATTTGTGGCTATTCTCGTTAAGCGTAGCGATCGATTCTAATTACATCGTTGCGGTGTACCTCTAATTTGTGTCGGTGTTAACACCCGGAAGCTTTCAAAATTAATATCAGAAAACGGAACGCAATTTATGATAACACTGCTAATTAATTCAAGTTGGGGTTTCGTTGAAATTTGAAATTGATCTATCAATACGAAGTATTAGTTAGTCATAAAATGTTTGAAGAATTAAGTTTAACAGATATCAAATCTCAGAAATAAGATGTATGTAGTATGTAGGTATCATCATCATCAGCCTTTAACAGTCCACTGTTGGACTAGGCCTCTCCTTTGAAAGGAGGAATTGGCCTACTATACCACGCTGGCCAAACGGGTTTGTATCAAGTTTTCCTTCTCTTACAGTGCTGTTCTCTGCATAATGCATGCTCCCTCTGTCGGCTCTTACGACACCAATGGGATGATAGGTATATGGGGTGGTGAAATTCCGTATTCTTAATCCGTCACCACACGGACCATATGTATGTAGGTATATTAAAGACAAATTCTGAAGCTAGATTAAATTGCCATACACCTACTTCATAAGGGTGGCAACTTATTACAATAAGTGGCTTACTACAGGTCAAAAAAAAAAGATCCTGATGGATACGTACTGTTGTTCTAAGATATATACGATATAAATCTAAATAGGTTTACATATAATCACATCGACCACAAATTCATACCAAGAACTGACACGTTTCAACGGCTCTTATAGTGTAAAGTTGTCACAGATAGATACAGTATCGAATGGACACAATCAACAAACACCTAGGAACACACTAGATAGTTTGTTTAACCATACTTTACCGACGTTTCTAGTTATTTCAGTGGAGTTACAAAGGTCGCAGGGTAGTCGTTCAGTGGAAAATATTGGTGAACAGGTTGAATTTAGAAGGTCAGAATATTCGTAGATATAGTGAATAGAGGGTTGGTTAGAACAAAATTATAGTGTTTATCTGTTGCTACACTAAAATAATTTTAAGTGTAGGTATTCTGCATATTAGTAGTATAGAGTAAAATCTTGGAGCTCGAAACTCTTTTTTCAGTGTCGGCAATGGACAAACGAGTCCGTTGCCTACCTGATTACAAGTAGTAACCCTGGCTCATAGACATAGTCGTGGGTGTAAAGATAACCAAGCTAGTACCTATCGTGAGGATGGAATAAAGAATAGATGAGAGGAGCAGGAGGTGGGCGAAGGAAAATTGGATGGGACCTATCTGGCACTCTCTCTCACCGAACGCAACGTTACAGTATAGATATTGTTACTTTGCGCAAATATTCTGTGTAAGGCAAATACTTCCGCTATGAGCAACGCGTGCGAAGGGGTAGCCCTAAGTAAAGTGGGTGTAACTGCGGGTTCAGCTAGTATAACATAAATAAGTAATAATATACAGAATATCGAACAACCATATAACTTATATGCCAACATAAAGATATTAATATGACATATCGCCGTAACGGAGCGGTGTCACAAATGTACGCGTCACACTCAGCTGCACACGATTTAACTGACTCGCTCAATTGAATGACCCGGGATTAATGACTCGGAGAGATTAAGTACGCCACAACCGTCAATTTCATTTTTTTTTTGCTACAATGGTTAACAGGAAAAGGGCTTTTTGTTTAGGAATAAATTTTATTCGGCTGATTAATATTGTGACCAAACTTTTTTTTGACGAACCTTATATCTAGACAAAATCGAAGCCAAGAAAAGTAAGAAGAAAATTCGAAGAGTAAAACGTAAATTCTTTTTAAATTTGATTAGGGAGAAGATGTTGCTGTTATGCTGTTCTCCATGTTGATACAGTCAAATACGCTAGAGACGCAGTTAGTTGAGGCTGCTTACCAAAATTGCGTGTATTTTTCTCTTCTTAATTCAACAGTTTCCTAGTTGCCCACGCCCTAAGTATTCCAAATATTCCAATACACGAGGTCAGAATTCAAAAACATTTGCCTCATTTTAAAAACCCCAAAAAGTATATCAACAAGTCTCCAAAAAATTCGGAGCAAGCATATCACATTCCCAGTACAGCGCGAAAACTGTCCAATCTCTCCGCATGTTCGTCGTCATGTAAAGAACGGACGGGACAGTACTAGATTAAAACGAAGTGCTCGCCTTTTGTGTACCAGTTCCAGTGCTATTCACCAATAGCGTTTGCAGAGCGAAGACTGTTATGTGCACAATTTGTAAGATGTTCCGCGTAGAGACAGACGACTGGATCTCATATGTGATACTATTTTTAAGCGACTTCAAAAAGGAGAAGGTTCTCGATTCGACGACTATCTTTTTATCAATTAAAGTATATTGTAATAGTGTCTGCCACTCTGACTCTTTTGTATTGTTAAAGAGGTCGTAACTTGAGTTCTTTTAAGGTTCAAATTGTAAGTTATCGGTTCTGATTTTTAAATTTATTGATGTTAACGTTTAACTTGTAGATCTACTGAATAATCATCCAATGTCTTTCGTGGTAACACTTTTTGGAGAATCTATTCGATCTTAAAAGATTATGAGACATTATTTTCGTAAGCTGTATGTGAATATATCAGTTACATTGCTACTACAAAAGCAATAAAATTATACAGGTTAGGCGAATAAA
Organism: Euclidia mi; assembly: GCA_944739405.2. Classification (NCBI taxonomy): domain Eukaryota; kingdom Metazoa; phylum Arthropoda; class Insecta; order Lepidoptera; family Erebidae; genus Euclidia; species Euclidia mi. Next base: position 27,425,046 of record OX123201.2, read on the forward strand.
ACACTAAAACTTACCAACTACAAATTACGTACTAATATAAAAAAGCGTCACGAAGAAAATACATTAAAGTAAGTTTATTTCATTACAAAACATAACAATAGTCTTCAACAGGTCATTCGTGAGGTATCATAATAGTAATATTATGTTGTACTAACGTGTTTACTTTGTAGAATAACACTAAGAAAATGTTTCTCAATTGCTTTTAGTTGCTAAAGTGCTCTTACTAGTCTTGTATTTTCTCCAAGTTTGGACAAGTTGTTCATAATATTTTTGCCATTTCTTTCAGCGTTCCGTGTGTTTCGGACAGTTTACTTACTTTTTGACTGATATATTTGTGAAGCCGTTTGTAACAGGCTAAACATACATTCCCGAAATACAAAAAAAATATTTTACGATATAACAAATTACGATTGTCATAATATTTAGGGTTATGATATTCACCTAGGTATGGCCATTTTGGTAGATTGTTCACCGTATTCTAAACGATAATTATTTTTTTTGTAATATTTAGTCGCTAAGCTCTGCACGTCCAAATTTCAATCATTATACAAACTGGGCTTGTAATAAAATATGATCCAATGAGAAAATTGAAATAGACCTTCGTTAATCGCTTCAGGCTAGTTCAAATTAATTTTGTTTTGTAAATTGGAACCTGTTTCATTAACTTACACTGCTGAATATACAATCAAATCATTGCGCGTGCGGTATTTCACCTTTGACATACATTCAGTTATATCCATTACTACATATGTAGTTATTCGAATAATCTGCGTGACATTGGTTTTCACGTTTCGCATAATACCTGTGATAGGTACTTGGAATTGACGTGTTGACGTGTCTGTGGGGACGCGGACGCGTTGCTGTGAATATCATACGGGCATTATCAACACGGGTTTGTTGATTGATGGATCAACCATGTGAACAAATACCTATACCTAGTAATAGAGTTTTAGCTAAAATATGGAAGTATGGTATAATTTTATATAGAACTAGACTTTACTCGCGTCTCCACGCGCTTAAATTATACACTTAAATCTGCCTCAAGAATCACACTGCCTATTTATAGCTGCTAAAAATGTACATGAACCCGTTCGGTAGTTTTAAGTTTTAAATGAGTCGGTATAAACTTTACGTTCAGAATTGAATTGAAATTTATCGCGGAGGCTTTTAGGCATTTCCGCCAAATTACCGGTATCAAGTTTCAATGTCATTTACACTAGCAAAAAGGCTCGACGAAAAACTAAATTACCAATAAAAAGCAAATTAATGGTAAAAACCAAATGCTTTCAATGTAAGTTACTACTACTTGATGAAAAAGGACAAAATTAGTGGCATAAAAATGTAGTCCCTTCGATAACCATCTCATAAAATATAAAATAAAAAACAACGTTATTATTATGTATGCACATATAAATGTTCTGTAACAATACTTTTTGACCACAAGTTGTCTGATGGAATGACTGTAATAAATTATCCATCTCCGCAACTGTTTACACTTTAATTAATATTATACGTTTAGTAACATTTGTACTTATAGATACGCAAGTTACGCAACGTAGAACAGTAACGTACAAATTAATTACAACTACAACAACTTACATTAATCATTGCTGAACATTTACAAATGTTGGTTGTATATTGTAGACCACTAAGCTATAGGTACGTGGAGTTAGTCGAGTCAAAAGGAATTGCGTACTTACTGCCAGTACGCTGCGTGTCATAGTTTCTTCGTCCGGCCAAATTATACCAAAAACAGAGGTGAAGTTAGGTACAACAATTAGACCCAGCTGAGAATTTGTAGGATTGTTCAAAACACCGTTATAAATGAAATTTAAGAAATGATCATCGATCCGACTTATAAATAATTGTATAATCAAAAATTTGTTGAGCACGTTTATATCGTAAAAAATACCGCGGTGAAAACGTTTTTGTGACTTTTGAGGATTTTCCAGGTTTTATTTATGACTAGAGGACGCCAGCGGCTTCGCACGCACATCTTTTCGAATTTCCCGCTTGATTCGCCTGATCCCGTGGGAATTTCGGGAAATCCCGTCTTAGTGCAGCCCTGCGGTCCCCAAGGAACATACATGCTAAATTTCATCTTCTTGCGACCAGTAGTTTCGGCTGTAGCGTGTCTGTCAGTCAGTCAGTAACGCAAGGATTTTATATATTAAGATGGTATTTTGAACAATCCTACCGATTTTTAGCTGGATACGAATTATTGTACCTTCGGGATGTCTAAATTGACTATACTAACTGTGATGTATAAATTATGGTCCGAGAACAATACGACGCATATACCTACCACCCAGTTCAAGACACACCCGTATACACATGCGGAGACTGCTTGTGTGGACTGCCCATGTGTTTTGGAAACACAATGTTTAAGCTTAAGTAGTACAGTTTGCAACAAAAGTCGCTTGCACACTTCAAAATTTTCACTTAGTCTTTTATGAATTAAATCTCTCCGATAGTATTATAATTATAAATTATTATAATCAGACTTCTTAATTAATAAATCTTGATTTTGTTAAGGTTTCTTCGTCTAAACTCCTACGAATCATTGATAATAACCAATATTTGGGATTATAAAACCATTCTATATCACGTCAAAACTTAAGTTGCTAATCGTACGATGGCATGTAAGTTGAATGACTCAATCTCTTGAAAATGTTGTAAGTATGTACTTAACGTTTCAAGGTAAAACTGAGCAGTAAGCTTAATAGGTGTGTCATTTTTTATAACATGTCTGGCGGTTTCTGACAGAGTAAGTAGATAAATAATAAATAACATACACCTCTTGGTCTCTGCACTCGCTGGAACGAAATATTGGAAATAAATGCTACTGAAGTCATGAAAAATTTTCTTACGAAAACACAAAACTTTTAAACTTTTTTGCCACACTCTTTTAATTTATTTATTTAATGGTAAGGCAGACCAACAGCTGAGAAATACATATTATTAGCATCAATTATATAAAACAGAGAGCTATAATTGCTCTTCAATCATTTCAATAATTATTTTTAATCTAGCTTCATTGCAAAGCTTCTGGAAGCAGCAAGATCGTGCAAAAGGCGTGTCGGGCTTAAGGGATATAAGGAAATCGCATTAAATCATAGAATTTAAGATTTCTTATAAGTTAAGTTTGTTTTTCTTTGCTTGCAAGAAAGGTCTTTCAATCTGAGTCAACGCATACATAGCAAGAACTGTAAAAAGTATTACTTATACCTAATTGGTTGATCACATAATTCTTCCGATACCGTCTACCGGAGTTCGCAGTATTATCTGTCCCTCACTAAATCTATAATCCTTTTCTTCTTAGCAAAACCTGCTCTAACAAAATAAATTGCTGCTTTAAGTAAAAAAATGACCCTGTTTATTACCTTAAATTACAATTTATTTACATTACGAGGTAAAATATTCGGTTAGATAAAGCCAATGAAGGCCTTAAATACAATGTTTCGGAAATAAACTGATAAGCACAAACAATTTAGTCCAACCCTTGTCAGGGCTCGGTAAGGCTTTTCAGTTCATCTATGGCGAAGTTACCACTAACGAGTTTCGCTTACTACCTCAAACTATTATCTGTGTCGGCTAAATTACGTTGACCACTTTGTTAGTATTATGACGTCACATCGACTCACTCAGTATATTCGCATGACATGATATTATGAACGCTGTCTATGTACATGTACCTGTATGCACAGATAATATAATACTATACTACTGTAGGTGATAAAGAAAATGATACCTAGCAGTTTAAGTTACTCGAGTTAAATGGTATTATTTACTATTGTTACTCGAGTTGAATGGTTTACTTATTTACAGCATATATATCTATTTTATATACTACTAGCTTTTTCCCGCGGCTTCGCTCGCGTAAATTCGGGGTTCTCTAGTTATAGTATACTTATCATCTATGTTCGGGGTAAAACAAATCTCCTTTATTGGGCGGATATACTTTATAACTGCAAAAAGTATTTACACATACAAACTACTTAGTACTAGTACTTAGTACTAGTCTTAGTTTAAGACTTAGTAGTACTCAAATGTTATCCGGTATCTGTGACGTTTCGCTAGAGTGGCCAATATGGCGACTGTGATTTGTCTGTCAGAACCATTAGAATTTAACAAAATACTCGACAATCCGAATTTTGCGGATATATGTTGTCGACTCGAAATATTATTTTTTTTATGTTTTATTATTCAGGTAAGGTTTCGATGTACTCCTTGACGAAATTATTAATATAAGATTTGACACTGCGATAGCAGCGCAGTCTGTCGGTTCCAATGTGAAACATTCCGAAATCCACAACTACTTACAAATTAAAAATTAAGTAAAACAACATTTTCCAGTGGACTAAATTGTGAATCTAAACCATTCTCAAGTCCCCTGGAATACACACAAAAAATTTCATCAAGATTGGTCCAGTCGTTTAGGAGGAGTTCAGTGACATACACACGCACACAAGAATATATATATTAAGATTAGCCCTTACTTCTATAATAATATAACCTTTTTTATCAATGAGCTATTTAATGATTTATCGCGCTTAAATTATTATGGATAGGTATATGTGGGTATATTTTGATATCATATTATGCATAATTTAAATATGCCTTCATCATGTCAGTCTAGAGACAGGCATACAGGATGGGCCTCCCCCAAGGTTCTCCACACAGACCGATTTTGAGCCGCCCGCATCCAACCGCTTCCCGCGATCTTCACCAGATCATCGGTCCATCTTGCGGGAGGCCTACCCCTGCTGCGACGTGGTCCGGTACGTGGTCGTGCCGGACGACGGATGCCTTAGTACATAATTAAATGCTCATATAATTATTATCATGTTAGTTAAACATAATTATAAAGCCACCTGGTTTCACAGTACCTACGAACGAGATTTTTAGCTTCATCTAATGGATTATATTTTCAATATTTCAGCATAATCAGGATTTCTCTTTCAATATTTCAGGATTTCAAACTGAAGCAAACACTTCAAAGTAACGTTTTTTTTAAATAAAAACGCTATGATGTACCTACACAAGTTTGCATAACCGATCTACATATATATGTGTTACACAATTTCCCAGCAATATGCGTAGAATAATCACGGGTCCCTATTGTGTGGGTCAGAAAAGTGCATGCCGCGGCCCTACGTACTACGATTATGACATCGTGACACAAAGAATCGAGAGTGACCTCTTTCCGTGGCCTAGTTCGCGCTTAGGCAATACCAAATTTTCCAGCAGATCAAATGACAAAGTAAGCACCCTACTATTTACAGTAGTTTTCGCTTCCATAGGGTTTTTCCAATTACGTAATGGTTGGTAGAGAAAACAGAAAAGGTGGAGGCTTCTACCGCATCATTATGGAGTACTCGTAATTATTATATACAAATACGAAAGTGAGCTTTGTGGCCCTTTCGACACGTCTACAACCGTAGTTATACTTTCACTCACGACGAGTAATGGTACGATTTTATCAACAGAGAGCGAAATGCCTAATTAAGTACAACAGGTAGATTAATAATAGGAAAGATTACTAGCGCTGAACGAATAAGTACCTAGCTTTCAAAGTAAACATTTTGCTATGAGCTTATTAATATAAGAAAAATAAAATAACGATTTTTTTATAACAAAAGTATCATTTAATCGAAACATTCTACTTGTTGACATACAATTTTAACTTTCAATGTTAATAATTTTAGAATTATACCTGTTATGAATATTCCATAGGCAGATTTTGTTGACACTTAAAAGTGATCTCGTAACACTATCAGGCACCAATCATATATAACGCCCAAATATATATATATATATATATATATATATATATATATATATATATATATATATATATATATAAATGGTTTATTGTACAAATTAAGTGTAGTCTATCCTGTGTTTGTAACCCGGACAAACCAGGAAAGCATTTTTTAAATTGCAGCTCGGCTGTCTATCAACCAAGAACTTAACTGCCTAATGGATGACCACAGAAGCTTTTAGGCCGACCTCACATACACTCTGTAGTTCAAAGTGAACGCCGGGCGCACGCCGAACGGACGCCGAGCGTACGCTCGAGGAACGCTGATGAACAATGTGAGGGAGGCCTTAAACTACATAGTTATCCATTTATTGCCTCATAAAGCGATATTTACTGCGTTCTTGACATTGTACATTTACGTCATCATGTGACAATATTCAGTATACAATCCAAGGCGGTCGTCAAGTTCAAGGTTACGTATAATCAGATAAATCTTGCGTCAACAAAGGAGGTCGGCGTGCTACTATTGAGACCGTTCCGAATGACTCCATTGCGTCAGATCGCCGTGCCCTCTTTACGGTGAAGTACCTACGTACGGACGTATTCAATGTTTGGGTTGGCCGTAAACAGCTTTCGAAATAGTTATGACGTTGACTCTTGACGTCAAGAGCATGTTGACATCTTAAAAGGGAAATACCGAAACATTTTTAAAGAAACCTTTTCTATATCAGATCTGTAAACAATAGTGAATATATTTCTGTGTTGAGTGTTGTTATGTAAAATAGAAGTGTTTCTGTGGATTATCGGCTATTGCCGCACTTAACAATTATCGTCAAAGTGGGTTCTAATTGCTAGCGAAAGAATAACAAATCATGTAAAGTCAAACAAATATGTTTTTAATTGCACTGATATAAAAACGAAGATCATGTCATTTAGAAATAGTCATAACATTTTTGAAGTAGTAAGCTCAATTCTACCTGTTGTATTTTAGTTTGCGATTTGATACCTTGAATTTCCCTTTGGGAATGCGTCGTCGCATGCATTGGTAGGCGAGGTATCCAGGCGAGTGCTATTTAATAATAAACTCAAATACTGGCTGAATTAAACGGCTGGCTAAATTAAACGTTCACTATGTTACTTGGTATACATAGTAAGTATCTTCTGCCTTAAGATCTAAGGACTTATTGGGAATATCCTCATTACCTGAGAACGCAAATCTATCAAGTATTTATCTAGTTCCACATAATATACTTCTTATTTTTAGAATGCATCTACTTTCAATCTCTGTACTTCTCTAAGATAGACAAAAATGCCTAAGGCAATAAGTAAAAAAGTTGTAAATAAAATAATATACTTATTTTATTTTAAGAGTGCCAATCAATATACACTTGGCATTAGCTTTTTCAGATTACAAAGACTATTCTAAATGCGTGTAAAAACAAGTGTAAGTGTTCCGTGTTCCTAAAGTTTCCAAATCGCTCATCTATAAAACTGCAGAGAAAGTACTTAACAATGTTCCGAGCAGTTCAAAAGATCATATCATCGCAATTCCCGTATCAAGTAAAGTGTAGCTAGCAGAACAGCTGAACAAGCGATAGTTGTTACTATAAGTTCTCTCGATGTCTGGCTACGTAGAAAGTTCTCGACTCGAACAATACGAGGTACGTCGATACTGTATATTGTTAGCAAAGTATTACTGCCTTCGGTCAAAACTATGGGAACTCTGATGGTATTCAACATTGAGTTCCACTGCTAAAATCAAATTAATAGTTTCGTATTACTACGGATTAATGAGTTTTACAATGTCGAATGGCCTTTTAATATGGACTCTGGGAATATAAGAGACACTGCTTCGCATTTTGGCAATTCTTTTCTAGGCAATAATTGCATTCATGTGATTATATTAGTTCAGCAACTTAAAACAAACATGTATCTCGAATCTCCGAAGCCATGGATAGATCGAATATTGAAACCGGCGGCTTCTGATATAAGATCGGGTTTTGACAATCCGCGTATAATTGCTACATTAACTCAACATACTAGGTCTTGTTACCTAGTCTTCTTCCAAAAAGTTTCTTCTACCAAATTTCGATTGTTGATACTGGTGTTTGATATAAAGTACCTACGCAGCGTTCGGTCACTGCATCTAGCCAAATGCCGAAAAGCAACCCATTATCAAAAAACATTTTTTGTTACCAAACTAGTACAACAACTATGAGAACTCGAAAGCTATTCATCATTTGGTTGCGCTGTGAAAAACGATTGCCGGTTAATTTGAAATTATTAATTAACAGTTAGTCAGCAGTTAATCAAAGTTTTATTAGATATTGATCGCTGCATTGGGCCGTTTAATTAAATTATATATCCGACATGGTCGTTGACATGTGCTGCTGCTTCAATGACGTAGCCTTAGGCGTAGTGGCGAGGTACCGTTTAAAATTAAATGATCGGCAAATGTTAATAGATTTCTGGAAGCTATGTAGCTCCGCATAGTCAACCTTGGTAACGAGCATAGCACAGAGCTCGAAGAATCGATGGCTGTTGGGACAGAAAGGATTTGTAGTGGTGGCCACGCATCGGACGACGCAGCGGGCTGCATGTCTAAAATTTTGAAAATCATAACAAGACAAGAGGCAGTAACTCATAGCCTTCTGCAAAAGTAGTCAATTTTAAGGTATGACGCAGTTCATGTCTCTTTGTCTGCGTATGACCTTTGATATATCATAGAGCAAGTACTGAGAAAGGAAAAGGTAACAAGATGAGAATGTTATTACTATTAGTTTAACTTTGCTCGAGAAAAGTTCAAACGTACGCAATAACAGTTGTGGCCTTGTTAGTCGTCGACTTACTTTTCAGTTTATTGTTATAGTTCTTTAACTTTAAATGCGAAAGAGTTGGTTTGTTTAGATTTTCCTTTGTTTATAGAATTTTATATCAGTGCCAAGCTTTCCATGGCCACTAATTAAACTATACACGACATACCTGGGTCAGTTGTAAGGTATCAAATATAACATTGGGGACTAAGCTAGGTGTAAGCCGCTTGAAACCGGATCTAACCTTGCCTGGGCGGCCTGAATCTAAAGTTCAATACCCGCAGAGTAGCCATTAACCTACTTTTTCAAAGGTGCTGATCAGATACACATATAATAATTTATTTCACGTTAGGAAGGTAATTTTAAAACTACTAGATTTCGCTGCAATTCCAATTGTGACCGCAACCGTCGCGTCGAGTCACTACTATTAAAGTTTGATAAAAGTTTAAAGTCTTCTTTACACACATATTCTGTTGATTATTTTATGTGGTGAATAAATTCAAACTCCATTGCAATCAGTAGCAAACTAACTTAGTAGAAATGTTATAAAGCTATGTATTGATCAAAAAGTAATATCGAACAAAAAGACAAGACATGATTTTATAACAAATTCCAATATGATACGACACGGCATAGACACATATTCCAGGCAATTTATGGTAAGGCTGCATTCTTTGCTAACTCTATAAATAAAATAAACTCCGACTGTAACAGCACTACGCATTTTTTACGATAATAAAGTTTGATACGAGAATGTTGATTGTTTGCAATATCAATGCATTTGTAGGGGCTGTTTGCATTGAACAGGCATTTCAGTTTCATTATATTTTCGCTTTAAATTAACTGTAATTTAAGTAACATTATAGCATAAATTTTTTGAGAAAATCTTAACAATTATATAACATTCAATCATTTGTCTGACGACATTTTAAAGATTGAAAATTTCGGTATTAAAAACACTATCTATTAGATAAAATACCGTTCGTAGCTAAAACGTATAATTTGAAAGCAATACAATCTAAAAGATAAAATACTGTTCGTGCTAATGGTAAATGCATTACCAAAGAAATAATTAGAATATTTATGTTTAAATATTATGAAGACAAAAACAATTTTGTTTTTACCTTAATTCATCTTTCCTTGAGGTACCTTTATTATTATTTAATAAATGTTATGCAAAATACTGATGGAGCCCGTTTCCAAGAGTTCCATAGTCCATAAGTATTATATAAGTATATTTATTTAATATGTAGTTGTTTGTTTGGTAGCTTTCCTAGAATAGCACCTGTTTACGCAATATTCCCTATTTTCCTTACATAATATTACGTAAATATTATTCAGGAAATATTTAACCATGAGTGATGACGTCAAAACTATTAAACCATAGATTATATCTCAAAGGTTACAGGAAACTATCACAATATTGAAATAGCTTCTACTCTATAATATTAGTTTAATATCAGAAAAACTGAGTATTTTTTACGCCTTGTCCAATAGCCAATAGGCTACTGTCACTATAACATTCTGCCTAGTTCCATACACTAAGGTCGGTGTTCACCGACACTTTATCTTGGTTATCTTTCCGTTAAATTAATCTGGCAATGCACGCGCGAAACTAAATATGCAAGTTAACAGTTGGTTTTTCGATCGCCGGTTATATTATTGTCGGTGAACTTGGGTCTAAGCGGAATACTATTTCTTTAAAAATATATATGTGCGAATTTATCCATTGTCTAGTATCCATAATACAAGTTCTGTTTAGTTTGGAAGCAAATTATTTTATGTGCATATGGTAAAAAGAATCTAATTCAACACTATGTTATTTATCACGGCAACCCTATATAACTAATATAATTAATAACGAACAATACAGAAACTTTAAACAACATTGTGATTTGTATAGTGATGCTCGGTTTGGGAATCGAACCCACAACACTTGTGGCAGTGTTAATCCTAGTTCATCAAGTTACATCAATAGAATCGACATCGTTACGGCATGGTTAGTATTATTCTCCTTATCTACCGAATAGTCTAACACCTCATTGCGTACATACTTTTGGTAATTTAGCATTACGATAAAAAGCATTATCAACAAAATAATACATGTTAATATTTATGCGGTTAGGAGAGCGGTAGTTGTGGTATTTCCAAGGTCGTTTTTTTGCAAATAACTGTTACGAATTGTATTAGAACAAGGAAAAAAATCTACTACAATTGTAATACTTATGTAATTGCGATATCGTGAGGATGGATGGATGTTTGTTATTCTTTTACGCAAAAACTACTGGGCAGATTTTAATAAAACTTTGCAGTAATATAGCTCATAGATTAGACTAGCATGTAACCTTTTGTCGCGATAACCTACACACACACAGGCACGCCATGGTCTAACTAAACCAAAACTAGTTCTTGTTATAAGTGTTTATTTGTTTAACTGCGATATTCACGGGATGTCCTAAGCAGGAAAGTCCTAAGAAGACTGCCTCCGTGGTCTAGTGGATAGCGTATGCGACTGCTGATTGGAGGTCCCGGGTGCGATTCCCGGGTCGGGCAAAATGTGTTACTGGGTTTTTCCGAATTCTCAGTAGCAGCACGGAGTCTGGTGATGTGCCCGGTAACGGCAATAGGCGCTTACGTGGGACCTAAAAATTCATGGCGCAATGTGGGTGTAATAGTACACCTCTGCCTATCCCTTCGGGGATACAGACAAACGTGAGTCCTAAGCAGATCTATAACTCGAACAAAATCATTTTCATTTGATAGATTGCTTACTGAGAAACGTATGTAATTTATCTTCACGTTGTGAGAGAAAGTAGTGAGAGAGAGAGAGAATCATAACATAAATATCAACAAATGTGGTAATTTCTATACAAATGACGATTATAAATAAAATTTGACGCAGCCGCAAACCACGTGGAAAAATCGTTTGCATTTTAAAATCAACAGCGCCAAAGATGCATGAGTACACTGTGATCTTAGTAGGTACCCGTAGCTGCAATTATGAGAGATCGGCAGATGGTAAAAAAATTAGAGCAAGACTATGAGTTTATGTTATCAAAAACATGCTATAACCACAAAAAATATGTTTACTTAAAATTCTACTAGGTGAGAATCCTGTGGCGCGGGGGACATTGAAAATATTCAATCATCGGACACAAACCCGCAAACCCGGAACAATCGGAATCGGTCGGAATATAAAAAGAAATGACGACCAGTTGGCGCAGCGGGAGTGTATGCGACTGCTACGCCGAAGGTCGCGGGTTCGGTTCCCGCTCAAGTCAAACATTTGTGTGCATGAACATGGATGTTTGTCTTGGTCTGGGTGTTTCTATGTATAATATGTACATATTTACAAAAAAATGTTTGTTTGTTGTTTTTCGTGTGAGTGTGTGGCCAACTCTAGTGTCGGAGTTTTCAGACCGCCCGAAGGCCTTCGACATGGCCTAACGATTCTTAACCTGAGACAAGGACCGGGACCGACAGCTTTACGTGCCCTCCGAAGCACGGTAGCGCTCAGAAGTAAATGCCACACGTGGTCACCCATCCAAGTGACGACCTATGAAAATGTTGCTTAACTTTGCCGATCTGTAGCGCTCATAGCGAGACTTGGCTTGCGTTCGTAACACAAAAAAAGTAAATATGTAGGTATGTTTATCCATTATCTAGTACCCATAACACAAGCTCTGCTTGCTTATTTATATTATACTATTCCAATACCTATAAAAGTATAAGCTAGGTACATTGCGGTACAACACTCAAAACCGTCATTACAGACAACCTTTGAATCGTTACATCTTATACTTAACATTTAAGTGCTAAATTAAGCAAAGTAACCACTGAGGAAGATAAAAGACAAACTAATAAATTATTTATTCATACATAACAATGTTATACGCTGACTAAACAAAGCGAACATTTGTAATGTATGGATGACATACATACTCATACATACAAATGTGCATATCGTGGAGTTACATTGTATGATATGTAGGGTGCATAGGGTTCCCACCAAGAACTTAGGGTCCCAAGCCAACCTCACCTGCAAGTGGTGCACCTGCCGATCAACGGACGAGGCTCTGGCAAACAAAATGTCCCAATAAGCGGCAATAGGCTCGCCACCTATTACGTGGGATCAAAACACTGGCGAAAAGTGGGCGTTTAATATGCCTCTGCCTACCCCTTCGGGGAAACAGGCGTGAGTCTATGTATGTACATTGTATGAAATTTTGCAAAACAGTTGTAGTTTAAAAATTGCATGGCTGATAACCGTTGCAGACATGACACATTGCTTTAAGTAGTTGCGATAGCTACATCGATGAGACATTGGGTTACCAAAGTATGCTACATATCTGGTATTCCCACATGCAGACGACATAAGGAAGCAATTATAGGACCTAGGGTTTTTTATCTTTACGTTGGAAACCCAAATTATCGGGCAACCAGGGATAGCGAGTATTCGGTGACGTTCGGGACCTACCCATAAAACAACCGCGGTGTCCGTCGATATTCTGTACTGGTATAAGCTTGCCTAGCGTATTTTTTTTTATAGACTCACGCCTTTATCCCCGAAGGGGTAGGTAGAGTAGGAGATACGTAAATGCATTTCCTCATGTGTATCTTAGGTCAATATACTATCGATGTGTCGTTCAAGGGAAGTCAAAATATTTCCTTAAGTTACATACATCCGTTGTAATTCCTCGACGATTATCAACGGAAGTAAATCGATAGTAATTAATACAATGGTACATCGTCACTTACTTTTGACCTTCAAACCTAAATTAAACTTTTTACTTACCTGTCTATCCAAACTAACTCATTTGGGGACTTTAAATTCCCATAACGTGACGACTAGACATGCCTATAAATATAGTACCTATACTTTTATAATATGTCAAAGCAAATATCATAAGGTCATGTGAGGTTAATCGAAAAATGTACTTACTAAAGCTTTATATTTCCTTGTACCAGGCGGTGATACGTAGAATACATATTAAACTAGAACACTAACGTATTCCATTAATCTATCTATAATCTTATCTAAGAAAGTATCTAAATAAATACAAGATCAGGTCGCAGACTTTAAAATAAAATAAAGTAAATGTCCTTACCTCTTAACAACAGCTAAAGTTGCACCAACAGTTAATCCAAGATTAAAAGCGCTCATCCACAGTAAAGACATGGCTACTGCTTGCTAAAGCTGAAAGGCCTCGATAGCGAAACTTCGAGACACTCACAACCGAACTGTACCGTTCATCACGTACCAAGGCACAACACTACACGTTCCAAATTCGAATACAAGAACAAACAGCAACAATCAAAATAAAAAAATGATATACGATCTAGTTTTGACAGATGTTTTGTTTCAAAACAAAGCACTTGACGTTCCAAATAAATTTTAAATAAAAAAAGAAATAATTCTAAAATCAAATTTAAATGTTATTGTCTATTGACAGTTCCTTTTTCAGAAGGCTCAATGTAACCGTCGAAAAAGGTGTAATTATAGTTTTAGAGGTTATCTGTAAGAGTTTTAATACTCGAGTAGCGAGTACAGGCGACCGTGAACGAGTGGCGTGGTTGGCCTGTCCTTTACAATATAAACCAGCAGTTTCCCCCCGCGCTCGGTTCAACTAACGTAACTACCAAGCATATATACCCACACGATAAGTTTGGCTCCAATGTGCAATGTTGCATCTAGAAATAGTAATTGACTTGTACTGTTTCTCTACGGTTTGCGAAGATGGTATTGGCCATGACATGCAACATTGCAATCGCATTGCTGACGTAGAGTATACAGAGAAAACCTATAGTACTAATTTCGTAAAATTTGACTGTGTTTCTGACTCGCGAGGCAAACCCAACATTTTATGTTCTATCATAAGGTCTAGAGCCAACATATCCAACGGAGCTTAATAAAAAGAATCTAAAATTCTTAAAGTACTGCATTACATTTTCGCGCAAGTAACACTTTGAAACTTAGCTATAGGTTTACAATTAGAATGTTTTTCTTAAATTTGATGACTTAAAAATTAATGGAAAACCATTGATTTTACAATTATTTTTAGCACTTCGCGAGCTTGAAATTAGCTGGTATAGTCACCAAAATTGTCGAATTTAGTAATGACTGTTTTTGACACAGAACTCCGACGCGCGGTATTGAAAAAGCCTTTATAATTAGCCACAAAGAATACCATATTTTTCACCAGCAATTATGATAATGTAAGTCAAAGAATATTTAGATTATTTATTTGTAAATCTAATATATATATCTGTCTTTTAACCACCATGTAGATAGTAACTACCTATTTTTATTGATTAATCGTCGCAATGCCAAAAGTTTTGATACTAATCTATGGACTCCAAAACTCCAAATCTGCAAAACCAACAGTAGATTTTCTTTCCAAATTCCGACACTATAATTATATCAGTCGTGTCCAAAAATATTACAACACATACACATTATTCAAAGAAGATTACCTATACAAAGCCCTTTGTCTCAACCAACTGAATATCAAAAAGAGCGAGCTAGATTCTAAGCTAAATTTTCCGAAGTGCATCCTTCCCGGCCACGTTGTTGCGCAATAAGATACATCGCCATGTACATATTCATACGGCATCACAAAGGGAAGCTCTCGAGAGTAATCTACATATTCGCCATGCAAGCTTATGACTCTTTAAACGGCTTTTCACAAAGCTGAGACTAAGATATGTTTGAAACGTTGGATGGCTTAACCCTTGAGGTGCGATCAAACTAAAGGCAAAGTGCCACAAGTGCAAAGGGTCACGTTGCTGCAAATTTTCATTGGCATAGGTTACCGGAAAAAAAATAATTATGACACCTTAATATAATTATATCACATAAATTGCATATCATTGTGTTGGTTATAAAATCAGCTATGATAATAATAACATAAATTACTACTAAATACTCACTTTTCCGGCAAAACAAGCTTACAAACTTAGAAGTTTGTTATTTTTCACTGGTTCGCACAAACATTTCATCACATATTAATGAATTTCATTACTTGTTTGGTTCATAAACACAAAAACATTATCACATATACCTTTAGGTTTTCACACAATACATTATTTATTTGTAACAAATGAATCTAACGCCACAAAAAAAATTATAATCCGAACGCGTAACAAAAAGTTCGCCGTGCCGGGCCGCCATGTTACTGTAGCGAACACTGTGGCTGTGAATTATTTACCATTTGAAACACGATAACAGTGAAAACGTACAACAATACTAGTATTTAATTGCTAAAATATGTTTTCAGATAAATAATCTGGGTACTTTTATGTCTTTCATAACTATTAAAAGAGTATTTATCATAAAACTATTACGAAAATAGCAAGTTTCAAGAGTAGAAATAGCCGTTCTTAAAAGTTTTTGCCTTTTATCACTGTATTTCTTGTCTCTGTCACGAATAATGTCACTTCACAATTAATATTTATTTATTTCTGAGTAAATCTATATAAGTATCTTTATAAAATATTCACCGGTTTCTTCCACAATACAACTTTTATTATAAAGATCGCGGAGCAAAACACAACAATGGCGGACGCTTTCGCAACTGAGACACAGATAATTATATTTCAATATTTTTTGGCACGTTTCGTTTCCCTCACCCTTCTAAAACGATTTAGTTGCATAGAATATGAACTATTCTAATAGTTACTACTTTCGTTTCTTGGTTTAACCCTTGAGGTGCGATCAAACTAAAGGCAAAGTGCCACAAGTGCAAAGGGTCACGTTGCTGCAAATTTTCATTGGCATAGGTTACCGGAAAAAAAATAATTATGACACCGTAATATAATTATATCACATAAATTGCATATCATTGTGTTGGTTTTAAAATCAGCTATGATAATAATAACATAAATTACTACTAAATACTCACCTTTCCGGCAAAACAAGCTTACAAACTTAGAAGTTTGTTATTTTTCACTGGTTCGCACAAACATTTCATCACATATTAATGAATTTCATTACTTGTTTGGTTCATAAACACAAAAACATTATCACATATACCTTTAGGTTTTCACACAATATATTATTTATTTGTAACAAATGAATTTAACGCCACTAAAAAAATTATAATCCGCACGCGTAACAAAAAGTTCGCCGTGCCGGGCCGCCATGTTACTGTAGCGAACACTGTGGCTGTGAATTATTTACCATTTGAAACACGATAACAGTGAAAACGTACAACAATACTAGTATTTAATTGCTAAAATATGTTTTCAGAGAAATAATCTGGGTACTTTTATGTCTTTCATAACTATTAAAAGAGTATTTATCATAAAACTATTACGAAAATAGCAAGTTTCAAGAGTAGAAATAGCTGTTCTTAAAAGTTTTTACCTTTTATCACTGTATTTCTTGTCTCTGTCACGAATAATGTCACTTCACAATTAATATTTATTTATTTCTGAGTAAATCTATATAAGTATCTTTATAAAATATTCACCGGTTTCTTCCACAAGACAACTTTTATTATAAGATCGCGGAACAAAACACAACAATGGCGGACGCTTTCGCAACTGAGACACAGATAATTATATTTCAATATTTTTTGGCACGTTTCGTTTCCTTCACCCTTCTAAAACGATTTAGTTGCATAGACTATGAACTATTCTAATAGTTACTACTTTCGTTTCTTGGTTTAAGTAAAACAAAACGTAAAAAATCCGTGACCAATAGGACGACTTTTTTAGAGCACGACCATGCGTGCTGTAAACACATGGGACCACTTGAATTAGAGCACGACCGTGCGTGCTGTAATCACGTGGTGGGTTAAGTTGTCTATAGATGCTATATAATAAAATTAATCAAATCGGGTTTGATGTGATTGAGCAGAATTTTCTGTAACCGCAATATTAGCTTATAGAACTCATAGACTGGTTGGGTCTTTTTATTAAATTATTAAATATTAGGCTAAGTAGAAAGATAAACAAACAAATATCTTAAAATAATTGTATTTGTGTCATGAAATCACGCTAATAAATATAAACGCAGCTTATTTAAAGCTTAGTTATTTTGAAATTACAAAAAGACTCTTCAAGTTTATTTATGTGTATTTTACATAGGTATAAATAAAAGTGTGTGTCGGTCTGTCAGTATCTATAGATTCGTCTGTATTTCACTGATCATGGACCTACTTAGACTTGAAAAAACCCCACGCGCGACCGCTTAAAACATATCATCCACGCAGTCGAACAAACGAACAGAAACGGACCAATATTATCGAAACTCATTATGCAGATAAAACACAGAACGAAATTAATTGTTCCAGTGTATTTCCCCACAGATAGCCCATGACGCAAATTCCCTACAAATTACCCTTGGCTTGGCAACTCATTAATCTAATTATTAGTTACATACAGTCAGCACGGCGATATCGCCAGACACATAAATAAATAAAACAAAAAACCTCATTAGATACGAGAATAGCATTGTTATCGCGAAAATTAATTAGTGAGAACGTATTAATTAGTGATATTATTAATTTTGTTTCTAGAACATGACATATACTATATCCGTATTCTCAAGGGGGAAGTAATATTAAATTAAAAATATCGTTGACCTGAAATGATCACCCTGCCATGTTAGCAGGGAAATCAAATAAATATAGGTACAACTGTTTTTACAACACCCCATAAATACATAAGGGATTTCAGCAGTCAATAAAATTAAACTACTACATAATATCTAGTCATAATACGTGTTTCTAAGAGGAAACTGACCGTCGTATGCCATTGACAGTGCACAGCTTCAATGTTAAGATCACTTATATCCAATACAGACACTTGTAAAATTTATAAAAAGAATGGATTTACGTGCCATCTTAATTTTTTTTTAATTTTATTTCTGTAAAAGTAAAGATCTCCAAATCTTCGTTAATGCAATTTAAGAATATGTTAAACTAAACCCTAAATGAACGTTGCATCCTCTATACACCGTTCGTGGTGATCATTTGAGGTCGTTTGCAACATAAACCTTTGTCAACAAGAAGTCGGAAATAAGCGGTTGCCCGTAGAGATTTCAATATTTTTATTTTCGACGTTATCATCGATTTAAATGAAATAGTACTATCCACTTTGGGCACTAAATTTAAGCTTTTTGGAAAGTTTGTTTAACAATCGTTCTAAACGATTTTAGCGATTATATGTACATATATTATAATATGTACATCTTACAAAATATCATATCATTCTGAACAAAGAATTGGGTCAGAAAAGCTAAATATTTTAGAAATTATTTATTTCTAATATATTACTTAGTAGTACCGAGGAAATATTTATTTCAGAATTATTTTCAAAAATATTATACAAATGTATTTGAGAAGGTTTGTTGTGGCAGATATTGTATTTGTACATTTTTTACCAAGCAACAATTCGACAATATTATCATTCGATATTTTCATATTTGAAATCTTAAATTGATTCGTATTTAATTTTACACTCGACTAAATTTTAAAACACGCTGGGTACGAGGGTCAAACTGAAAGTTCTTAGAACTGGCCACTTATAAACAATATAATAAAAAAAAATATTCTAAAATTTGAAAATAGAACTCTTTGCCAATATTACTGAGTATATATTTCATTCATTTGTCATTTGTTTTACGATTTGGCGGCAAATTGAAAATTGTCTGTGTCACGTCAACATGAATTTAACACGAGAAAATTTTCGTGCAATGATTTTTTATGACTTTCGATGTCATTTAAGTCAACAAGAAAGTTATGATAGACTACGATTGGCCTTTCACGATGAAGCCCCATCTCGTGCGACTGTTTACAACTGGTTTAATGAGTTTAAACGTGGTCGCACTAATCTCACTGATGATGTACGTGAGGGACGGCCTTCTACGGCGACGACTGAAAATAACATCTGTGTTGTGCGGCGTATGATAGAGACTGACAAAAGAGTGACCTATCAGCAGATTCGGACAAGCTTAGGCATCGGTATGAGTCAAGTGCACAAAATCCTCCATGAACATTTAGCGGTCAGGAAGCTTTGCGCCCGGTGGATACCTCATAATTTGACTAAGGCTCAAAAACTCCATCGTGTGGATTGGTGCCGTAAAATGATTGAAAGATTTAACGGAGGTGACTCAAATGCTGTGTTCGACATACTAACAGGTGACGAAAGCTGGATTTACTGTTATGATCCTGAAACCAAAAGACAATCTGCTCAGTGGGTGTTTCCTTTCGAGGAGTTGCCAACTAAAGTGAAGAGAGATCGAAGTGCGGGACAAAAAATGGTGGCCTCGTTCTTTGGAAGGATAGGTCATTTCGCAACAATTGTGTTAGAGGATCAAAAAACAGTTTCTGCAGAATGGTACACTACCAATTGTTTGCCACTTGTCTTGGAAAAAGTTCGAGAGAAACGACCTCGCAGTAGGATCCTCCTTCACCACGACAACGCCTCGTCGCACACCGCCAAGCGAACGATCGACTATTTGGCGACATCAAACGTTGAATTACTGGGTCACCCGCCGTATAGCCCCGACCTCGCGCCTTGTGATTTTTATTTATTTCCAAAAATTAAAGAAAAACTTAAAGGAAAGCGGTTTATGAATGCTGAAGAAGCGGTGGCTGCGTATCGCGATGCCATTGAAGAGACCCCTAAGGACGAGTGGGCAAAGTGCTTTTCCCAGTGGTTCCATCGCATGCGGCGGTGTATTGACGTCAATGGATAATATTTTGAAAAGATATAATAAAACTAATAACTGGCTAATGTAATCAGTTTTTGATTTTCTAAGAACTTTCAGTTTGACCCTCGTATATACCGTGTGCACATACAATCGCAAAACGCACTTATCACACAAAGCACTTTCCTGCTTCTCGTCACAAGTAGCTTACAACACTGCACGGGGAAAAGCCAGTTTAAGCCTTAAGTAATAAATATTCAAAAAGGTATTTAGTGAGTAAAGAGGATAATTCATAGAAATATTTTTAATCGTCTGGTAGTTTATTTTCTTATGAATATATGAATAAGGAGTGAAATCGTCACCAGTTGTTGACGACTTCATAAGATTCATTTACATCCACAAAATTCTTCAGTCATCACTAGTGACTATGCGAGTTATTCGCCAAATAATAATCCCGCTAACTGCAAAAGGAGCTTTAATTTTGGAGCTTTCGAAATGCCAGCAATTTAGTAGTTCATCCAGCAATGACGTCAATGTTAATAAGTGGTAAAAATTTTCAAAACCAATAACCAATTCAATAATAATGTAATTCAATACAAAATAAAAAAATATGTGTATTGGATTTCTGTATGTTTATTCGCACTAATTTAAACTAAAAGTTTTGAGCTGTACTATTATTTTATCATCACAATAAAATTGTAATTTCCACAAAGATATAAAAAAAACTGCTATCAAAAAAGTGGTGAAATTATTCGGCACCTTGCAGCACAGCCAGTTGTTTTGTTGGTAAAGAAATTTGTTTTTTTACCAAGAAAATCTATTGCTTTAAATGTACAATGGAAATTCATTTGGAATTGGGGCACACATGCTTTAAAATGGACAAAGCATTGCTATTGTAAAGGGACGCGTTGGAATTAGACACGGATCCATACAAAAAGTTCATTATGCATTCTCATATTGAGACACAATGTACAATACAATAAGTAATATATTTTCTTTTCACATTTGTAAGCTTTGACAAATACATAGAAAATAAAGAACGCACAGATGCAGGCCAAGGAACTTTAAATCTCTCCATTTGTGACCACTGGGGGTTAAACAACCTTAAACGAGTCTTGTAGTTAAAGCACAACTGCTGCAGATGTTATGCTAGTTTTATTGGTCGAATAAGCGCAAAAGTTGAACGACCTTTCCTTTCGCAGCTGTATCTACAAAGTAGTATCGAGGCGACATACGGGAAACCCCGCGAGTAAAAACTGACTTGATAGACCGGCTGACTCAGCGTTGCACGATAATGCACTGACCCGACCGAGCAAGTTTTAGGCTGCAGCTTTTATGTTCAGCATTACTTGCTACGAGTAGGTACTTAAAATGAGAGTTCTTATAAAGAAATGAGGTTTTCTGTAACAATATTTCTATTGGCGGTATTCATAAAAAGTAAAGGCTTAGGAGTATGCCAATAATGCGGTCTTTATCCTCTTCGCGTTATTCCAGTTGCAACTCGGAGTCCGCTTACTAGTCTAACCGGATTCGACTGAATATTAGCTTTTCCACAGAGCGACTGCCCTCCGCAACCCCAAGGGATAGAAATATTCCATACTCCTATCCCTTTGGGTTGTCCTCCTATATGCCAATAATGCGGTGTCGGATAATTATGCCGTCAAATCTAGGTATATCTAGTATGTGGTAACCAAAAACCGACTTATTGTTTAATAATGAAAAGCTAATTACCTGTTTACGTAACGGGTGAAAAACATTATACATTTTGACTCCGTGTCATGTATATTTAGACGTATAGATAGTAAATATTATTAGCTGTTATAGACTGGCATGATTACTAAAGTAAAAAGCAAGTACAAGGACAGAAAATGTTTTGACTGGCTAGATAATGAACCTTAACTATTACCAGAATGTTATCTCATCGTCTCGGTTCAGTTAATTATCTGAAAATTCTGAATCAGCCGTTTGCCGAAATCGTGTCACAAAAACTAGCTAGAGAATTAATGGGGTGCGGAGATAAAGGTGATCTGACCATATTTTTTGTTAACCTGACCCAATTAATAACCAAGCTGTAGGCAAGAAAAATACCACTTTCGATTTTAATGTTTTCAAGAAATCACTGTAGTGACTACTGTACACCATATTGTTGAAACCATTGACACGAAGAAGATTGTAATGAAATAAGTAGATTTCAAGGACAGAACTAAGAATAAAATGGTATTTATATGAAATAATGAAATAAAGACTAGATGCTTTTTACGTATTCATTGTTTGAGCTTTATTAAAAGTTGTTTACGCAAAACAACAACGAAACTAAATTCCTGTAATAATGTACATATTACAATAATAATAATAAACTATAACACTAAAGGTTGTCTCATAAACGTTATTAATGCAAAATACTTTAAAGAGATTTTTCATTGACCAAATATGTCTGTAAGGGCTGGCGCAGACTGACGGCACGTTTCGGCAGCACGAAGGACGCTTCGGTATGCCGCGGTATGCCGCGTCATACCGAAGCGTCCAATTGACTGACATTTAATATTAATAGCACTTCTCGCTGAAGATGAAGAAACACTAATACAAACTGATACGTTGAAGAGAAAACAATTCTGGATAGATAATTTATGGAGAACAAGATTTAATAAAGGTGAATTCACCAACTTATTTAATGATTACGCCATGGCATACTGCGGGACGCCGCGGCGCCGTGGCATAACGCGGCGTGCCACAGTATGCCACGACGTCCCCCCCGTTGGATCTCCACCTTGTCGTGGTGCGAGAGCTCAGTAACCGTGGTTAGGTCACCCACGGTGAAGCTAAGCGAGATCCCAGGAGTGGAAGCTCCGCGTGGGCTTGACGGAGGCCTGCGCAGGATGCGTCCAATGGTGCGGGTGCGAGGGACAGTTCTTCTGTCCCTCGCAGTCGGGCGCGGTCGCGGAAGGAGAGGTGTGTCGGTGTTGCGTTGCCGCGCGCCCTATCTCCCGCGACCAAATGGGGGCGCACCATCGTTGCGTCGCGGTGGGGCCGCAGAGGAAGAGGAGATGCGGTGTTACGTTGCCGTCCTCCCTATCCTCTGCGGCCGCTGGGTGTTTTGGCGGCGGAGCCCAACATCTTCATCCACCGCCAACAGGGTTTTGTTCGGGGCCCGCCTGACCATCTGGCGGGCCCCGAACAAAACCGACACACGGGTACATGAGGCACACGGGTTGGTTTTTAGTCAGTAAGAGTCTGACAGTCCCCTTCGCTCTTCCCCCCAGGGCGGAGGGACTCCATGAGGATTTTCCAACCCGACAACAAAAAAAAAGTATGCCACGACGTGCCGCGGCGTCCTGCAGTATGCCACGGCGTCAGCGTCCTGCGATATGATTGAAACGAATACTAATTTGAAACTCATCGAAATAAGAATAAAATAACTTGATCAGTAATAAAATCCTTTGCCGTGCCATGCCATGCCGCGACGTCAGTGTGCGCCGGTCTTAAGTGCTGCTATTTCTAGAATTACTTTAGAAAAAGCCCAGACTGACTAAGTTATACGCCATAGTCGACCACGGCCTGCGGATAAATAGATAGTTTTAAATTAAACTTATATAACTATTACCCTAAGAGGGCGCAAAAATAGCACAATTTGCTATTTATTTTTACAATTCTAATGAAAGAATCCAATTAGTCACCTGTAGCACGTAAATAACCAATTTGTTTTTAGGTCATACCTACTGTGTTTATCTGACACGCTACTCCAACTATTCATAAAATTACTAACCGAAATGAATAATAAGTAAATTATAGTGTCCGACTGCGTGAAATTATATATTTTTAATGAATTTAGAGACTTCCCTACAGAAAAGTTTGTTTGAAGCCTGTCTAGTCACTGGACAGTAGTGTTTTCGGAACCGGTATTCTTTTTGAGAACCGGGAATTTCGGTACTTTTGTATAACGGAACCGGGATGTCCCGGTTCTTTCGGTATTTTCGGTGCTTAATTCCGTCCCATTTTTGAGCATCACTCCCTTGTCACTTGCATTCATTGCGCGTACTATACCTGATACCCCTTACCAAGGTTCGAGCAATCTTCTATGAGGCATCTTTCTCAAGGCCTTCGATAAGTAAACATCGGTTCCCCTGACCCGAATGCCCTGGTAGACAAACTGCTACAACCGTTTCCGACCGCGGGGGAAGAATGAGATTCTTCAGGCAGTGCACTTTTCCTGAAGTTGCTCCTTCCATGAAGATGTCTTCTGAGCCACATTTTAACACTCCCTCGTTAACATCGATCTCGCAGCGATGCTTCCGCATGAAGTCTAGGCCCAAGATGAAGTCGTCCACTCACTATATCGGCCACGATGACTTTGTGACGGTAAACTTTGTTGCCTAGCTTTAGATCCACCTTTCACCTCGGAAGGTTATGTGCTGACCGGTAGCTGTTCTCAGTTTCACACATTCATTGTTCCTGAAGCAGCCCCGAAGAACCCGTCTTGCCAGATGGAAACCGACGACTGTCCGCGAAGCACCCATGTCCAATGTCAGCTTGCATGGCGTTTTATTAATTTCGCCTTCAATGATCAGGCTGTTCCCGTCACAAGATTGCGAGATCGAGATACTTGAGGCTCTTCCATTACCAGCCAGCACCCGCCCCGCAGTCCTGGCATCTACTCGTTTGCCTGCTCTCGCTGCCTGGCAGGCACAGCAGGCGACCCCTTTGGTGGAGACAGGGTGCCACCACTCCAGGTCGCGGATTCCATCCGTAAATGTAACGAGGTTCCCATCTATCAGCGCAGGCGACGACTGGTATGACTTCCTGACCAGCTTTTCCACCTCCAGAGCCGACTGCTGCAGAGTTTCTGCGGTGCGTTGTGTCCTGTCCTTCAGCTGAGCACGATACACATGTTCGAGGTACGCGTCACCGTATCTCGCCTCCAGCACCTCCAGAAGGTCCTCGTAGGAGACGTCTTGCCCGAGTGCCCCCAACACCGTCACCGTCAACCTCTTGTAGGTAGGAGAGCCTTGCTGATTTCAGCATGAATTGGCCGGCTCGACCGGGGTAATACTACCCTCTCACAGAAAATCAACGTAAAGTAACAGTACCTAAACTGTTGCCTTTCGTTCGGTGAGTGAGAGTGCCGGAGGCCCCTATCCCCTATTCCTTCTCCCTCATCCCACTCCTCATCCTATCCCTTTTCTCAACCCCAAGGGGCGGCAACGCACTTGTGACTCCTATGGTGTTGCTTGTGTCCATGGGCGGCGGTAATTGCTTACCATCAGGCAATCCGTCTGCTCGTTTGCCGCCTATTACCATAAAAAATAAAACACGCCCGATCACGAAGGCCCAAGGTTAGGGCGGCCTGTTCTTTATTCCACCCATTTGATCGCATCACAGCCTCAAACTGGATCTTGTATGCTGACCATGATGACGAGCCATCAAATGGTGGAACCTTAAACCCACGAGGCTGCCTACGCTTTGGGCAGCTCAAGCGGATATGGCCTCTTTCCCCGCAGTTGTAGCACCGAGGTGACGTTACAACTTCCCTGATGCGGTGGCTTCGCTCGTCGCGTCGTACTGCTTCCACCTTCAGAGCGTGGGCTAAGGCGTCCTTCAGGTTCTTGAAGTGCGTTTCGGCGAAAACTGAGTGAGTCATGGGTGAACGAGAGATCGCGGCGCGCGGGCGGGGCATGTACGGCAGCCGCGGGGAAGCTCGACACCGCGTCGCAGTCGCGTTCCTACTTACTACTTTCCTTCCTATCCTAGCAACAGGGAGCGAGTGTAGGTAGTTATCGGTTATAGCGAGCGCACCATTTATTTCGCGCGTTATTTCTTTTAACGCTGAATTATTCTGTTAGTTTTGAATGTTTGAATAGTAGAAAGTGTGGAAAACTAAAGTAAGAGTAAATAAGTAAATAGTAGTGTGAACTAGTGTGAATCGCGTAATGAAAATAAAATTCCCGAAAGTACCGAAAGAACCGGGATTCAAATTTGATTTCCCGGTTCCATTTTACTGACAAAAGAACCGGGAATTCCCGGTACTTTCGAGACCGGGATTTCCCGGTTCTGAACCCTACTGGACAGTATCTAGCCTGTTTTCAAATTACGTCACATTTGTTTTTTATTTGCGCGCAGGACCAACAGTTTCAAGTGTCATTTAAAGCATTCTTGCTGCAAACCCAAATATAACTTTTTGTTCTACCCAGGAATTGACCCTAGTCCTCATGATCGGCAGCCGCTGGCACTACCGCTGGGGCCTCAAAAGTGTCACTAATATCCAGACACGAAGATAACAAGAAGAACATACAAGTATTGCAACATATAACATTATTTACGTTCGTTGTTTGGGTTCGTATGGATTCTTTGGGATGCGATTCCAATAATTAATTTCTCTCAATTTTTCCTTAAACAATACAAAATCGCAACACAAACAATAGCGATGATACGAAATACGTATTATCCCAATTTCATTCATAACTGGAGGTAAACAAGTAGTACAAAGGAGGTGACTCCCAATATTTTCCTTGATCGTCCTAGCATGTCTGTATATACATATAAAATTCTTGCGTTACTGACTGACTGACTGACAGACAAGCGACAGCCAAAACTATAGGCGCAAGAAGCTGAAATTTGGCACATATGTTCCTATGCTGCCTCGTAGGTCTCGCGGCATAAATGTGTGCGTGGGATAGGGAGGTCTCGGGTTCGATCCCCGGGTCGGGCAGTGTTATTGAGTTTTCCGTTAGGGAATTCTCAGTAGCAGCACGGAGTCTGGTAATGTGCCCGGTACGGCAATAGGCTCGCCCCCTATTACGTGAGACTAAAATAAATCTGGCGAAAAGTGGGTGGAGCAATAAGTATACCACTGCCTACCTCTTCGGGGATATAATCGTTAGACTATGTTTGTATGTATGTGTGTTCCTATTTGTATAATGTATACCCCTTACATAATAGCAATAAGAAGGGATCTCCCGAAATTCCTATGGGATCGGGCAAAAACTGGTAAATAAAAAAAATACGGTCGCAGTTGCGGGCGTCTTCCAGTTAATAAAGCAGATGGCGGAATGGTTGACCGACTTGATGTTTTGTTTTGTACATATGAACAACCGGGTAAGTGTTAAAACTTACCTGGTCATTAAAATGAATAATAAACTGTCCTTCGATATATACATACACATCCATATAATAGTGTGGCTTACTTAACTATAGAACGCGGCAACGTCTCATTTTGTATGAAATTACAAGCGAGCTATGATTGTACTTATATTGTCAATATTTGATAAATAATAATGATTATGTAATAGAAAGACCTTATTTGTTGCGCATGTTTGAGGTAGGAGTACCTATACATAAATATATTGAAATGCTACTTACTATCTTAAGCGTTATTTATGAAATTCCTTCGGGAATTCCGGAGGGAACTGATAAGAAACTTATGGATTCATGTAGGTACCTTTACAGGTACCTAGGGCCAGGTCCGGGATTATAACGTGGCGACGCCTGAATCAACTGAATAATGATTTTGGGCGACGAAAAGCGCTTGTGTCAACTGAATCTGGATTTACTGGGGCAAAATAATTTATTTATACCCTTTTGGTGGAGAGGGTGAAAGAAGGGCTGCTCTGTCCGCAGTTTATACCATATTTCAGAGCATCACAAACAGCTTCAGTATTTAAAGAGCTGAAAGGATAATGATCATCGTCCTCGCGTTCTCCCGGTTGCATTCAAACTTTTCTGGTTTGGAGCCCGTGGTCCGCTTTTGGATCTTCGGATCTAGCCGAATGTTTACATTCCTTAACTTTATATTAAGCAGCGATAGTCTAGTGGAGTTATATGCGTATTGAATTGTGAATTATCGCTTGTCCCGTGTCTCGGAGAGAACGTTAAGCTGTTGGTCGCGGTTGTCATAAAGATCTTTGACAGTCGTTACAGGGCGTCAGTACTTTCTCAATAAACTGACACTAGTCTAAACCATGGAATATCGCGATCCCTTCGGGTTGCGGAGGTCAGACAGGCAGTCGCTCTGTGGAAAAGCTAATATTCAGCCAAATCCGGTTAGACTAGTAAGCGGACCCCAGATTGAAACTAGGATAACGCTAAGAGAAAGAAGAAGAAGAGCCTAGTGGAGTTATATTCAATATGAAGCTTAGCAGGTCTGTACTGGGGTCGAGCTTTCCATTTTAATTTTTCTGACTGAACGCTTTGCCCCAGTAGTGATGTTTTAATTTTATTAGGGTGCCGGCCAAAGTAGCTATTAATAAGTACCTTGACATAGTATAAAAAAATCTATATTAATTTGTGGTAAAGTGTGCCACCATTGAGTTGATCAGCAATTCAAAACAATGCGATGAAAGGTACCCCACCTTTCATCGCATTGTTTTGAATTGCTGAATCTGAAAAAGGTCTTATGTGAATAAAATATGTCAATGCTCAGTTAGGCTTAGGCATAGAGCATAGATATTTATATAGAGGCGCATTTCTTATGGGCGCTCTGTAGACAAACTTTCTGTGACCCAAATTGCCGCTTGGCGGCATGGCAGTCGCGCTGTGACAGCTGTCTCTACGAGAGCAAGAGAGACGAACTGACGACACGCGCCAACTCGCCAATTGGAATCGGCGCACTGTATTCATTGGCTTAGGCTACTTATTTGTCGTCACAGAGAAAACCTTTTTGAACACCATCCCCTCTACCTACTCTATAGTCTAAGTTTGAAGCAGACCAATGAGGTGAATAAGACTCTATCCTGAAGTCGTTTACGGCCTGATCTCTAAAACCATCGCGGTGTCCTTGACGTCTCTTAGCAGCAGGTGCACACTAATCACGTTTAGCATACTTTGCTTCGACCCCGCCGTGCGGTCAGCCATAAGCTGTTAAAAAATCCTTCCAATCTGCTTGCAAATCTGCTCCATTATTTCAGCTTGTTAATTAATTTTACTATTGTTATTATTTCAATGTCTATTTTATTTAAGTAGGTACTTCGTTTAATTTTAATCAAATATCTTTTAGATAAAAAAATCCAACATCCAATTTACCATTCCTCTAACTATCAACATCAACATCTGCGAATCCGCTTCGCTTTCATTCATTCTATTCGTGTAACCGTACAACAGGTGTTAAATCGCTTTACTAGAAGGTTCGGCGGGCCGGCCGCGGCCCTATAACGGCTGTGAGTGAAATTAGTCAGCGAGCATGCAGTACTGTTATACTGTTATATTTTCTTTTGATTGCAGTGTTTTGGAACAAGATGGCGGCCGGCCTACGTGATCGGTTGCACGTATGCACTAAGTACCGACAGCAAGATAATGGCCGTTGCGAAAACATTGCGAAAGCTTTTGACACTATATGATTAGAGTCAAGGTGAGGATTTCTAAGTGAGAAATAGGTACTGAACGTAGTTCTATGAATTACGGATTGATTAACATTTAAAGTTGGTTACGAAAAGGTATACATTGATTGCTTTCTGTACTTCAAGCTTACAGTTACGGATAGACTGAATTATCGCAGATTAGTTGCAAGTTAAGTAAGTATATGTAGAGTTTTATTTTATTTACATATATACATACACATACATAGTCTCACGCCTATTGCTACAGCCACTTTTAGCCAGATTTAGTTTAGTCCCACAAAATAGAGGGCGAGCCTATTGCTGTACCGGGCACATTACCAGCTGGCGAGCTGCTACTGAGAATTTCCTAACGGAAAACCTAACAACACTTTGCCCGACCCGGGGATCGAACCCGAGACCTCACAATCCCACGCGAATATTTATGCCGCGAGTGTGCGAGACCAACGAGGCAGTCTTTTATTTACATAATTTTATTATATTTTATTTAGACTGTGGCAGTCGCTGTTGCTGACCGTACAATAGGGTCACTGCCTTTTAGATAGTCTGTGCACACAGGATCCAAAATACGCACATGAATCACAAAGGAAACTGGTTTGTTATCGCTTGGGATTAATTGCCACTTTCATCTTTATCGAAAATAATTATAAATTCATCATATATTTATTGCACAAATAAATTATAGGCAATTTATGTGACTTGATTGGCAGTTTGACAAAAATGGCAACCTATGTATAATATTTTCTTATGAAAAACTAAAATTAAACTCTACTAAAGTTGGGTATCTCAGTAGACGTATGTAATTATGTATTTTGATTACAGCTATTGCAAAAAACTGTGATGATATTGGGTTTAATTTTAAAAAGGTTACCCATACTTTTATTTCAAGTCTTCACAAGAAAAAATACACGATTTAATATTTCTCTTACATGTTTCATAAAATGTAACGTCTATCACTATCACTTGACGCAAATGTGTAGGTATTGTGTATTGAGGCACTTCATAAAAGTGAACAACCAACGAAAAATAATGTCCTCATTTGCATCGATATATAATACTACCAGATATCGTGTCCGCGCCAAAAACCGTCTCGGCAAATAACGGCTCGCTTGACAGCGCGATCGTATATTGTGTTTAGTTGGTTTGAAACACAGCCAACGTCAATACGTTTCACAATGCCGCAATGTCTGATAAAAAGTTGCAAAAATAATGCCCGAAAATGCAATTTAACGGATGGAGTATCTTACTTTCAGTAAATAAATAAAAAATAAGTTATATTTTAAGCTTAGAATTAACAAATTATATCATATTTTGAACGAAATTAATTATTTAATCCGCCATAAAAATTTTTTTGACGCACATCCAAAAATCTTGACAAGCCACAGATAACAGTGATAACACATACACAAACCAGAACAGTAGATGCATGGAGTCGATTTTTTTGTAATATTTTTTTAATAATTTGTTACCAGAACATAAAAATTGGTTGTTTAAAATTGGTTAAGGCTATTTGAATTATTTGTTGTTTTTTTAACCACTTACGACACCATCTAGTCCCAAACTAAGCATAAGCTGGTACTGTGAATACTAGACATTGGATAGACATATATAGCTACTTCCTTTTTTTTAATACCTGCATATTATGCATAGAGACACCCAGACCAAGACACACATTCATGTTCAAGCACACAAATATTTTCGACTGTACTTTTTTGGGTTTGTTACCTCAGAACTTTCGACTGGTTGAAAGGATTTTCATTATTATTTTTTTAATTTGAACGCTTAGTGCTTTCCGTTTGGTATCATTTTAATTCTGTCCAATTTGAAGGTGGTTAAGTTTTTGTTAAAAATAATGATGTTTATGTAATTAAGTTACTATAATGTGTGTTGTGTTTACCTATTAAAGGTGTGCATTCAGAACCTACGTAATTGTAATAGGCCCAATGTGCTTATTAAATGTTAAATGTATGTTGGTGAACCTAAATAAATAAATAGATCTGTCATTGTACCATGAAGATTGAAGATGATTATAAAGATATGGAATTAAGGTGTATTTTTATTTGTCACATCCTGCGACATCTAGCTTAGTGAGCCGTCGACAATTAATACTTTGAAAACAGGCGTACTTACATTTATGTGTATAGTGCATTAAAAGTAAATAAACATTATACACAAAAAGTAAGGCTAATCTATAACTGCTATTATATAACGATGCCGCGGGGACCAGATAGTTAAATTATAAGTAATGTTTACTAAGAAACATAGATGGCCGAAACTTAAAAGTAAAGAACCAGTAAACTTTAAAGTTCATGCATATTTTAAATTATTTTAGTGTTCTGCGCGAGCCCATACATGTCATAGTCCATACCATGTAGTAAAATTCTAATTTAAAATTCGAAAAAATAAGAAAATAAACGAAAATGACGTTTTTTGTCACGACTGGTCGTAGGTATTAGATAACATTTTTATGATTTGAGACTTTATTACTCTGACTCATGGTTGTAATTTGGTTGAACTTAAAACTGTTTTAAAACATTTGTATCTGTTTGGTAGGAATCAAATGTCGCGGACAGATTTTAGCTAAGATATTGTACGTGACCCGTCATCTTGTCCAAGTAGTATTATATTATTATATCGATGCTTTAAGCCTTCTGTGTGAACAACGAAATATTACAAATGTGTAATATTTCGTTGTTCACACAGAAGGCTATAGGTATAGGTACAAACCCACATTTGAAATCAGAACTATGGATACCACAATATTAGCGCTAATGACCAGTACGTAACAATTATATTCAAAGGTATCTGAGTAATACTTGCACCTGAGACCTCGTCCCGACCTTCTCCGAAGCAAGGCTATGGACACCGTCATTTGAATAAGGTAGGTGCATTTCCTACTTGCACGCGATTGACATTATCTCCTTATATTTTATGACGACAAGCACATTAAAATTTACAACATGTATGGATAAACTTAAGTACATCGCACGTAATGCAGAAACAATAAATTACACCTTAGCTCGCTTCCATACAATATTTTATAATCTAAGGAAGTAACTTACTCTTACCGGGCAAACATTTTACATTGAAAATAAGGCCTCCCTCACATTGGTCATGTCATGAGCGTTCCTCTAGCGTACGCTCGGCATCCGTTCGGCGTACCCCCGGCGTTCACTTTGTACTACAGAGTGAACGCCGAGCGCACGCTGGGCGTACGCACGAGAAACGCTGACGACCGATGTGAGGGAGGCCTTAGATCTACTAAATAATTTGGGCCAATCTGTATTCTACACTAATATTATAAAGAGGAAGAATTTGTATTTTTGTTTGTAATGAATAAACTCAAAAACGACTGGACCGATTTTAAAATTCTTTCACCATTAGAAAGCTACATTTTCTGCGAGTGACATAGGCTATATTTTATTTTAGAAAAAATAGGGGTCCGTAAGATAGTTGGGATTTTCGGGTACGCGAAGTAGTTCCCTCAGGACGCGGGTGAAACCGCGGGAAACGGCTAGTAATGTTATAAAGCTGAAGAGTTTGTTTGATCACGATGCCTAAGATGAAACATTTTTGAATCTTATAATTATTTCTGTAGTTGACAATCCAATTATTAAGTCGTACGATTGGGAACCAACAAAAAGAAGAACGCTAAACGAAAAAGGTTAGCGAATAGAATCGCGGGGCACAACAAGTGTTTCTAAAAAGTAGTGACTACTTCCGTCAGAGATTACTACCATGATTACAATATTATGCATTACTACTTGTGCGTGAAATTACTATGACAAACTGATAACTAGTATAATAAAAGAGCTCTATTAAGTATGTACTCACGGCGACAAGTCAAGTTAAACAGTTGCAGTACGATTTTAACACTTATTTCCTTCTGCATAAGAAAGGTACAAAGGTCAAAGTATCTAGCTTGATGAGTAGGCTCATTCATCATCAGTCTTTAACAGTCCACTGCTGGACCAGGCCTGTCCTTTGAAATGAGGAATTGCCCTACTATACCACGCTGGCCAAACGCGTTGGTATAGGGTTTGTATCAAGTTTGCCTTCTCTTACAATGCTGTTCTCTGCATAATATGGTCCCTCTGTCGGCTCTTACGACACCCATGGGATGATATGGGGTGGTGACATTTCGTAATGATGAGTAGGCTTCCTTTTTCCAAAAGTAAAGAGATACTTTTAAAAATTACCAATAAATAGGTAGTTACAAAACTACAAAGATGGATGTATCAAACAAGTAAATTTAATGTTCGTCCTTGACTAAAATATAAAGATTACATAACGTGTCGCCTGCTGACTCATCAAATTCCCTCCTGACGGCTGTCTCATAATGTCACGATGAGGAAATTACAGCAGAAATGGATGACACGAAAACCTTATCAGTTTTGCCACGAGCATTCTTTGTGCAAGTTTGGCATTGAACGAAGAGCTTAGAAAGAAAATAGCATAGCAGTAAGGTCAGCTACATTGATAATAAACGATTTTAAACTTTGCAATTTGTATACTTTATACAAGGTTATTTAGGGGTTTTAACTCAATAACTAATATATTTAAGGAATACAATATTTGACGTATTCTATAAGCAGCTTATGTCATACATGTATTTCTAGTAGCAAAATCCATCGATAAGATGGTTCGTAAGCCACTAGACTGGCAATCCAAGATTTAGTCACAGACGTGACATGGAATCACAGACAGACATTTCAATTTTATTTATATGTATTGATGTGGCTACGATCAATTGAGAGAGACAATAATTAACATACATACATAGACTTACGCCTGTTTCCCCGAAGGGGTAGGCAGAGGCATATTAAACGCCCACTTTTCGCCAGTGTTTTGATCCCACGTAATAGGTGGCGAGCCTATTGCCGCTTATCGGGATATTTTGTTTACCAGAGCCTCGTCCGTTGATCGGCAGGTGCACCACTTGCAGGTGAGGTTGGCTTGGGACCCTAAGTTCTTGGCGGGAACCCTATGCACCCAATATACAATAATTAAAACCAAAATAAACTGTGACAGCATCCACAAAAAGTAGTTCACCTTCAATGTGCATAATTTTTATGAACACAAGATATTATAGTACCTATTAATTTTAGGTCACTGTCAATAAAAACCTGTCGGTTGTTGCGTCACAACAGCAGAACAGTAGGTCAAGAATCTGCCTACGAGTGATATGACGTAGCACCACGTCATTCACATGAGAACGACGTACCCATAGGTGAAATGAACGAGAGAGCATACGTGTTACCTGTCACGTTGTCATGAAGAGGCTTCGTTGCTTCGAAGGGCCCGATTCAATGTATTGAGTAGGTGTGAGGTATTTGTGCTTACCCATAATTTTATTGTAAGTTGGGTTTTTGGATGTACGTTATGTGTTTTGTATAAGAGTGTGTGTGGTTGAGGATAACAATAATTATTGTATCGCTATTAGAAGAAACACGTCATTACGGAGTCATAAACCCGTGAAAACGGATGGCATAACCCGGACTAAAACTTCGAGCAGATATTTACAAGAAGATATATTTTTTTAAACTTTTAATAGTTCTATGATTGAGACTCGTTACATAAACTAATGTTTATGTCTACTAATGTAGACACTTGGCTACACAAAGGCTATGCAACTGCCACAATAAGCTAGACTTTAAGCTAGAAGCCAATTCCAAAGTAGCTGAAGCGTGCGACATCAATATTTATGTATGTATTGTCAGCAGTTTTCTGGAAAGACTTGTGAAGTCTGCCAACCCAGACTTGGCTA
Source organism: Euclidia mi (assembly GCA_944739405.2). Lineage (NCBI taxonomy): Eukaryota > Metazoa > Arthropoda > Insecta > Lepidoptera > Erebidae > Euclidia > Euclidia mi. The sequence continues at coordinate 27,460,369 of OX123201.2, forward strand.
ACGTGGTTGACCATGATCTAATTTGATTTACTTTTACTTCCATTTAATAAAAACCTCGTTTCATCCCAACCCATCATCATCACAAATTAATCTAGTAGGAACTCTAGAAACACTACGAACTGCAACATTACAATAGAACATTATTTAGCTCTCTGATGTTCCATAGGATAAAGGTACTTTTCCAATCGGACTGTTCCATGTCTGAGCAAGGATAAAGTGCTCTAATCTGTTTTAAACTACTCAAGTTTGTTTGCCACAAATAAACATACGCCATAAGTCCTATGTAATAGTTAGCAACTACCGCACCTTATAAATGTTACCAATATTTTCCTAGAATGTTCTCTACAATAGGAAAAATAAAAGGTACCTACACTAATTACGCATAAGAGAGAAAGGCTGTTTCGACCTCCGACGTGTTCAATCATTCGAAACGCAATACCAGGAATACTGTATTTTCCACCATTCTGATGACACTGGACAGGAGACTTGTATTTGCGTCGGAACAATAAGTTGATGCAATCCAACAACAGGTTGTTGGTATATTTTGGTCTATGGGGTCACGACTCGAAAAGAGGCAAAAACAAAACAAGATAAACTACAACGGCATCCACAAAAAGTAGTTCGCCTTCTAACAAAACGAATATTTTAATATAATTGTATTTAAGATAACGTAACTATTTATAGGAGTCTGGTGATGTGCCCGGTAACGGCAATAGGCTCGCCCCCTATTACGTGGAACCTTAAAAATTCATGGCGAAGTGTGGGTGTAATATTTACACCACTGCCTACCCCTTCCGGGATACAGGCGTGAGACTATAAATAAAAAAAAATAAAAAAAACTATTTATAGTATTAATTTTAGGTCACTGTCAATAAAAACCTGTCGGTTGTTGCGTCACAACAGTAGAACAGTAGGTCAAGAACGGGAGGCACCCCCCCGTGGGATCTCCACCTTGTCGTGGTGGGGGGGCTCAGTAACCGTGGATTGGTCACCCGCGGTGAAGCTAAGAGGGATCCAGGAGGGGACGCTCCGCGTGGGCTTGGAGGGGCCTGCGCAGGATGCGTCCAACGGTGCGGGTGCGGGGGACAGTTCTGTCTGTCCCTCGCAGTCGGGTGCGGTCGCGGGAGGAGAGGCGTGTCGGTGTTGCGTTGCCGCTCGCCCTATCTCCCGCGACCAAATGGGGGCGCACCATTCGATGCGTCGCGGTGGGGCCGCAGAGGAAGAGGAGATGCGGTGTTGCGTTGCCGTCCTCCCTATCCTCTGCGGCCGCTGGGCGTTTTGGCGGCGGAGTCCAACACTTTAATCCGTCGCCAAGGGGGTTTTGTTCGGGGCCCGCCTGACCATCTGGCGGGCCAATACCCGTCGGAGGGTGGCGACGAGTGCTTTGGTGATGCCCCACCCACCGACACACGGGTACATGGCGGAAGTCGAGGTGGTTTTTAGTGGAAACACCACATACTCCGGCTCTTATTTCCCCCAAGAGTCGGAGATCCGAAGGGATTTTCCACCAAAAAGGTCAAGAATGTGCCTACGAGTGATATGACGTAGCAATACGTCATTTACATGAGAACGACGTATGGGTGAAATGAACGAGAGAGCATACATGTTACGCGTCACGTCTCGTTGTCAAGAAGAGGTTTCGATGCTTGGAACGGCGCTATTCAATGTATTGAGTAAGTGTGAGAAAGGTATTTGAGCTTACCCATGATTGTATTGTAGGTATGATTATTGGATGTACGGTACATGTTTGTGGTAGAGTATAAAGTAAGACATCATTACAGAGTGATGGACCCGTGAAGGCGGCTGGTGTCCCAGGCCGAAACCTCAGGTAAAATAAAAGAAATCACACTTGTATTTTTAAATAGTCACATTTTCATTCGTTATATTAACATTAGTTGAAACTTGGTAACTGCAACAACAAGGTAGACTTTAATTTAGAAGCCTTGAAGACTTGAGAAGTAGCAGAAGCGCGACAGCGATATCTTTGTATTTATTGGCGGTAGTAATCACGAAACCCCTGTGAAGTCTGCCAATACCGACTTGCTCAGCGAGGTGGACTACGGCTTTCATCTGATGAAAGTACAAGTACTTTTAGGGTTCGGCGTGTTAAGAGGACGTAATCTAGAATCTTATAAGAATAAAATAACACTGGAAAGATGTTTTTCTTTTTAATTGTAGGTATTTGTATCATGATGATGGGTTGGGATGAAACGTGTCTTTTATTCCTTGTAAGTTAAGGCAAGAACTCAAATCTATAAGAATAAAAGCCACGTTTCGTCGCAACCCATCATCATGATAATAAATAGACAAGGAACTCTAGACACTTTAAAGAACGAGTTGCAAGAATACGACAGAAAGTTCTTTAGCTCTCTGATGTTCCATAGCATAAGAGTACTTTTTTCAATCGGAATGTTATGTATAAATAGACAAGAAACTCTAGACACTTTAAAGAACGAGTTGCAAGAATACGACAGAAAGTTCTTTAGCTCTCTGATGTTCCATAGCATAAGAGTACTTTTTTCAATCGGAATGTTCCGTGTCAGAGTACGGATGAATTGCTCTAATCTATTTGAAATTACTGAGGTACCAAACCTGAGGTCCGTGTGGTGACGGATTAAGAATACGAAATGTCACCACCCCATATCATCCCATGGGTGTCGTAAGAGCCGACAGAGGGACCATACTATGCAGAAAACAGCACTGTAAGAGAAGGAAAACTTGAAATAAACCCTATACCAACCCGTTTGGCCAGCGTGGTATAGTAGGCCAATTCCTCCTTTCAAAGGAGAGGCTTAGTCCAGCAGTGGACTGTAAAGGGCTGATGATGAAACCTGAGGTCTATCTCATAGTTAGCAACTACTACAGCTTATAAATGCTACCAATATGTTTCTAGAATGTTCTTAGCAATAGAAAAATAGAAGGTACACAAGTCACGGAGAGGGGAAAAAGGCCGTTTTGTCCTCCAACGTGTACAATCATTCGAAACGCGATACCAGGAATACTGTACTTTTTTTACGCCATTCTAATGAAAATTTTTTTCATCAGCCGATAGACGTCCACTGCTGGACAAAAGTGACCAATGACGACAAGCTAGTTAATTTACAGCAAAATCAGCAGTGCTTAAATGAATGGTAAATTTAAGAAAATTCAAATTAATTCATTATTATGATAAAAGACCAATCACGCCAACAGCCGTCCGATAAGTTTTGGTTAAAATACTTTTATTGCTAATATTATAAAATATTGATTTATTTCTACATTCATCTCATCATAATACTTACTTATTTTATTTAGTGACTTGCCTTCAGTTTTTGAAAGCTTTTAAATCTAAATTAGCTCTACAGAGAACATAAGTATTAATCAATATAAACAAACAAATACCTACAATGAAAAAGAGAAAAAACTTTCCAGTGTTATTCTATTCTTATAAGATTCTAGATTACACCCTCTTTACACGCCGAACTCTAAAAGTACTTGTCCCTTCATACATACAATATTCTACTTCCAAATTATCGTGTTTGACCATCTATGTGTGTCAATGTGTTTTGATCGACTAAACGGGAAGTTCCAAGAACATTATGCGTGCTGCACACCTGCAGTTTTGCATGGTATAATTTACTATGCCGTACGGCAATTTAAGGTTTGTGGTAAACTGATTGTACTACAGCCTACACCTACACAGATCTGCACAGACGTTTTGTTTATCAACATTGTTTTACATGTTACATACAACTTATAGCACTCTTAGTTTGAGGGTAGAGCTGAACTATCCGTTTGACTGGTTAATTAAATTCGTTTCGACGACGGTTTAACTTTCTCTAGGACTTCACGGTGTCTTATATGGTCAATTCTGCTGGATCTAGCTACACAAGTGAAACTATAGTGGTAATGAGAGTGGCACTAAGTCCAGTCGAACGAATGCATCTAGTCGTCTAGCGAATTATTTGTAAGTTCTGACCGTATAGTACTAAGTTACCTTACCATTCTGATATAATTTCAATCATACATTGTATAGACAGGTTTTTAATATTAATTAATGTTTAAAGGTTAATTTAAAAAAACAGTTTCGGGACGAAACGTGAAACTGTGGGTATAAGATATACCCACTTGGCGTCTGGTCATATTCAAGACAAGAAACAAAATCAATAACAGCGGTTGATATATGCCGGCGTTCTGAGTTAAGTGAGTTCTCTTCTTGAAGTCGGTCAAAAACTGAAGGTGTGTAGCGAGCTTTAGCTGCGGCTACTTCCGATGTATCGTACTGAATGTTCAGACTTGTGATTATATCGCACCTGGACAAGGAAGTAGAGCTGTTCTTGGACATATCAAAGTACCAATAGTTGTTTTAATGAGGCCACGCTGAGAATGGATGGGATATATACCTAAATAAACATATTGTGTTGCAAGAAAGTATTCAACATGTTCATTCTTTATTTTTGTTATTATTGTACGTTTGGAATGAAAACACTCCTTAGCTTTTCGTGTGTTTATAGGAAAGTATTAGTAGTAAGATCTTGTGCAAATTTGATAGATATTGCCATTAAAAGAACAGATTCAAGATTTACCAAGGATTTTTAAAATTGGTTAAATTAAAAAAAATATGCAAGTACTAACAACTTCTCCATGGTCTATTTAACTCAGATTATCTCGCAATTTTCTCTTTTCAAAAGACTACCTATACTTACATATAAATTTTACAAATATTTAATTAGCGGACACAAAAACATAGTTTTTTATTCAGATATTAACAACAAATTTCTTGCATTTGTTGCTGACGAGTTTAGGAATACCTACTTTGATAAATACCAACACGGTAATTTGAAGCACGAAAAAACACAGCTTGTAAACATCAGCGCCATCTGTTATTTTAAAATGAAGCTATATCCATTCAAATAGACAATAATATGTAGATAACGTCGTAGTTCAAGTAACACGAAACAAAGATGTAGCTATATCGACTACTTCAATGGCCAGTCAATAGATGGCACTGTAACTAATTTTGATATTATCCACTTACCGAGAATAGCACGTAGATGTCCCTCAAGTGTTTGCAATATAGTCATCTTGATTTCCCTGACGTTCTTGCCCAGGAACTGCTCGCAGGCAGTTGTAAGAAGCTCGTCTTCGTTCATTATCTTACATTGTGCTACACCGGTGACGGTTAGCGGCACGCCTTGGGCGGTCTCCACATATTCACACATCGGGTTAAGGGTCATGACCTGGAACAGACAAAATAATTTTCAGTGTGGTAGTTGGTTATTGCTATATAAAGTAGCCAAGGACACTTTTCAGCATCCTAAATTCAGATCTACACAGAAAATCATACCATTATGGTACGATTTTCTGTGTCTGATGTTATGGTATTATCATAACATCGCTCCGTTGCGACGCGAAATAAGGACATGCAAACAACAGGTGTCTTTTTTGTGTTGTCCGTGTGGTGACGGATTAAGAATACGGAATGTCACCACCCGATATCATCCCATGGGTGTCGTAAGAGCCGACATAGGGAGCATATTATGCAGAGAACAGCAGTGCAAGAGAAGGAAAACTTGATACACACCCTATGCCAACCCGTTTGGCCAGCTTGGTATGATAGGCCAATTCCTCCTTTCAAATGAGAGGTCTAGTCCAGCAGTGGACTGTTAAAGGCTGATGATAAACAACAGGCTGTTCAAATGGTTTGAAAGGAATATACTTATAAAGGGGTCCATATTGGCTCACCTAAAGTTCTTTACCCGAAATTGTTCTTCCTAACGATTTGTAATCCGAATGATCAATCTTCCTAAAATTTTTCATCTTAAAGTGTTCATTCATATTATTTGTAGTGCAACCGGCGATGTTTATAACACTCATGTTTCCGAAAATTGTAATTAATATATCATTAATGTAAATATATTTTTTAAACTCCTACTGTTTTTTATCATAACGCTTTTATCCCTAAATATAATTACCATAATATTTTCACTCATACTCAGAAAGAAACATTTACCAAGTTTAATAAAAAACTATATGACACTTTTACCAAGACACTTTTAGCCTTATATTTAGGTGATTTATACGATAGAACCGAGAAAATAAATGATTTGCAAAAATTACACTTTTTGGCGAAAAATTCTAAGTCCTCGCGCCGTAGCGCCCCCAAGGCTACACTCCAACCGAAATTTATAAATCACGACTCATTTACGATTATGTTTATGGCCTGGGAGTTTATACCACAGTTTTAACCGTACCTAAACCAATAACTATAGGACCGATTCGGTTCTGGCACTTCGCCGGCCGCTGCCGCGGCACGCTCGCTTCGCTCGCTCGGCTCGTGCGTTGTGGTCACAGTTCTAATAACCTAACCTAAACCAATAATTATGAATAGGACCGATTCGTTTCTGGAACTTGACCATTGTACTATTGTGTATTTGTACCATTGTACTATTATTCTTATATGTTATACATGTTATGTGAAAATAAAGTTACGCAATATTAATGTACCTATAAATAATACTGATTATTATGAATAAAAGAAATCTAAACATAAAAGATATGACTTTGAATAATAGTGTAAAAGATGGTTATGTTGAGAAAATATAGGAAAACAAGTAAAAGTATAATAGATGTTTATTGCTACTGACATTATGAAGTTGAAAGCTTCGGAATTATTCAAATTCAAATTCGTTTATTACTCGGAAAACAAGTTCCATTAATTCAATTTTTGTTAGTAACATATGCTTATAAATAAAGTTAGTGAAAAATAAAATAATGTTACAAAGGCAGTGCAGCACCATCCATGCCTGCAACCTAGGTGAGTCCCACAGTTCAGACAAGGTTCTCAGGAGAACATTGGAGCTGAGCCGCAACCGTCTTAATAAAGAAGCACAACGCGTGCGCATCACCGCGAACATAGCTGACGCGGTACACCACCGCGGCAGCCCCAACATTCCCCTGAAGGCGTTGTTATATTGGACGCGAAGCGCGCTGTACGCTCGGCGCGTGTACTTCGCCCATAGCCCGCACGTGTACAATGCCTGACAATACGACTTTAATAAGGTAATTTTTACGTCTTTTGTACAACGTGCGAACCTACGTGCGAACCTACGTGCGAGCATATTACACCGAACGGACAACGCTCTTCGTGCCCTCTCGATGTCCATGTCATCTGATAAGGCTTCGGTGACCCAGTGACCCAGATATTTAAATTTACGAACTTGTTGTAGTGGTGTACCGCAAAGAGTGATTACGGGTGCACGATATTTTTTTGATCCCGCTTTAAATGTCATAAATTCACTCTTTTTGGCGTTAAGTATATCTCAGGCCAAGAACCCCGGCATACTCCTCACAAATACTTAAGAGACCTCTTAAAGCTCTGACTGAGGGACTCAACAGCACCATGTCATCAGCGTAACTTATATTATTTATGCAAGTACCATCTATTGAGCATCCAAGACCGGTGCTGCTGAGCCTCTCAATCAGGCTGTTCATGTACAAGTTGAAGAGGCGCGGCGAGCTCAACCCCCCTTGTCTCACCTCACCATCGAACAATATTCTTTTGATTACCGTACCAGAATTTGAGTAACCATATTAATTCTGAAGGAAGCCCCTCGACATTGTGAAGCTTTGCCCATAATATATTGTAGTTTACAAGATCAAATGCCCTGGACAAATCCAAATAAGATGCAAACACGGGCGTGTTCCTCGCCGTGTAATAATGAACAGTCTGCTTGAGACAAAAGATAGCACTTTCAGTAGATAGTTCCGGCCTAGAGGCAAATTGTGCATCGTGTAGGTGTATACAGGGTGAAATTGAATAGATGCGACAAATTTAAATATACAAAAATATGTGTCGTCAAGAAAATTTTGAACTTATTAAATGAAAAATTAGTAAACGTTTATCAGTTTTACGTAAAACGGCAAAATAATTAAAGTATCAAAGAATTTCGCGTACTACCGTTTTCATGTAGTGGACACAATTTATTTGGGTACATTTAATAACATGAGTACTCCACGACCATTATTGAGCACTGCGATGAGTCGGACGAGATTTTTTGATATTTTTTTTTTTATTTTTTTTTTGTGTTTTTTTTTTTCTGGAATATCGATAATTCGTACTTAAATGAAGATAACAACATCAATGGACCATTTTACAACGATAGTCACGTTTTTTTTTGTCGTTTTAAATTGTAAAAAAAACAGTTTATAATTACTATGTTACCATAACTGAAGCTCCCATTTCATTTTGTCGCATTTATTCAATTTCACCCTGTATTTTTCTCAAGCTGCTTATCAAGCAGACTGTCCAAAATTTTAGCAATAATGGTGAACATTAGAGACAGTGTAGTTAGGAATTGTGGTTGTTAGGATGAAAAATGATAGGAAGAACATTTTCGGATTTCCAATTATCGGAGTTGAAAATTTAGGTGAACTTTGGCGCACCCCTAATAAAGAGATAGGGAAACCTAGGTTTAATTTTAAATAGCATAAAACAGTTTCTTTACGTCATACGTGCGTAACTCAGGCTAGATATTGATCAGTAGTAAATCCTGAGCGAGGAGTCAAAGGAAGTCAAGTTCTCTAAGAGTAAAGAGATTTTTTTTCTAATAAAGCGTAGCTCGGTCCTCTTTGCATCCGGTGCTCTCATCGTCCTGTTTTATAATGTTGTTCCTTCTTCTTCTTCTTTCAGTGCCTCTCCAACTAGTGGAGGTTGGCCGTTAGCTCCGTGTACTTCTCCTTATCTTTAGCGAGGTGGAACAGCTCGGCAGCGCTCACGATCCCCGTCCACTCCCTGATGTTACGGAGCCAGGATTTATTTCTTCGCTCGACCTTTCTCTTGAAAGTTATTAAGGTTGTACCTACTTAACTTTAAATTAACAATTTAACGCTACATTGGCTAGCTTCAACGGGGTTGCCAATAGTTGCCATCAAAGAGCGCTTTGCAGTATCTAAATTTGGCAAAACTCACTAACTTTAGAATTTACTTCCTAACTGCTCCTTATATAAAATGATTCCTCCATTTAATATGTTAAAAGTTACTATGTTAAAAACATTTAGCCAAACCACTTTTCAATGTGCCTGCTACGAGTACTTACCTACATTCGCTCCCAAAGCAAGTGGCTAAAATGGCGTCAATTCGATTTTCACCCGGCGCCCGGTCAAGTGATTAAATTAGTCCTCTTAATGCAACGTAAAACACTAACTACTAGCGACATTTGTGAAATGAATACTTTAATGTAATTGACTGTACGCAGTATCGTAATTAGGCTGCTAGGTTTGTCCGGGCATGGGATGCAGACCCTAGAGCTTTCTTTGGTTTAGAGGGGCTTGAATTTGGTGAAGGAAGGTTTTATTCAGCCACACTATAGTCATTTCATTTCATTTCATTTATTTATTTGCGAAAATGGGTTGTACATTGGTGTTATAAATTATAAATTAACAAGTCTCACCATAATCAGCTATATCAGCATGCAAATTTTGAACGTAATAGGTGATTACATAACATTATAGAAATTATTACAGATTTTATTGACAATGTTCTAATTTGATTTTACAAACAAACATTAAACAGATATAAAATGTCTTGATATAATGTCAAAAGTATCTTAGTAATTAAAAATAATATGTCACAAAATAATTAAATTACATAACGAATAATTATTAAAATAATATGTCATAGCAAATAAAATTAATTTACATACAATATTATAGACATTTCAATTTACAAAATTTAAGTCATCCAGATATTCTTTAACGCTATAATAGGCTTTATTGATTAATAATTTTTTTACGCTCTGCTTGAATGAATAAATATTTGATTGTTCAAGGAATGACTTTGGTAGATTATTGTAAATTCTTGGAATCATACAATATACACTATTATTCATTAGTGTTGTCTTGTTTGCAGGGATTCTAATGAGTAGTTTGTGTCTACGGCTATTCAATGTCTCAAACAGATGGTAATTTTTCCTAACAAATAACACAACTTCTAATATGTATGTACAAGGTAGGGTAAGCAGATTTAGTTCCTTAAAATGGGGTCTACAGCTATCTGTGGCCTTTAGTTTACAGATAGATCTGACACACCGCTTTTGTGCTTTAAATGCAACTTCTGTATCTACTGAGTTACCCCAAAACATGACTCCAAACCTTAAAAGAGGTGTAACATGTCCCTGATATGCTGTAACCAAAGTTGCTTTATTGACTGTTTTAGATAGATTATAGAGTGCATATGAAAACTGATTCAGTTTTGAGCATAGTGAATCTATATGAGAAGTCCAATCCAAACGTGAGCCTATGATTAAACCTAAAAATTTCGTCTCTTCAACTTTGTCAATGTAATGTCCTAAATAATGTATGTCCATATTATTCAACTTATTCATTCTATTTCTAAATGTCATATATTTGGTTTTAGCTAAATTTATATTTAAATTGTTAGTTGTCAACCAATTAATGACCTCTTTTAGTGTAAAATTTATGTCAATTTCGATTTGTAGGCTGTCATTGCCAGTAAATATGATTGTACTATCATCCGCGAAAAGAACTGTTTTATGATTTATAAATCTTGGCATGTCGTTGATATATAATAAAAATAACAGTGGACCCAGCACGCTTCCTTGAGGAACTCCGAATATTACCTCTCTATGTCATTTATAGAGATTCCCTGTTGTATATTTTGGGGATCAATCACCTCGAAGGAAACCAATGTTCGCTAGGCTGGTTTTAAAAGTGAAATTATAAGGTTTACTGCGCCCGCGAAGGTGCAGACAGCTCCACGATCTATATCATGTCTTTGGGCGAAAATAGATGTTTTTGAGAAAATAGGGTTTAAACCCCTTGGTCCGGCTCCTGATGTGTGTTGCTGTGTATCTTACCTCGAGCGAGATGCGCTGCACGTCAGTGACGAGCCACCACGCCCACGCCCATCCTCCCACGATTGTGCGCTTCGTCGTCGAGCCACAGCAGCCACCTGGAGACAACATAGTATTGGTTATTACCATAAAGTAAACAGAAGTAAATGTCCTAAAACCGTGGTTAACAAATTCATATCATTTTATGTTACTCCACTTTAATATATATATATATATATATATAGCATTCATAGACAAAAATGTGTGGAAAATATGTTTTAGCGGCGTTATGGTGTCAATAGTAGTTCTAATGGATCCTTAGGGTGTCGCGTAATTCAGGTTAAGATTACAGAAGGTATCGGAATAGCTAGTACAATTCGCCTTGAATTGAGGCTTAGATCAATGTTTGGGATAAAAGTGCGAATAGTGGCACGATAACGTCACAGTAACAAAGAGTCTGTTCAGTTTTGACAGATCTATTTAGACCGTTTATGATTGACGACCGTTATTTGCTCACTGCCGATCACATTTTTAGATTCATCTACTTTTTTTGCTGCTCCAGAAAAGGACACACCAAAAAGGTATTTTTAAATACGAGTAATCAAATCTAAAAGCTATGGCATAGCCACAAATTCAGTATTAGAAAATATGTAGAGTCAATTGTTCGAGTAAAATAGAGTGTTATTACGCGGGCACTAACCTCAGGAGAGAAAGAGGCTTGGAGCAAACAGGTTTGAGTTCCTGAGCCCACGCCATATAGTCCTGCACGCTTTTTATTTAGATACCACGGTCTTGTAACAGGTGTTCGAGATATGCAGTGAACGGGATGTAAGTAACGGAATTCGTTCTTTAAAGGCGGCTTAACGCCGCAAAAGAAACCAGTAAGTACAAGAAATCGTTTTGCAGCGGCCACAAAATTAAACTATCGATTTTAATTTTATTTTAGTAGATATAATAATTAAATTATACAGACAAATCATTTAAGCAACTTCTTTACTACTTGAAGAGCAGTAAAAAGTTGTGTAAATTTTAGGGCACCGTGCGCACGGAAGATTGTGACATTTGCCATTGTTAGTTAGTATGGAAAATGAATGATCAGCACTAAAATAATTGTCGACTTGGGAAATATAGTATATGGGATTAGTAGATATATGTATATACTATCATTCTTATAAAATCTATAAAGAGCTAGGCTAGCTACTTTTACATTCAGAATACTCTACCTAGAAATCTATATTTGGAGACAGCCGTATATGTACATTATCCATAACGGTACAGCGAAACCATATTAAAATTCTACCCAGAATCTCATTACCACTACAATATAACGAAATAATAAAACAACAAAACAATTTGAGAGAAAATGAAAAACAAAAGACAAATAAGTTTCCGAGAACATCTAGTAGAGACCAGTGTCAAGTGAGAATGGGAACCGAATTCACTTTCATTTGTGGGTAATGGTAGGTAAGTGACCGAACCGCCGTCGCAGGGTCTAGTTAACATGTTTCTACATAATAACACTGTAAACGCATGTAATAGTGTGCTATCTCGCTTATGTAACGTGTTTGTTTTGATTGAAAATGTCGCGTGTATATGTAAAGTAAATTTTTGGATAGTGATGCTTCAGTGGTGCAGTACATAATTATAAGGTATATCTAAGTCATAATTGTATGTAATAGGACCAGTAAGGGCAGAATAGGGCCTGTAGCCTTCTCTGGGATTTGGTCGGGTTTGTCATGGCGCAATGGTAAGCATGGACGGTTCTTGTACCTTGTCTTCTTTCCGTCTTGGAATGGCATTCGGGTTGGTTTTATTGTGGTAACGCCACATTCTCCGGCTGTCCTAGAGTCAGAGATCCGAAGGGATTTATCCACCACGTGACAAAAAAGTAGACATTTTCGTATAGAAAGAAGCTGATTTCGGTGTTAGTTGAACATTTATTTTCTAGCCATTCTGTAAGATGCAGCACCAGCAGCATGACTCGGTGAATATAGCAGGAAGCAGTTGGATGAAGACGGCTCAAGATCGGAATGTATGAGAGGAGACTTAGTTCTAATTCATTTAAGTCAATAAACTTGCTACATGCCCATTATATGGGTCATAAGTTTCAATGAGTACTTCTTCTTCTCGAGTCGTTAAATGAGTACTAATTTTCTTCTTCTTCTTCGAGAAATAATAAATTATCGATAAACATATAATATTTGCTTTTGTTTATAAAATAATATACATATAACTGTGTCAATAGCGGAACCTCACGCAAAACGCGCGCAATCGAACCTCAATCGCTACAAAAATACCGTTGCCATCCGAAAGTGTGGCACGATGGCATCGAAAGCGACAGGGACATTCCTTTGGGAGTGTAACTGCGCACAGCCATGTAAGTGTAGAAGTATGGTACCGGTACCGATGCGTTCTACAGGTACCTTCCACCGGTGAACGTGGATGTACGCAGGCTTCTAGGCGTATCCAAGACCGATGTCACGTACACCACGAAGAAAGTAGAGTAAAATGTGTTGCAAGATAGATATTTATCAGGATACTACCCGCTTCGCACGTGCAGTGTCACATATCTCTCTCTACAGTCGCAGTCCACTGCTGGAGTTATGCCTCGTTTAGTTTCTTTTACAGGAGCACTGTGAGTCAAGGATTTGGCCTGCTATACCAGGCTGGCCTGACGATATTCATATTATAATTCACAGGTGACATTTTGGTGTCAAAATTGGTTTGGAATTAAACAAAAAACATCATAAAAATGCGTTACAAACCAGTTTAACTCTATGATTCAATATTTTGTCCTTTTACTTTCAAGATAGGTTCTGTAAATTTCCGCGAATAATATTATTTCTATGTACAATACTGGCCAATTCGACCTTTATTTTAGTTGTAATAACTTTCATACTGTCACGAATGATTCACACAAATATTAAACGAAAGTTGGAATAAAACCTGCGAATATTACGAAGACATCCGTATAATTCATATAAAAATAAATATTCATAACACATACATATCTGATGTCTAATAGGTAGTAATTTTTACGTACGTACTCGTTCATATAATAATAAAAAATACTATATAGGTAATAATAGTTTATTTGAATGGATAAGAGTTATACTTATAACCTAACTTTTTATCCATAAGAGTAAGATAAAAAAATATGAGAAAAAGTGATAGTTATGAATTTTAAGACGTTTTGGCTTTAAGATAATAATTATTTATTTAAGTACCTCTGCTTTTACTCAAAAGTTTGTTTACGGATTTTACTTTTTTAAAGGTTAAAATACAAAAAAACTTCACCTTTTTATAGGAACTTACTCATTTGATATAAATAAAATCCTTGCGTCACTAACTGTCTGACAGACACGCTACAGACGAAACTATTGGGCGCAGGAAGCTGAAATTTGGCATGTATGTTCCTTGGGGACCGTAGGGGTGCACTAAGAAGGGATTTCCGCAAATTCCCACGGGATCGGGCAAAACGGAAAATTCGAAAATATGTGCGTGCGAAGCCGCTGGCGTCGACTAGTTTGATATAATTAGGAACAACAATTATTATTTAGCAATACTTCTGCATGATAGTTCTGTGTGCGAGCCTTCAAATGGCCAGGGTATTCCTAACAGAAACATAACAACCACTCAATTTGGCCAGTCATCTTGCCAGAATACGAGCTTTATTATTTATTTTCTATTTATTAAATTAGTTACACCAACAGCATACATATTTTAAAATCACAACAATAGGAACATGGAAACGGTCTGATACATATGCTAATTACAGGTATACACAACATTTACCACTGAAGCACTCAGTTACTATAAAAACTATAAATACTACTAAACTATAAATAAAATAAGAAAAACATGATATACAAAAACAATAACAAAATGATATAAAAATTGTTTAAGCTTTATGAAGTCATAAGTTATTATCTCATAACATGACGGTGTAAAATATGTAATACCACCCATTCTATATTCGCTTGGAAAATAATCAACAATACAATTTTTTGTTACACCATTAACTACATGGTCTGTCAGTAAAGAAGATATTCTGTTTTCGCAATAGCAATTGTAAGTGTGGCTGTGATTTAATCAGTGTGGGGATCGAACCCATGGCAGTAGATGTACCTAGTGTTATGCCGCGGCGACCGCTTGAACCACTGCGCCATAGATGGAGTTATTTATGTTACTCGCATTGTAAATTTAGGTTTAATTCTGACACACACATAGCACAGAGTGGTTAATATAAAAAATGTTTTTTTTTAAATCCATATCAAATACTACTTGAAAAGCTAGAGTTGCGACAGCCGCAACCAATTAGGCAATTGCCTACTCCTGCAAATAACAAATAAAATCGATGTTGAATTCCATACTCTCCCCCTTTCGTTTATTACAAACTTTACAAAGAAACTGGTACAAATACCCCATCAACCGATTAAAATACATCAAAAGCTGCGTGACAATCTTATATTAACACAATTTCCTTCCTCCATTACCTAACAACGATATAACATAACTCATAATGGAAGCCGAGAATTTTCGCTCCATTCAACAAGACTCGTCAGTATCACGAATAGACCCGTCTCCCACCATTACACTGGCGACCAACGAACGACAAGACGCGGGAGTCGGTACAAAGCAGCCGAAGAAAGTACTTGTCACTAAAACTATCGAAAAAGGCTTAGGAGTTTCGAGCGTATCGAAACAAACTCTTTAAGCCGAACGTGATGTGGGAATCCAGTGACTGTCTATTGGAAAAGTGTTTTCGCATGCTCTGTTATGTTAAACGTACTTTTTGAAAGACGATCGGTGACAGTTATTCAGTGTGGAGCTTTCTTGTGTAATATGTTTATGTTTTGTTGTGAAAGTGCGAACTGAAGGTAAGTCTGTAGCAAGAAATGTTTCTTGAATAAATTAGTGTCTATAGTTTGTCATTAAAAGTAAGCATTGTGTTTATGCAAATTGCAAATGCGAATGTCAATCTGTCTGGTTGCCGTTTCGATATTTTTCCACAGATTATTGTAGTTATATACAGAAAAGTAGGTTTCTTGGTTGCTTGAAACTTAGGCGACCGATAGAAAACTAAAGTTAGTAACCATGCCATTTCCTAAGATCTGCCTCCCGGTTTAAAAACTTTAAACATTTTTAAATGGCAAATTAAAGGATGCGAGTTTCAACTTTTTAACTCAAAATTACTACAAATATTGAAATCTAGGGTTCCCAGCTCACATGCCATTAAGAACGCTCTCCATATACCTACATGTGTCGTTAGATTATGTTTTTATTTGTCTTTATTTATAAAACTGAAAACATTATCTTTTGATACCTTCTTGGCAATTAAATAGGTATTTCGATAACCTTACAAATTGGCGACAGTCATATCAACGTAATATGTATTGTTTAATAATATACCTATGTTAAATTATAACAAAGTTACCTCATTAATGCTAATTTATGATGTTTAATAAAATATATTTACATCATCATAACAACCACCCAATATTAAACTGGTTATTGTGACACTGACTTCTGACTTAGTTTACGCACAATAACTTTTATTAACATAACCACGAAAGATAGTAACGTTATTTTGAAATATGCAACTTTATTCAAAGTTGGGTGAGGTCTTTATACCGAATTTTGACATTGCCCAGACTTCCATTTGAAATTAGTTCGAGTGTCTTAAATAGCACGATAAAATTAGCTTATTCTATCATGTGAAACTTACCTATACCAAAAATGTTTAATAACATAACAATGGAAGTCAAGTAACTAAACCACCTATCTCGTTAGAAAGGTAATCTGAGACACCTCGCCTGTTAGAATAAAAGTCAATAACGTAGTTTAAGTTTAAAACAACATTTTCGACTATACTTCTACAGATTCATCTTACGACGATACTATTCGATATCGACGATAAAATCTTTATAATAATTTTTATACGGGATATTTAGATCGCAAGGTTACTCTGTAGGCAAAGGTAGATAAGACAAAATGATTTCAAATCCTTAAGTAAAATCTATGCGTAGTCGGACTGTAATATTTAGTTAATAATAAATCCAAATAATAACACAAATTAAGCAGGTTGAAAGCTTGGTGAACTAGTTAAAAACCTACAGTTAAACACAATATTTTTAGGCCTTTGGCAATGTCAAAATATATTTTAGAATCGTACAAACTCGCTACTCAATTTGCAACTGATACCTATCAAAAAAACATTTTTCGAACTGCGTTTAAAAACACACAAATAGGTACAACTCAAAATTTTTGTTTGGTAACTCGGAATTTAGTCATTTATAAAACGATTTCAAAAAATATTTCCGTGTTTGGTAGGATACTGCCCGTTTGGTCCCATATTTTGAAAAATGAAAAATGATGTTGGACTTTTATTAAATTGTTAATTATTTATATTTGATACTACTACTGTCATCTGAGTAGGTCAGGACCGAATATTAAGTACTAGAGATGCCTGCAGTTATACCCGTGTTATTTAAGGCTACTGCTCTGCTCCCGTCGCTCATAACGTGATGTTATATAGCCTATAGCCTTCCTCGATAAATGGGCTATCTATAACTGAAAGAATTTTTCAAATCGTACCAGTAGTTCCTGAGATTAGCGCGTTCAATCAAACAAACAAACAAACTCTTCAGCTTTGTATATTAGTCTATACTAATATAATAAAGCGGAAGAGTTTGTTTGTTTGTTTGTTTGTTTGTTTGAACGCGCTAATCTCAGGAACTACCGGTCGGATCTGAAAAAATCTTTTTGCATACGATAGCCCAATTATTCCGGAAGGCTATAGGCTATATAACATAACGCTTCGACCCTTTGGGGCCGGGCAAAAGGCTAAAAAGGCTAAAAGATAATATCGGCTTATCTCAGGAACTAGCAGTCGGATTTTAAAAATTGTTATTGCCTTTGATAGCCCAATTATTCCGAAAGGCTATAGGCTATATCAAACTACGCCACAACTTTTAGAGGCCAGACTAAAATAATATAATGGTCAAACGAGAAGGGGGAGGGTTGGGTCAAAGGCAAAAAAAGGCTAAACGAATAGGATACAATCTATACGGGTATCGTTTTCGAGATTTTCGAGACGCTGATTAATAATATGAAATTTATTTAGTGATCCAAGATGGCGGGCGGGAAATCAAAGATGGCGGATGAGAAAATTTTAAAAATCAATATGGGTATCGCCTTCGATATTTTAAGGGGTGGGGAATCGAAATACAACATCTATTTCGTGATCAAAGATGGCGGATGGGAAATCAAAGATGGCGGATGGGATTATTTTTAAAAGTCGATATTGGTTTCGTCTGCTATGTTAAAAGGGATGGGGAATCCAAATACAACATCTGTTTCGTGATTCAAGATGGTGGATGGGAAATCAAAGATGGCGGATGGGGAAAACTTTAAAAATCAATATGGGTATCGCCTTCGATATTTTAAGGGGTGAGGAATCGAATTACAACATCTATTTCGTGATCAAAGATGGCGGATGGGAAATCAAAGATGGCGGATGGGATAATTTTAAAAAATCGATATTGGTTTCGTCTGCGATGGTGGATGGGAAATCAAAGATGGCGGATGGGGAAAACTTTAAAAATCAATATGGGTATCGCCTTCGATATTTTAAGGGGTGGGGAATCGAAATACAACATCTATTTCGTGATCAAAGATGGCGGATGGGAAATCAAAGATGGCGGATGGGATAATTTTAAAAAATCGATATTGGTTTCGTCTGCGATGTTAGAAGGGATGGGGAATCCAAATACAACATCTGTTTCGTGATTCAAGATGGTGGATGGGAAATCAAAGATGGCAGATGGGGAAAACTTTAAAAATCAATATGGGTATCACCTTCGATATTTTAAGGGGTGAAGAATCGAAATACAACATCTATTTCGTGATCAAAGATGGCGGATGGGAAATCAAAGATGGCGTATAGGATAATTAAAAAATATCGATATTGGTATCGTCAGCGATGTTAAAAGGGATGGGGAATCCAAATACAACATCTGTTTCGTGATTCAAGATGGTGGATGGGAAATCAAAGATGGTGGATGAGAAAATTTAAAAAATCAATATGGGTATCGCCTTCGATATTTTAAGGGGTGAGGAATCGAAATACAACATCTATTTCGTGATCAAAGATGGCGGATGGGAAATCAAAGATGGCGGATAGGATAATTTAAAAAAATCGATATTGGTATCGTCTGCGATGTTAAAAGGGATGGGGAATCCAAATACAACATCTGTTTCGTGATTCAAGATGGTGGATGGGAAATCGAAGATGGCGGATGGGAAAAACTTTATAAGTAAATATGGGTATCGTCTCTGATGATTTAAGGGATGGAGAATCCAAATACAACATCTATTTCGTGATCAAAGATGGCGGATAGGAAATCAAAGATGGCGGACGGGATTTTTTTTAAAGTCGATATGGGTATCGTCGTATCGATATTTTAAGGAATGGGGAATTCAAAACCACCATCTATTTCGTGATCAAAGATGGCGCATGGGATTTTTTTTTTTAAATCAATATGGGTATCGTCTCCGATGTTTAAAGGGATGGGGAATCCAAATACAACATCTATTTCGTGATTCAAGATTGCGGATGGGCAATCAAAGATGGCTGATGGGAAAAATTTTGAAATCAATATGGGTATCGTCTCTGATGATTTATAGGATGGTGAATCCAAATACAACATCTATTTCGTGATCAAAGATGGCGGACGGGATTTTTTTTTAAGTCGATATGGGTATCGTCTCCGATATTTTAAGGAATGGGGAATTAAAAATTTTTATATAAAAATCTATGTTTGTTTGTTCATAATTTATAGACTCTGAAATGATAAGAGATGAATGATAAGAGAGAAAAGGGGCTTGGAAAAAAGGGAATTAAATAAAAACTCTTAAAAGGCGATACGGAGTTCGCTGGGTCAGCTAGTATAAGATATACGTAGAAGATTGGCTTCTCATATTCATAGCGCCTGTGGATTCGATACCAATGTCCAGGAAAATGTCGTGAGGGAGAAATCGTTAACAATGGTCGACTTCGATTTCTCTGTCACTAAATTCTCATTAACGGTTCAGAAAACGGTACTGTGTCCGGTAGACGGTAAAAGGCTTGAAATATTTTTTTATTTATGTATTGTATTTATCGAACAAAATGGACATCGTATCGATAAGTGAATTTAATGCTATCTATGTCAGTTAGTAGATGTGAAAATCAAGATACCTCTGCCTGACCCAATAAAATTTAAATATTATTTAAGTAAGGTATCAAATTACTTAATCTCATTTCGCAATAATACAACACTAAGAATACAAATTTCATAATCAAAATGCAGGGCTCATTGGGTACCTAATTTTATACTCATATTACATAATTCTTTTGCTTACCCGTTTAGGGTCAAACTATTGCATAAGTGTCGTTATTTTCTCCGGAACTTGTTGATATTCTGGATGGGTAGCATGCATACATGTTGTAAATAAATTAACAAGCCGACTACAAAGGCTGCGCTTGAGTGGCGCTTGGTCCACTTTCTACCAAACAAATTATTTGGAAGATAAATGAATTATTTAAAAGTTACATTACTATTACCTACTTCTTCAGGCTGTGCTACTTTTAAAACAAAGAAGAATGTTTAACTGAGTCGACTCGACCATTTTGTTATTAAGTACCTATTATTTAGTTTTTGTATTATTTTCGAAAAAAATATTTAGGTAAGTCTATAAACATGAGTACAGAAAGTATATTAGTTTTATATTACGCTACTACCATTTATGTAGGTGGGAATTGTTAGCTTTACGTTGTGTTTGATACCAGCAGCAGACGTGAACAATATATTGTTGTAAATAAGCACAAATAAATATTTTTACAACAATTAGATCACCAAATTTAAGTTGCTAATGTATAGTGAACTACTTATTTTCTATTAATGAAATATATGAGGCCGCTAGCAGTATCAATTGCTGAGTTGTAGCAATGAGACAATAAGATCTGCTTCAAGCTGTCTCTACCATGTCTGCTCCAGCGAGCCGCGTATTCAGGTCAATCATAAAATTTTATGATTGATCTGAATACGCGTTATATATATTAATTAATCTGTCGATATATGGCTAGCCTCAATATCTATGCATATTATAAAACTAGCTGTTTCCCGCGGTTTCACCCGCGTCCTGAAGGAACAACTTCGCGTACCCGGTTAATTTAAAACCTAAGTTACTCCTTGGTACATTAGCTATCCGCCAGTGAAAAACCCGTCAAAATCGGTCCAGCCGTTCCAGAGATTATCGAGAACAAACAGACAGACAGACAGACAGAAAAAAGTAAAAAATGTAATTTCTGTATATGTACCTTGTATACATCCACATGCATTTAGTAAAAAGCCGTTATTTTAATATTACAAACAGATAGGTACTCCAATTTTATTTAAGCGGGGAACTTTGTCCTATCTATCTGTATGAGCGAGATAAACTCAAAATCTAACGAACGGATTTTTGGAATGGTTTTACCGATAGATAGTGCGATTGTTGAGGAAGTTTAAGTGTATATTTTTTGCAAGCAGATTCGCGAAATCTAGTGTCCTTTATTTCCAACTCCTCGCTGGTACTTGGTCCTAAGGAATATAGGTACTTGTGCCTAAATACATTATATCAGTCAGTGATAATCAGCGTTCATTCATATCTATAACAATCTGTCACGGTGATGCATGGATGTCGTAATGGTTAAGTGGTCCCGTTTCGATTTCACCGCACTGTCTCTTGTATGTGCTCTTTACTTAGGATAGGTACTAAAAAATATAAATAATTGTTAAAGCTAAAATATACTTATACTGAAGTAAAAAGTGTCCTACGGGAAAAATAATTACCCAAAGTTATAGAACAACTTAAACAATTCTATTCATGGAGATTATCCCAACTAAATACATGAAACCGAACGTCGATAAAAGCGTGCCTTCTTATAATTAGATAAACAATACACTCGTTATAAGGTAGTAAAATCAATCATTACTTTTTATGTATTGTCTTCACACGGAACCTTATGCTAGTAAAGAAGAAATAAAGTAAAATAAAATGAGTTTTAATTTACTTTACTTCGGGATATTATAACTTATATTGTTCACAGGATTATTAAATTATCAAAAAAAAATAAAATTACTCAATTTTGAAGAAGACACGTTTTTATTTAACCCTATTTATTCTTAAACCGTTTCAAGTAGATACTGAGAGGCGTAAATCATTTGGCTATTGACCCGCAATAATGTTTGATAATATACTTCATAGATCATCAATATTCGGATGTCCATTCGATTCACTTGAAAATTCGAAAGTTTAAAATATTTATTCGATAACATCTCATCGCTACATTACAGTGAATTTTTGCATAATCACAAACACATAAACACGAATGCATACGCTGGAAACAAGCAATAAATACTGCAAATAATTCTAGATTTTATCTTTTTACCAATAAAGTTTCAAGTTGTTTAATTTAAGAAAGTTTAATGTGATCGGTAGCTATATTCGCATGTAATCAATAGAGCAAAAAAACATAATAATTATGTCGTATTTTCCTGCTTTACATACATCTAGGGCCCAATTCTGCTAATTATATTTGTTCAAAATGCAGTTTCGATATGATGTCAGTATCATATTTACGTCATAATGGTATTCTCCTAAATTAAGAGACATTGAAATGATATTGCGAATATATTGAGAGTTGAACAATACATAAACGGTATTCTGCTAAATATATTCTTGCACAAAGACAAACGTCAAACTGTAAATACACATATTCAAAACACCCATATTTTAAATGTTCGATTTCAAATCGTACGTAACATTATTGATTATGTATCAAAAAATCTCTCACAATCCAACGAATAAATTCATTTACTAAAATGGTACTGGTTAGTATTATAGACTGCCATATTGCACTGCTAGGTAGTATCATCTGTATATATAAAATTCATTCACAATTCCCTGACTAACAGCAATGCACAGCCGAATCTACTGGGCACAAGATGCTAAAAATTGGCATGTACGTTCCTCGAGGACCGTATGCTGCACCCTTACGGTCCCTGACTAAGAAGAGATTTCCCGAAACATCTACCAGATCGTAAGGAACTGTTAAATTGAAATAAAATGTGAGAGCGTACTTGCGGGCATATTACATAAAAACAAATCATAGGCAACGCTGTAACATCAAATTACCAGCAATAAAGTTAATTATTTCATTAATGGCAATACCTACTCATGTCAGGATATTTGACATTAAATTGAATATATCGAAATTAGAATAGAATGACATTGTGTAGCAGAATACCGATTTTGAGTCAATTCAAAATATAATCTCATTCCATTCAAAATATGATGTCGATGTCATCTAAAATAGCAGAATTGGGCCCGTGATCCTCCGTGGTCCAGTTATAAAACAGTGTATGTATGAAATTACTCTGCTCATAGTGAGAAAAGGCTCAGAATACTCTATAGGGCTGATGATGATGATGATGTCGATGATGATGTCGACTATGTACTGCGTACCTACTACTAGTACGGGCGCTCATTATAAGCTAATATTGGCCACTTAACCTGATGTTATATGCATCACTTCATAGTGTTGCTTAGCAACTGATTTTTTTCAACTCATTTAAAGATATTAACCTACTACGCAGTATAGACATAGTTACCGCTCCGTTATCAGTAGATTCGGCAAAAATATAGAAGAACTTGTCTGTAAAAACCTTGTTACCTATTTATTTTACAGACTGTACGGAGTAGAACACGCAATTGTTGGCACGGTCTCTATTCACGTTCATACTTGATTTATTCTTTTGTTCATTTTGAGTTATCTCATTACATTTTATTTCGACTTTTCACCAAAATGCGACGTACGTTGAAGCTTACCTATTTAAATTATTCATATATACAAATAAAGCGCAATATTAGCTTTATTTACTGTCTCAAACTTAAATATTTAAATACTTATGGATCAATTTGAGAGAGAATTTAGGTGCAGAGTGATCAAATCGGCCATTTCTCTTCATCACAACTCATATAATCGAAAAGGTTATAGATATTTAAAAAAATCAATCAGACTAAGCCAACCTACTTTCAGTATTGGTGTTATTTTACGAGAAAAATAGTATACCTAATGAGCAAGTTTGACAAAACAATTAAAACTTCAATAAATCGGCTCTTTAACAAGATCATCCTTATCATCTATTGTCTTTTTTGATGCAAAGCAATCCTTTGCGTCCCATGCTAACCTTGTTCATTTAGTCTACTCCAGCAATGAGGGTCTTCTGAAATGACGCTCACTTTGCGGCAACACTGAGGCATCAGGTCCAGACACCTGTCAAAAGTGCCAAAGCCCTTATATTTTCGTACGTCTGTGTTTGTTTGTATTATGTGTGTGTACGCGTCTATACATATCTGACGTCAGTTTGGACCTGACGCATACCTACTAAGCGCCGTCTGGTGGTAGCAGAAATATCAAACACCCTCATTGCAATCAATACACATTTGTATCAGCTACGTGATACAAATAAAACTTGAAGATTATACGCCGAGGTTTCTGAAATATCTATCAGTCAGTCTGTCAACACGCATTTGACCAGCGTGGTGGCCTATGACCTTACCCTTCTCATAGTGAGAAGAGGTCCGTGCCTAGCAGTGGGACAGTAAATAAATATACAGGGCTGATGATGAGTAAATTCAATGTTCTTACCAGTATCTACACTTTCTTTTCACAGAAACTTCTAACCAGCTTCTTCAATGTCCAGTAATTAGGTATTACGAGAAAATAATTCAATGCCACAATTTGTGCCACTTGAACGAACATACGAGTGATCCGAGGATTTCTCAATAATTACTAGGTACATGATTTATCTGCAAGTTTTCTGTTACTTGGAAATTTGCTCCATCAGTATTTCATATCAATCTGCATCCGATAGTTTTACTAAGAATTTAATTATTTAGTATAGATATACTATTCGACCTGCGTTAGAATGATTTGAAACTAGAGTCGGTCAATATTTTTATATATGCAAATGTCCGTTGAAAGGAGGCACTTTCCATGTAGCAAGAGGATTCGTTTAATAAAGTTACTATCGCTAATAAGCTTAGAAATATAGTATACCTATGTATATTTTTATTTTGCTAGATCAGAATGCTTCTATCATCACTTAATAAGTGTTTGCTATGCGACAATAGATGTCGTGGAATGAAGGAAATGTAATATGTTTTATAAATTGCCCAATTAGGATAGACGCGCCATCAGATGCAAGCAATAATTCTTTCAGATGCAATTGACTCTTGGCCTTTTCATATTCATTTGCATAGAATTTATGTATTATTTATATGATTTATTGTGTGCTTAAACCAGAAAGAAAGTGAATAAGCTGCCGTTTTTAGTGTGCCGTAGTCAACTGGACACGAAAAGGCGACGAGCACAGCAGCGTGCTATTGGAAAAGCCTATATTCAATAGACGACTGCATCAGGTCTTTGATGATGATCATGATGATGTAGTCAACTCCAAGGAACCTTTAAGTATAGTTTTGTATTAAGAGCACGTCCGCTTTTGGACTGATATACTAGTACCCTTCTTAGATTAGTCATGTGGTTCACTTTAAAATGTAATATATTCATTTTAGTCCTTGAGGGCCGAAGCCCATGGTGGACGAAGTCAATTATTCCTTAAATACTAAGCCTGATTGTACTCCTTCTCTAAATGACTACCCATATGGTAAAATATTACTCATTTAACCAGATCCGTGACCAGGACGAACCTCAGAGCACGAACCAAACAATAGCAGGTGAAATGTCCAAAGTGTGTCAAATAATGAGGCGATTGTCGTGGCACGCGGACGCCTGGCGATGTTTAATTGTGCACATAACGGTGCTCCATTCGTCATCGAGCCTAAAACTGTGTCAAACGGACTCTCACTGAGACTAACATCATCAAAATTTTAAGAATTAACGCTTTGGTTAATTATTGCGGTTTCTCTTAAAATTCGCTTTCGTCTCATACATATGTTCTGACCGAATAAAATACTTTTGACCTGAAAAGATTTTGTATACACATCATAGTAAAAATATCGTCATTTACACACGAAGTTTTGCATTAGTTAGGAGTTAATTTTAACACGATATGAAACGCACATGCAAGTCGTTTTGTGGTATGTTACATTATTTGAGTTATCCAAAATTGTAAATATTGTTGTCTGTATTTTCTCATATTATTATTCTTCATGACCACACACAACAATCATGCCATAACGTTCTCCGGTGCGACGTGAAAGAAGAACTAACAAACACACCTTTGCATTTATAATCTGTATATGTATATAAAATGCTTGCGTTACTGACTGACTGACAGACAGACAAGCTACAGCCAAAACTATTCGGCGCAGGAAGCTGAAATTTGGCATGTATGTTCCTTGAGGACCGTATGGGTGCACTAAGGATTTCCTGAAATTCCCACGGGATCGGTCAAAACGGATAAATTAAAATAATGTGCGGGCGTAGCTGCTGGCGCCCTCTAGTATTAGTATAGAATAAAGGTACATAAAGAGATCAGAGCATACAGCAGTCCATCAGTGAAAAGGCTAATATATTCTGTCATATCTGGTTAGACTGCAAAGCGTACCCAGTTCCGAGGCGAAAGGTTTTGATGCAACCGAGATAACGCTAGGACGACGATAACGATCATGATTTTTCATGATCTAGTCACCAGAAGGCCAATTCTCGTATTTTATATGTCATTGAAACTATATATTGAACGAAATGAGATTAGATTTTGAATTGAGTCAGAATCGGTACCTAAGTAGTCTGCTAATTTAATGTCATTATTGTCTAATTTGATTTCTATAGTTCGACGTTGACACATTGTTCAATTTACGTTCTAGCCACGATTACGTTTCAATAACTTTCAAATATTAGCTAATTTAGAAGAATACCATTTATGATACGAGTATGACACTGACATTAGAACGATGATAATTATTACTATTATAACATGACCTTGTAAATTCTTTGAACAGGTTTCGTATCACTCTTTGCTTGTAAGACTTCACGTAAAGTTAATTAATTTGTACTGAAAGTAAACTGAATTGTTGCAGGTCCTACAAGATGAGCGCGATAGTGGACGCGGCGGCCGACGTGTTGTCAGGCACGGCCATCGCCGCGGCCGCCGGCTCGCAGGTAAACGTCCAAAACATAGACTATACTAGCTCACACAGACTAAACACATTTTGTAGCGTAACCAATAGCAAAAGTACTGCAGTGACAGCAACGCAAGGGTAGGCGTTCCGCAAGGTGGATCGGCGATCTTCTTGGGAACGCGGGACGCAGTTAGATGCGGGTGGCTCAAGATCGGTTCGTGCGGAAGGCCTTGGCGGAGGCCTACGTCCAACAATGGAAGTCGTTCTGCTGAGACGACGAGCAAAATAGTATTAACTGCTACTAAACTGTAGTCCACCAAATCCAACCAGCCTTGCAACTTTGAATTACTCTTGAGTTTAAAACTGAGAGGCAAATATTTCATTTGGAAACGATTAGGGATAATTTCTGTGAAAAATGATCGTTCTTCCTATCACGATCCATAGTGCCTATGTATACCCGTAACATTAGGGAAGAGCTGGTGTAGTCACCACTATATTGGGAAGATGTTTTAAGCAACATAAAATAGTAATTATTTTTTTATAAAATTATCTTGTAGTTAAAAAAAGCTAACAGGTTGACTCTTTAAAATAAACCAACGACTTTCTTCTACTTGTATCGCCAAATATCGATCACATTTTGGCAACAAAAAGTAGTTAGTCTATTTTAGCTGAGGCTCTGCACATTTTAACGTGACGTCACGTAACAGTTCACACACACCGAGCACGCAACAACACCACGCGACACACTTCCGCCTTCCGCCAATAAATACCGATGTTTTTCTGCACACAGATGCAGCTAACTAGATTTCTATGGAACACAAAGAGAATACGAAAGTAAAAGTTCCTGACACACAACTATGTATCTGATTGGATTTTTCCATCTAACACTTTACATACCCTTTTCTTATTAGCGCACGTTAGTATTTCTTGGTTTTATATGCTGCTTAATTGAATTGCGTAAAAAGGGAAATGTATCTCATCAATATAATAAGTAGAATTGACAAAATGTAGATCGCATTTCCATATTACCAAATTGCTCAGACCACATTAAAAAGATTTATTATTTTAAATATTATTTTGTGCAGTTAAAACATTAGAAGTTAGGTCTTCTTTTGTCAGAAAGCATGTTGTATCTTCATACCCATTAAAAAAATCATAGCTTAAAATTTAAAGCAAAATTGAATAGATGTATGGCTGATACATAGGCTTTGTGACTTCCGTATGCTAAAACTGAAGATGTGTACCATTCATTGAGAAATGCAAAAAACAAAACGCTGCGGAACCGGTAGCTAAATGAATAGCATTATCTAAGAATAAAAACAGTATCAATGCATCGTATAGGTAGAAGAAGTTACGTACCCAGTGAACACGATAATTAGAAACCATTATAATTTAAGTACTTAGATCAGGAACAATTAGCACGCTTGTCAAGCAGTTACAAAATATTTTCGTAAGGCTTTTGTATCAATCGGCGTAGTTTGGCGACTCTTGAGTGACAGTAGCATAGGACAGTTTATAGGATCTGATAAAGTTCGCCTGGTCAGTCAGTCGGACTCGGCAAGTATGGTGGAGGATAGACAGACATATTTATCTTGGTATTAGCAGTAAAAATCATGTTAAACTCAGACTCTCCAGTTCATCATCAAAGAGGTTGTCGTAACATTTTCTAAAGATATTTTATAGTTTGATCTAGAAAGATTTCGATAATGTTTGATAAGTGCATCGAGAAACAATTTTTTTTACACTCCATGCTACTATTGCTTAAATCCGAATAAAAATATGCTCTCGACTAGTCGTAAGCATACAACCCACTTCACCAAGTACAAAAATATTTCTTTTTTGTTTCCTCCTTAGTGACATAGCTGTATTTCTGTCATTCCAGGTAGCCTGGTTCATCCCGATGCTGGTGGCAGCGATTGCTTACTACCAGTTCGACGCCACTGACCCTGAGGGCCGGCCAGCTGACGTGGACGACTCGCTCATGCTACCTGATTATGATTTTATTATTGTTGGAGCCGGGTCTGCCGGTAAGTGGAACTGAAGAACTAAGTTTTATTGCCGACCAAGGAAGTAGCGTTTCTTATAGTAAGTAAAGCGGGATAATGAGCGACACGATGACGACGTCACACCTGCTTTCATCGATGACGGTCCCATATTATTATGCGTTGCATAATCGCCGGTTGGAAGCTCTGCTTTCACAGTCTTTCCCATCCCGCTCTTCCTTTTACTGCCGGACTCAATATTTAATGTTACCATGGATTTGTCATTTGATATATTATTTTGTATGGCACTTTTGTCAAATTTGTGTCTGTAGTAGCCAATATCATAGATAAATCAAATATTAGGACCGCCTTATAGTCCACAACGCGTCCTAAATGTGTCCTTTCCATTGCTTCTGTAATGCATAAATAACAACAAAGTCACTAAACAGCGTTACCTTTTACTTTAAAGATAAGTAGTGTGCGCACAAATTCAACGAAACTGCATGCTAATGAAATTAGGTAGGTACACAATAATAAAAGTTTGATTTAATAAAAAAGTAAGTAATGCTCGCGCGATCTATATAGTATACTTGTCTCATCGAATAGTGTCAATAGTCATGTAATATTATAACAGCTACCTACGTAATAAATAACCATTAAATTTTCTTCCGATAAAAATTCTGCACAAATTGTAAACATAACAATATGTCAAATATTATTATGCCATAAGTAAAATTCTTAGGTCTCTCTAGGTTAGGTCAAACCAACTAAACTAAAAAAATGCGTTACATTTGAGCGTAAGCCCTAGGATAAGTTTATTCTTAATCAAATATATATATATTGCTGCAACTTCAAACACTGCTGAAACTTTACCTACAGGTTAATATAAAAATAATTTATATTGTGTTTCAGGAGCTGTAGTAGCAAATCGCCTATCTGAGATTGGACACTGGAAAATACTGCTGTTGGAGGCCGGAGGGGATGAAACAGAGATATCGGACGTCCCGCTCTTGGCGGGGTACCTTCAGCTCAGCAAACTCGACTGGAAATACAAGACCGAACCCTCGGGGACTAGTTGTTTAGGTAAATATTTAGCACAATACTTGTACGAATAATCGTCATTTTTTTACAAAAAACACGTACAGACATCAGCGATATTATTAACATAATAAAATATAGTTATAGGGTTAAGCAGAGATATTTATTTGAAAGTTCAGCACTATCAAATAAAAGTATTTCTCTGCAAATGACAGCCCGTGTGGGTTCGATCCCCATATTGTAGCAAAAATCGAATGTATCATATTAAATGTTTGTCTGCCTCAGCGACACAAAATTTAAATCCAGGCGCGAGTCCATATTCATATAATTCATATAATAGTAGCCAGACTCGTTATTGTAGATATACAACTATTTATAATTATTTGCTCAGTGGTGTTGGTTAGTGGTCCTCTGTGACGGTTCTGAGATTTTTCTATAAAATAATACTAGACAAGGTAACCCAGGAGTGAAGCCTCGAATTCAGTGATTAAACCAAAACTTTATTTTATATCTATTTCAGCTATGGAAGACGGCCGCTGTAACTGGCCACGAGGCAAAGTGCTCGGCGGTAGCTCAGTCCTCAACTATATGTTGTATCTACGAGGCAACAAAAAAGACTACGACACATGGGAAGAATTAGGCAACAAAGGATGGGGCTACAAAGACGTGCTGTATTACTTCAAGAAGTCAGAAGATAACAAAAACCCTTATCTAGCTCAAACTCCTTACCACAGCACTGGTGGATATCTGACCGTTTCTGAAGCACCATATCACACACCCCTTATATCAAGCTTCATAGATGGAGGTTTAGAATTGGGCTACATGAACAGAGATATAAATGGCGAGAACCAAACAGGATTCATGGTAGCACAAGGTACGATCCGACGAGGCAGTCGATGCTCCACTTCTAAAGCATTCTTGAGGCCAGCAAAGGATCGCGAGAATCTGCACATAGCTATGCATTCGCATGTCACGAAAGTGATGATTGATCCAAGAACCAAGGTCGCTTTTGGGGTTGAATTTGTACGAAACAAGATGGTATATCGCATAAGAGCTAGGAAGGAGGTTATTCTGTCAGCAGGAACTATAAATTCTGCGCAGTTATTAATGCTGTCTGGTATTGGGCCGGCAGAAGAACTGAACAAACACCGAATACCTTTGATCCAAAATTTGAGGGTAGGGAGGAATTTACAGGATCACATTGGGATGGGTGGTCTAGCCTTTATGGTAAATCAGCCAATATCTATAGTAGAGCACCGTCTCCATACTGTGAGTACTTTGATGGAGTATGCTGTGTTAGGAGAAGGACCTTTGACGATCATGGGTGGAGTCGAAGGGTTGGCATTTGTTAATACTAAGTACGCCAACGTGACTGATGACTTCCCTGACATAGAATTCCATTTTATATCTGGCTCCACAAATTCTGATGGAGGAGAGCAGCTACGGAAGAATCATGGTCTGATGGAGACATTTTATGATGCTGTATTCAGACCTATCAACAATATGGATGTATGGAGTATCATCCCAATGTTACTTCGACCTAGAAGCAAAGGTTTCATCCAACTGCGAAGTGCTAATCCATACGATTATCCTTACATTTATCCAAACTACTTAGCAGATGAGATGGATGTCAAAACTTTAGTAGAAGGTGTCAAAATCGCTGTAGCTTTATCACGAACGAGAGCATTTCAGAAATATGGTTCGTTTTTGAACAAACACGTATTCCCTGCTTGCGTGAGTATCAAGAGATATAGTGACGCATATTGGGAATGTATGATAAGACAGTATACTTGCACAATTTATCATCCCGTTGGGACGGCGAAGATGGGACCTTATTGGGATCCTGATGCAGTGGTGGATCACCAGCTTAGAGTATATGGTGTTAAGGGCTTAAGAGTAATAGATGGCAGTATTATGCCTAATATTGTGAGTGGCAACACGAATGCACCTATAATAATGATAGGTGAAAAAGGCAGTGATATGATCAAAGAGTTTTGGTTGAAAAGACGAACTTCTAGATATTACATATAATGTTCGATGTACAAAGTTAATTTATCAGTATTATTGAGTGTGAGTTCCATTGTAAATATTTGATGATGGGTTTGTTTATTTATTGCTTTATTTATTTCATTGACACTAGAGAATTTTGTATGGATTTTATCGGACACATAAGATGATGTAAATATAAGAAAATAAAGTAAAGTGAACCGTGATAAAATTTGCGTTTATAAAGTCCTTACTCTCAATAGTCTCAATGCTTAAAATTCGCGTAAATGTAAGACAAGGCAATATGTATTTAATATTTATAATAATTTATTAAGAACTAGACAATAAATTATTTTAATAGCTAAAATGTTGTTTCTTTTTTACGTGTGCATTTCTAGGTCAAACACAAGTACCTGATCGATGTCATAATGCATCGCGAGATATGCTGACTAAAGTAAATTGTGATACGATGATTCAAGCACAGAGTAATGAATTGTTAGTGTATATTAATGTATATGACAAATTAAGTATATATTTTTTTATGTACAAATGGGTCTATCTGCCATCCTGGGTTCGGGAAACTTCGGTCAGTAAAAAGTCATGGGGCTTCTGTTAGAAAATCGTGGCAACTTAGCGTCTGGTAAACTATATTTATTTTTATGATAATAGGTTTGTCCATCTGACATCTAGAAATGTATGTTGTTGGTAAATATGAATGTACATTTTTTATCCATATTGTTTTGTAATTACCTGCATAATTACATGTATTTGCATTATCACGTAACCTTACACCCTGACATTATTAGGCAACTGAACGTCAACGTCAGTAAATGTTATTATTTATCGAGTTGACATCACTTATAAATTCTTGAGCATATTGTATTATTATATTAATTACTAATTTTATAAACAATACTAGAGAATGCTCGCGGCTACGCCCGCACATTTTTTTTTATATACTCGTTTTGCCAAATCGCATGGGAATTTCGCGAAACCCCTTCTTAGTGCACCCCTACGGTCCTCAAGGAACATACATGCCAAATGTCAGCTTCCTGCGCCCAATGGTTTTGGCTGTAGCTTGTCTGTCAGTCAGTCAGTAACGCAAGGATTTTATATATATACTATAGATAAAAAAACATGGGTATGTTACATGGGATGACAGTTATACTTATACCATACAAAAGGCGAATGAGGCCGCGCGTAAAACATTGCTAGTGTGACATACATTGTATCTTAAATACTAAACTACTCTGTACATGATATTTCAATGCACAGGCTACTTGTAACACACAATACAACTTGCTAAATCTTAACTGCTGAATCAGTGGTCATTCATTGTTATGTCTTAAGAATAGTAGCATCATCGAAGCACACCGACCATCAGTGTACTGCATATTATGGAACGATGTCGACTCAAACAGCATCTCTTAGAGGACTCCTGTCCAACACCCGAATCATATTCGGGCTTCTGCCAGGACTTGCTGCTATGATTGTACTCCGAATGGCCATTCACCTATACAGACCTGATATAGAAGACGCAGAGAACCGAATAAGAGACCATTCTCTAGAAGAACTATACGACTGCTACGATTTTATCATAGTTGGAGGTGGTTCCGCGGGTGCAGTGTTAGCGAATCGACTGACGGAAAACGAGAACTGGAAAGTGCTCTTGCTAGAAGCTGGACAAGATGAAAATGTGTTGTCTGAAGTACCAGTGTTGTTTCCTGCGTTACAAACTTCATCCATAGACTGGCAGTTCCTAACGGAATCGAGTGACGAATATTGCTTAAGTATGGTGGATAATAAGTGCAGGTGGCCTCGTGGTAAAGTGCTAGGCGGATCCAGTGTGCTTAACGCTATGCTTTATATTAGAGGGAATCGACGAGATTACGATAATTGGGCAAGTATGGGAAATGTAGGTTGGAGTTACGACGAAGTATTTAAATATTTCCTTAAATCAGAAGACATAAGGATTCCGGAACATCAAGATGACCCCTACCATGCGACTGGTGGTCCTATAACAGTAGAATATTTTGCTTACGAACAACCTATTACCAGAAAAATAATGGAAGCAGGAGAACAGCTGGGATATCCAATTCGTGACGTCAATGGGGAGTTCCAAACTGGATTTACTCGATCTCAAGCCACACTACGAGATGGCCTCAGATGCAGCACCGCTAAAGGATACCTACGGCCTGTAGGTAAACGAAACAACCTTCACATTAGTGTTCATTCTTTCGTCGAAAAAGTGCTTATCGATGAAAACAAACTAGCCTATGGTGTCAAGTTTAAGAAACATGGCCAAGAGAAGATAATCAAAGCGAGCAAGGAGGTTATTGTGTCGGCAGGAGCGATACAAACACCTCAACTACTGATGTTATCGGGAATAGGAGATTCTGAACATTTGAAAGAGTTTGGTATATATCCCATCGTAAATCTACCTGGCGTTGGCAAAAATCTGCAAGACCACGTAGCGATGGGAGGTCATTCATATCTCTTCGACAATCCGTACCACAATGGGACTGATTACTGCTTCAACTTAAATACGGTGCTGTCTATAAGTAGTCTGATAGATTTCAATGTGAACAAGAAAGGTCCTATGTACAGTATGATGGAGGCTGAAGCGATGGCGTTCGTGAAAACGAAGTATGCCGACGCGGGAGATGACTATCCTGACATTCAGATGTTCATTGCGCCGACAGCAGATAATATGGATGGTGGACTATTCGGGAAAAGGGCGAATGGCCTTACTGATGATACGTATGCGGAACTGTATGAGGACATTTTGTATGATCCGTCTTTTTCTGTGGTACCTCTTTTACTAAGGCCGAGAAGCCGTGGCTATATAAAATTGAGAGATGCAAACCCCTACTCGCCTCCTCGAATCTACCCTAACTACTTCGCCGACCCCCATGACGTTCAAGTTCTGGTGAGTAACTTACAGTTAGTTTATTTATTTATTTATAGACCCACGGCTGTATCCTGTAAGGGATAGGCAGAGGTGTAACATTACCCCCACATTTCGTCATGAATTTTTAGGTCTACTGAGAATTCGGAAAAACCCAGTAACACTTTTAGCCCGGCCCGGGAATCGAATCCGGGACCTCCGATCAGCAGTCGCATACGCTATCCGCTGGACCACGGGGACAGTCAGTAACAAGCAACATTTACAGTAGGTATGTTAGACCTTGAAAACTGATTTACTATCGAAAGTAATACGTAATAATGTTGTAAGAAAGCGATAAACTTTTGCATTGTAACAAATTACCATCGATAATAAGCACTTAACATTTAACAGTAGATAATTTTAATTGTGACGTTAGTGTGATATAAAAAATGATGATTATTGCGCTCGAAAGGGTCACGGTAGTGAAAAGGTTGAAGCAGTGTTATCAATATACAAATGTTTGCTATCACTACACGTAAGATTTCAAGGACAAATTATATTCTTATGTAAAGCAATATGACTACCAATACTAATATTTTTAATTTATTTATTTTTATTTATAGACTCACGCCTGTATCCCCGAAGGGGTAGGCAGAGGTGTATTTCTACACCCACTTTTCGCCAGATATACTTTAGTCCCACGTAATAAGGGGCGAGCCTATTGCCGTACCGGGCACATTTCCAGACTCCGTGCTGCTACTGAGAATTTCGTGACAGAAAAACCCAATAACACTGCCCGACCCAGGAATCGAACCCGGGACCTCCAGATCCCACGCGGACATTATTTTATGCCGCGAGACCAACGAGGCGAGTCGTATAGGGTTTGATGTCGAGTTTTCCGTCTCTACGCAAAAATTGTATTTGCATCGTGTTTTCCCTTAGTCGCCTCTTACGACACCCACGGGAAGATAGGGGGTGGTGGCACTTGTATTCTATGCCGTCAACCACACAGCAAATTTTTATTTATTTATTTTTATTTATAGACTCACGCCTGTATCCCCGAAGGGGTAGGCAGAGGTGTAATATTACACCCACATTTCGCCATGAATTTTTAGGTCCCACGTAATAGGGGACGAGCCTATTGACGTTACCGTTAATATTTTTGTAACAGGTTTATTTGACTGTAGTACTCACAGCGTGTGCTGATATTTTGTTTAATGCCGAGTGCTGATCGTCTTAGATCGGCAAAGGGATGGGTGACCGCTAGTGTTTCGGAGGGCACGTAAAGCCGTCGGTCCCCGTTCTTGTCCAGGGACACGGATCGTTAGACCATGTCGGTGGCTTTCGAGCGATCTATAAACTGATTACGACACCAGAATTGACCATACACTCGCACGTAAACAAGACGGGCCTATATCGCGAAATCTTTTTTTTATAGACTCACGCCTGTATCCCCGAAGGGGTAGGCAGAGGTGTAATATTACACCCACATTTCGCCGTGAATTTTTAGGTCCCACGTAAAAGGGGGCGAGTCTATTGCCGTTACCAGGCACAACACCAGACTCCGTGCTGCTACTGAGAATTCAGAAAAACCCAGTAACACTTTTGCCTGACCCGGGAATCGAACCCGGGCCCTCCGATCAACAGTCGCATACGCTATCCACTGGACCAGGTTATAGGCAGTCTATCGCGAAATATTTCTAAAATACATGTGAAATACCTTATATTTTCCCCGACATTTGCTACATCAGCAGTGTTCATACAAACATTTGAGTCGTCCTTACTTTTGCTACTAAATAATCACATACATACATACATACTCACGCCTTTTTCCCGTGGGGGTAGGCAGAGACAACAGAACACCACTTGCTTCTATCCTTACAAACCTCACGCGCTTCCTCTACATTCATTACTCTTTTAATACATGCTCGCCGGTATTCAACTAAATAATCATGTAGACAGAAAACGATAAACTATAAAATGTACTGTCGGCATTGATAGAATATAGTACATATGAGAACAGTTATCGCCTACCACTTCAGTCATATAGGTACATAGGTAATAGATATAAACTTATTTTGTACGTATCCATTAGATAAGGTTTTGCTAGAACCGGACAACTGACCTTTCCGATATCAGCTCAGGCACCAATCGAATAGTGCGTTTTGCAAATCATTGGAATGTTATTACATTGTTGAGAGAGAATAAGTGTAGGTATAGACTGTGCTTTTTAACTTATCTACTTTGTTTTCATTATCGTGCAACGCATTGCAAACCAACTGACCTACTGGTAGAATTCGAGTGACTTCATTTATATGTCAACAAGTATTTGTAGAACTTACTTTGGCTCTAAAAGATCTGTCACTTTTTTATTTTTATATACTCGCATCTGGGTTAGGCGGAGGTGTAATATTACACTGACATTTCGCCATGAATTGTAGATCCCAGGGGGCGAGTCTATTGCCATTACCAGGCACATTACCAGACTTTGTGCTGCTATTGAGAATTTGGAAAAACGCAGTAACACTTTTGCCAGACACGGGAATCGAACCCGGGACCGCCGATCCGCATTCGCATACGCTATCCACTGGACCACGGAGGCAGTTCGCAGATGTTACAATTACTTTATATTATTTAACAGGTATCTTGTAATCTTGAACAATGCTACAGAATCCTACGTCACGAGTGGTCATTCGGTTCCAACATGACGGGTCTCTTTTTTGGGTGCGATATAAAGTTACTAGAGGACGCCAGCAGCTACGCCTGCATTTTTTTTAAATTTACCCGTTTTGGCCGATCCCGTGGGAATTTCGGGAAACCCCTACTAGTGCGCCCCTACGGTCCCCAAGGAACATACATGCCAAATTTCAGCTTCCTGCGCCCAATAGTTTCGGCTGTAGCGTGTCTGTCAGTCAGTCAGTAACGCAAGGATTTTATATATTAAGATTTTGATGATGATTCTTTTAATAGACCTCATGTGTTATCTTAAAAATAACCGTGACCCTTTGGCATACAAGATTTTGATATATATAGCTTCAATCAAAACGAAAATCTGGTAATATTAAATTATTATCGTGGTCTGTTCACGATTTGGAATAGGACAGGAGGATGGGGAAGATGTAGGCATATCTTCTCGGAGCAAATTGGTGACAGCCTAAAGAAGGACAGAACAGAAGTAGCTACCCTTAACCGAAAAGCATGCACGAAAAGTTTATTGAAAGTGAATGAAGAAGAAAAGATATGTCAGGACCGTTGCAAATGGCGGTCCGTAGTCTCTGCCTACCCCTTCGGGAAACAAAAGTGAGTCTAAGTATGTACGTATGTATGTATTTTCCCGATTCACAGATAGAAGGCGGTCGCATAGTCCAACAGCTGGTGGAGCAGCCCGCCTTACGAGCGCTGAACGCCCGACCGAACCCTCACCGTAACCCCGGCTGTGCGGACCATGAGCTGATGTCAGACGAACATCTGGAGTGTCAGGCGAGACACCACACGCTAACGATATACCACCCAGTTGGCACCTGCGCCATGGGACCGATGGAGGACCCGAATGCTTGCGTTGATCCGAGGCTGAAGGTTGGTATCCTTATATCCATACTTATATTATGAATTCAACAGTTTATATGTTTATGTCTGTTTGTGCTTCTTTCACGTAGCAATGAAGCGATATTGTGGTATAATATTTGTGTATAGAGATTGTTAGGAGACTGGAGAGTAGCATAACCGGCACCCACGCGGGCCGCGGGCGAAGTCAACTTTTGTGTAATGTTGACTCCAATTCAAAGCACCAGATGTGTAACAATACCATAAAGAGGCGCATGGTCTTCTAGCTGTGAGTAGTGTGAGTTAACAAATGAGCTGTTATTTGATGAGTGCTAAGTATACTTGGGAGTGCTAAGTTAGGATACACTCCTAGACATTATGACACTCAGTATCTGCGCCATGATACGAGTAGAATACAGTCTGCGCTTCGTACTGGTGCTGATATCAATATTCATAAGCCGCAACAACTAAAGCCTTGCTGGTTGCCAATTGATAAAACTGTATGGGAGAATCGTTCAACCTTTTCTTAAAGCGTCATCATGACTATTAACTTATTCTATTTTAAGCAGTATTTTTAAACATTATATTTACTTTAGCGTCTGTGACCTACAGTGATAAAAACTTTTTAGAAAAACATTAATGTAATTAGGTAATTACACGATAACATTACATTATTATGTTATCATGATTGCGCACATATTCTAGTGTACACGTTTAAGTATATTTATATAAACAATCTAAAAGTCTTTATTACTGTTGTTGTAAAATGACAGTGTCCGTGTGGTGACGGATTAAGAATACGGAATGTCACCACCCCATATCATCCCATGGGTGTCGTAAGAGCCGACAGAGGGAGCATATTATGCAGAGAACAGCACTGTAAGAGAAGGAAAACTTGATACAAACGCTATACCAACCCGTTTGGCCAGCGTGGTACAGTAGGCAATTCCACCTTTCAAAGGAGAGGCCTAGTCCAGCAGTGGACTGTTAAAGGCTGATGATGATGAAAGTGACAAAGTGTAAAGCTTTACAGTTGAAGATTGGACAATCTAATGACGACTAGGTAATCTATCTCACTCTGGATATGAATAGAGACGCCATACCTAGATGATTACATGTGGCTATTGTTATATCCTCTATGCTTTTGGATGACCTATATATATATCAATGTAGTAGGAATAATATTTGTTTAAACTATCTCCCTATTATACTTTTAGCCCTCATAAAACATATTGATAATTAAATGCCTTTGCATAATGCTCTACCTTGAAACAAATATCGCGTTGCCATCATTTTTTAATGCCAAACCCATAACTGTGTGTAACTAATTAAAACGAAATCTTTATCATTCCAGGTGTACGGTGTAAAGAACCTTCGTGTGGTAGACGGCAGCATAATGCCGACTATCGTGAGTGGGAACACCAACGCACCAATCATTATGATCGCCGAGAAAGCATCCGACATGATCAAGGAAGACTGGTCCGACATCATTGACGAAGAAACCTGCCCTGAACCAAATAACCACTACAAAAAATCAAAGACTTCTGAAGGGGAACAACCTGACAAAGCCACTGAAATGTCTACACCTGATCTGTTCCATGAGACTGCCATCTTGTTTCCACATTTGGCAGACTCTGTTGGTGCCAAAGTGAATAAAACGAAACACCAAAACCCTT
This sequence comes from Euclidia mi, assembly GCA_944739405.2. Lineage (NCBI taxonomy): Eukaryota > Metazoa > Arthropoda > Insecta > Lepidoptera > Erebidae > Euclidia > Euclidia mi. The sequence goes on from OX123201.2 coordinate 27,500,486, forward strand.
CGCCTGACAGAAAATATTATAAAGATCATAACCAGCCAAAATACCCTAAACATGAATCAAAATTTAATACCCCTACGCAACGGTATCCTATTGGAGTCCGTTTTCCTTTACGAGGTTTGGAAAATCCATTTCCACAATATTTGTATAGACCTCAAAGTAAATATGATCTGGCCTCCAGTTACGGTCCTAAATTGTTGACTAAAACCGGCAGCTTTCTTGATAAAAAGCCCTATCCATATTCCAAAAGCAAACCTTTTAAAAAGCCTTCTAGAAACATGTTCGGTACTAAGTTGGACTCGCCAGGTTCACTTGGTTATTATGATGATGGCAATAAGGTTCAAGATCCCACATACTATTATAAAACGGGAGAAGTCGTTACGCCTGAGGGAGAAAAGAAATGTAAGATCTGGTTGTACTATAATGGAGTAAAATATGAATTGGATTTGTAAACATGGATTGTATAATTATTTTTCTATACTTAGTTTTTTTTTTATAAAATAAAAATGTATTTTTTAAGCCTTATGTTTCATTTCAATAAAACTTATAGCCTCTTTTGTATATACTCTAAATAAATGTCAATGGTAGAACTCGTTCGATATCCACAGCAGTTGTATATCTATCAGTCTACATAATGCTACCCCAGAGAGTGCCAAACATTGGGTTAATTAAAGAACATAAACAATTCTAACCCTAGTGAGGATGGTGAGCAGTACAGCCAGTGTGAAAGTAATTGTTATTATGTACAGCAATATTCTTATCTAGTAGAATGTATCTTATAGTATGACGTTTCAACCCATTTAGTATTTGTACTCCATCTGCTATATTCCAGTCATTTATCGACATTTTGATATATATTTTAATTCCTTAGCTACCTGACCACATGTTTACACATTTATTAACAGATACTCTATAAATAGACAATATAGATAAACTTACAAGTACCACTTGACCATGAAATTAGCAGATGTTTAAATAAATCTTCATTCTCTATCTTAATGATAAATAAACTAGTAACTGTAAGATAAAGATATTTGAGATTATTCATCAGCATATATAGACTATTTTACACTCATGCATCATTCCTGAACAAAAATGTTCTCTTTACAAGTTTTTATTTACTTTCACCTGTCCCGATGTCTGTAATAAAATCTCGCAAGACAAAATTTACCAACCAACCGGTTTTCTATTAAACTGATGCATGAATGTGTATATCGCGGGACACTGAACTATTATAATGTCATGGAGCTGATCTGATGATAGAGCTGGAAGCAATAGGAACTGCGCAATAAAAAGACATAACCTCAACGAATTTGGACTTGTTTGATTCGTCTTATCAAGTAATTACATCCTATACTTTTAGGGCAAATAGACCTTCGCCTTTTCTACTTGTAATTTGCTTCACAGTTTCACAATGCTGAGAGGCATTAGGTAACAGAACCTAAACTATTGCGTTTCGTTCGGTGAGTGAGAGGGCCGGAGGCCCTATTCCCTATTCCTTCTCCCTCATCCCACTCCCCATCCTATCCCTTTTCCCAACCCCAAAGGGCGGCAACGCACTTGTGACTCCTGTGGTGTTGCTCGTGTCCATGGGCGGCGGTAATTGCTTACCATCAGGCGATCCGTCTGCTCGTTTGCCGCCTAACGCTATAAAAAAAAAAATAACAACAGCCACTGAATGAAATGGGTAGCGAACTAGCGACACCCCGTATTTTTAATCCATCACTGAACGGAGAAGCGATATTAATTCATTTGAATTGTAGTATATAAATAACTTTGCAACTTTGGACTTACTTATCATTGAACGGGTTTTTTAATAGCATCGAGTAGGTAGTACCAGAATGCATTATTTATATGTAACAATGGCTCCGTAACTGCGTATCAGTCGCTTTGTTTATTCCTTACTATTTGCGCTCTTCAGATAATACTGCACAGTCGTTTTTGAGTCATTGTGCTATGTAAATAGGTGTATGATTGACTAGAGCGGACACCCGGGTTCTAACTGCTAAAACGCTGGGAAGGTGATGACATAGGTGTATGACTGACCTACGAATATTCATTTCCAACGGCTCATCCTGACCTGACATACCTTTGTTAATGCTGCTGCGCGTTTGTCCTTAGCTTGTTCATGACCATTACATAATTTCATAACCATTACCTGGGAAAGAAAAATAAATATATTAGAACTTGATCAATATGCGATAAACTACAACACTCATAGGATAATACAGATCGACTGTGCTGTCAGCATTTTGTTAATTTCACTATGGTTTTGTATAATCGTAGGAGAAAATACAATTACCAATTTCTTTCAATCACAAACATATCTCAAGTAATTGCCAGGAGTGTCCTTCCTGCCAGGAAACCCAAGTCCCATTTTCCGACCCTTCGCGCAAACAATACTGTTCAAACAAGTCACTACATGTTACAAAACATTGCGACTGTCCGACCACTAATAGCCGATATCATTTACTAATGGGCAATCTTCATGGTTAACGACCCTTGGGTGTGGACAAGTAATATAAGTACTAAAAATATATCATCATCATCAGTCTTTAACAGTCCACAGCTGGACTAGGCCTCTCCTTTGAAAGGAGGAATTGGCCTACTACACCACGCTGACCAAACGGGTTGGTATAGGGTTTGTTTCAAAGTTTCCTTCTCTTATAGTGCTGTTCTCTGCATAATATGCTCCCTCTGTCGGCTCTTACGACACCCATGGGATGATATGGGGTGGTGACATTCCGTATTCTTAATCCGTCACCACACGGACACACAATATATCGCTACTATTCAATTCAAATCATTTATTTCAGACTTTTCAGTCCATAAAATGTTAGTAATACATCGAGACAACTTCAAACTATGTTAGTAGCTTACACATACAGCACACGAACAAAAATGAAACAAAACAAGCACCATCCTACGATATGTGTATCTTTATCCAATGCCTCCAGATTGGACTATGGATGTATTCTGCAATGAATCTCAGGTAGCTGTTGAGACTGTTCCTCACATGCTGCTCTTTTACGTAATATGGCATGAAAACCATCCACTCGTGCTTCAGCAAACATCGCTGATGCACTACAGTGGCGAGGCAACCCCATCAGCAACCTGAAAGCGTTGTTATATTGAATCCGCGGGGCACTGACGACCCGCTGCGTATAGCTAGTCCACAATATACATGTATTAAATGATTGACAATATGCCCTATATAGTGTCATCTTTCCCTGCGAGACCCCTGCGAGATCGAATCAGAAATGAGGAGATCCGCAGTAGAACCAAAGTCGCCGACATAGCTCTCCGGATAGCCAAGCTGAAGTGGCAGTGGGCAGGGCACATAGCTCGAAGAACCGATGGTCGTTGGGGCAGAAAGGTTCTGGAGTGGCGGCCACGTACCGGACGACGCAGCAGAGGTAGGCCCCCCGCAAGGTGGACCGACGATCTCGTCAAGATCGCGGGAGGCGGTTGGATGCGGGCGGCTCACGACCGGTCTGTGTGGAGAACCTTGGGGGAGGCCTATGTCCAGCAGTGGACGTCGTTTGGCTGATATGATGAGTGTCATCTTTATAGCTTTAGAGCATCGGGCAAATCTGCTAACTACTAACTATAACACGCGTAGTTTGATTTTTGTATAGAGCTTGCATTATTTGTTTACGCGTAGGATATTCTGAATATTCATATTTCGACAATATCAACGCTGGGAGAAAGCTACCTTAAAGTATTCTCTAAAGACAAGGTCTCCAAGATTAAAATTAAGGTCATCAAACGATCGAACTGATGACTAGTGGTTCGATATTAAGACTTTCAGAAAAATCAACATGAGGTTAATCTGCCTATTTTTTTTTTTTTTGAGCAGACGTATCGCCTGATGGTAAGCAATTACCGCCGCCCATGGACACAAGCAATACCACAGGAGTCACAAGTGCGTTGCCGCCCTTTGGGATGGGAAAAGGGATAGGATGAGGAGTGGGATGAGGGAGAAGGAATAGGGGACAGGGCCTCCGGCACTCTCACTCACCGAACGAAACGCAACAGTTTAAGTGCCTGCACCTTTACGTCGTTTTTCTGTGAGTACTTCCCCGGTCGAACCGACCCATTCATGCAGAAATCAGCAAGGCTCTACTACCGTTAACTCTATATCGCGATTATCATCATTATCATCCTTGCATTATCCTGGTAGCACCCAGACTTTCACCCTGGAGGCCAGGGTTTACATGGCAACGCTCTGATGTAAATGCAGCAAAACAAGCGATGTCCCATCCAATTGGGTCTATCTTTTAAAGCAGAACTTTTTGCCGTCATAATATTATTTTGCATAACAACGCATAGCATAATCTTCATTTCGCAGAAAGTTGTTTGGCATACACTCACTTATCATAAATTCGAAACTCATAATTTAAATAGTCCGAATCATCATTAGGCATAAATTTCATATCCATAATAATTTAAAAGCCGACATGTAGCAAGCATTGTTCTGTCACGGCTGCGGCGCTGCGGGGTTTGGGCGGCTCCACACTACTTTATCGTAGCAGATGGTTTCAAAGCTCACCACCGCAGCTTCGGCTTGCTGCAGCCTCAGCCGCGGCGGCGGGTCTTCAAACCACTTGCTCCTTAGCTCGCAGGCCGCCCTACCCTACCGCGGTTTAGGGGTAGGGCAGACAAGACTACGTAAAGTCGGTTTTGCGGCGATTCGTTTCTGTCAAAAGTTCTGCCATGTTAAAAGTACGCCGTTGTAAATTCGGACATGTAAACATTCTGCCAATCAATAGTTAATGTTATGCTAAATAATTTATATACCTTAAAATCTATCTATCTATCTATATCGTGTCCTAACTTTGCAGTTTTATAGCCTTGAATAAGCATTTGATATTATTTCTACAGCACCGTCCAATGCAGGCAGTAATAACATAAAATTTCATAATAAAATCAATTTCTGCATAGACCATTTTTTACTGTAACTGTGTTATTTGCGTATACTAAACCTTATTTTACACATTGATTGGACTTGGTCAGTTTATTTACAAAATCAATATCCAAATCTTAAGTAAAAATTAATAGGATTCATTAGGTACGTTGCGATGGATAGCGCAACGGTGACAATCGTTCTAAAATTCTATCTATCTATCTATATCGTCACGCCTTTCTCCCATTGGGTTAGGCAGAGACTATGGAACGCCACATGCTTCGGTTCAAACATACTTCTTTCGCTTCCTCGACATTCATTAACCTCATCATGCATGCGCGTCGGTTATGGGTACTTTTAATTTGGCCCTTTTTCAGTACGTCACCTATTTGGTCGGCGTACGTCCGCCTAGGGCGTCCCCTACCGACATTTCCATTCATTCTCGCACGATACACTCCTTTCGTATTTCTTCTTTCATCCATCCGTTCCAAATGTCCAAACCAACGCAACATTCCTTTATCAATCTTTATCACTACATCTTCTTTTAGACCACACTTCTCTCGTATCACACTGTTTTTCACTTTATCTATCAAATAAAATATTAAAATTTTCGATTAAAGAAGATAATGCCAAGTGTGTTATGCCAAATAAAATTCGGAGTATCAAGATACTGCCAAATAGAAGGAACCCGATCCAAATTGTTGACTCTGAAAGTGTTGTTTACTTTGGTAATCTATCACCACCTAATTTATGCTACAAGCGCTATCTCGAATAGATATGGTAAACAAAAAATCTCTACGGTAAAACGTCAAACATTCACTACTACACAGACATACAGTACAATTTCCTATATACACAAAAAATAATAAACATAGATAAAGCTAATTGATTAAAACAATATAAGTACCAATCAGTAAATGCACTGATCAATCGATGTGTTTATAAGTTTTCCGTTACTTCGACAGTTACGGCCCTGTCGCGATATAAAACACGATCGCGTTTAAAAGCTTCAGATATATTAGCAGTAAGTTATTCTATATCTTTATTTATACATTTCTTGCGTGCGAATGTCACTGGACTCCTCCTAAACGGGACTGATTTTAATGATATTTGTGTGTTAAATTCGCAATTTTGTCCACTGGGAAAAATAAAAAAATATTTGAATATTAAAAAAATATATACCTATTTTAATTTTATTCATATTAAATTAACACAGTAGGATTTATACCTATAAATCCTGTGACGTAAAGACTCATTCAACCAACGAACGCACAAAGAGCACCCAGAGCCGAAAAAACAATTTGTGGATCACACAACGTATTGTCACGTGTGAGAATCGAACCTACAACACTCGGCGCAGTGTAAAGCGGCGAGGCAGCAACCGCTTCAATGACAATTTGAAGGAAAGCTTTATTAAACTAACCTCTAATTTAGAAATTTTGTGGCAAACAATCAATCAGCCTCTTATCGAAAACAGTTAATATAACTTACTTGTATTATTCGTATTCAATGATCACTGCTGCCAAACCTGGCTACACATGTGATATAGACCGTTGGTTGTCTGACCTCCATAACCAAAAGGGATAGTAACTTTACATCGCACCTTTAGAATTGTACTGACCTAATTCGAAATTCAAATTTTTTGGTAAACGCCAAAAATGTATTCGAAGAATTGGTAGTTTTTTAGTTATTGGATTACAATACTTGCAGAAACTAATTTGATGTCATCATTTTACTTTTAAACCTTAGAGTAGGAATTGTTTTAAAGATTATTTGCTAAATTATAGCTATAATTAATTAAACATATGGTTAATTAATTATTTAAAAAAAATGTGTCACTTATTTACCGAAAATTATTAATTTGTTTTTGGCTTATTTTACTTTAAGTCTATTTATTTCTAAAGAACACCAATAAAAAACAGACCATTTCAAAAGAGGCGATTAATTTCTAAAGTTGTGTTTTATGCAATATGCCTAATTGAGTAATATGCTAGTTTAATTGTTGATAATTTGCTAAATTAAAGGAAAGTGAAAAACATATCATGCTTTCAAATCGTTTATTTTGATATTTTGCATTATCATCATTACACACTCACCACAATCAACACCTACCAACATCAGGTAATCATCTTTACTAAAAAATATTATATATTTTAGCCTAACTAATACTTATTACAAAATAAATAACTATATATAACAATAAATAACAGAATAGATAGAATAATAGGTAGTAACAAATTACAAAACCATGTCATGAAACCAGGCGTATGAACTAGGAATTACTTTAGTTCCTATAGGGTAATTCAAATCTTTTTTTTATTTCTGCCAGCTCTATTTTATTACAATAAGCTTTTGATAGTGTCTGTCCAGCCTTCAGCATTTTGACTGTAATCTTATTATATCCTGCAGCCTTACCTAATTCCATACTTCCCAGTGCCTACAAAATCTCATCCATGTCAATATCGCTTTCACCATTGCTGTCATTACCATATATTTCAGTAGTGGGTGTCTCTATCGCCGTTCTTTCAAATAATCCTTCAAAATACTCTTTCCATCTCTTCATCACGCACGATAAACCATTCAGTATCTTCCCATTCATGTCTCTGATCGATGTGTATTCCAAAGAGTGTGTTCTTCCTCGAAAAAAATCATATTTCTTTCCTCTTTCTTCTTTTTAACTATCTCTTTCACAATTTTTTTTGATCTAAAAAACTCTTTTCTAGCTTCATCTATGTCCTCACTCGTTGCTTTTCCCATTCTTTCATTTGCTCTAGCAGCCAACCAATCTATGCAAGCTTTCTTCTTCTCTGACACTGGTGATTGCACATCCTTGTCCCACCATGTATTCATAGTCATTAGTTTTTTCTTTCTCTTGATCACACTACATATTTCTGCTGCTATAATTCTTCCATATCATTGATGCAATCGAACCTCTCAAATCTTGCTATCAATCTTCGTTTATATTCATCTTTCACATCTTTCTCTTGTAGGTTTTCAACTTTTATTCTTTCCAAGACTCTCTTGATTGTATTTTCGGTGTCGCCATCGATTAAAGAGCCCACTTATCCGGCTTAACACCAAAAAGTGGTCTGTATGGATGCCAATCCCCCAGTACACCCTCGTATCTATCACATTCTTTCTCAATTGGTCATCTACTATTACAAAATCAATCATACTTCTTCTAACATTTTTCGCCTCACGTGTACACATATGTAGCCCTTTTGTGATCAAACATGGTGCTTGTCACACAAAGGCTCCACTGCAAACAAACCTCGAGCAGTACTTTGCCATTTTCATTCACGCTCTCACCACCGAATTCACCTAAAACCCTTTCAAACCCATCTCGCTATACTCCCACCCATCCATTGAAATCGCCTAACAAGATTTGTCTTTCGTTATCCTTACAGTTCCTCAAAATCTCTCTTAAACTCTCCTAAAACTCCTGCCTTTCGTCTTGTTCTTGTTGTCACATGCCCTTTACTATATTGACCGGGGCGTAAACCTCTAAGGACACGAGTAGGTTCTATTTTCATTCTTATCCATATTAGCCTAGCATTACACATTCAAACTCTTTTACGCACTCATTCATTCGCGCAGACAGTATTATACCAACTCCCTTGCAGGCTCTGGTGGTACTGTCTACCCCAGACCAATACGCCGTGTATGCACCGTGCTTGGTAGTGTCACAACCCTTCCTTTTTGTTTCATTCACACACAGAACAACCTTTCTATCATCCATCATCTGATATACTTCATCCAATTTACCGTCCATCCCTCCTCCAACATTCAACGTCGCAAAACGGCTTTCCGTAGGCCGCTTTCCGCCCTCGCGGGGAACGACAAACCGCGTTGCCGCCGTATGGAGAAGTAGTTTTTGTTCCCATAGCGTTCCCACGAGATTTAGGGATCTAGACTGTTCCTCCCCGCAGAGCCCTTTACTCCGTTTACGATCTTGCCCTATTGCCACAAATCCCTCGGCACGAGGCGGTTCACACGGTTTGTGTCTCGTATGCTCCCTTAAAGTTGGTTTAATTTCGAAATTTTCCTTCTCCTAGACAGGTTGCCAACCAAGGCTAACAAGACCCAACCCCCGAACGTTTGGTTAAATTTCACCGTTTTACTTCTCCTAGACAGGTTGCCAACCAAGGCTAGTATTTTCATTACGGATATTCAATAACTGAAAAATGTGATCTGCTCTTCTTTTAACCTCTAACTTGATCTGAAATAAAAAGACAATATAATTATAAACTCACAAAGCGGGGTAGAATTAATTAAAGACTAAACATATTTACGTTTAAGTCTCCGTAGTCACAAAATCTGTTAGTAACGTAATGCTATAATATAAAATTCGGCTCCACAATTCATGCAATGTTTAATAAAAAAATGACGGCAGTACAAATACGTCACCACAATATTATCTTATTTAGTATTGAAACGCCCTAAACCAATAAAATGTCATTACAAAATTAAATACTGATCAAATAACTTACCATAAGTTTAGAATTAAAACGGCGGAATACGGTTTACGTCGCTTACGGAGCGCTCGCGCGACACACAACGTTTAGCACTATCGTCGCAACACTGAAATGGGTTCTTTAATACTAAGGGACGCGCGGGTATGGCGTGATTTAAAAGAGACAGAAATAGTACGTTTGTCCTTTTCGGGCCCAAAAGCGTCGGTTTAATTTTAATAAACCGATAGAATACGTGTTTATAAATCGTTCGGTGTATTAAACTCATTTTCCTAAATTTTTGAGTTAAGCCACTTCAATTCTAAAGGTGCGACATGATTTACATTGTTTTATTTTATATACCTACTTAAATATAAGTGCACAAGAAATATATAATTGTCTTCTTCCATATAAGGAATCGTGCTCTTTTGCAAAACAAATTCATGCGCACATCAACTGGTTAAAATACCTATTATGCACGTCACACAATGTTTATCCGTTAGTAGATCAAGCCAAGGGCCATAAATAGCCAGTTGACAAAGTGACCAGGATTTTAACTACTTACAACTAAATAATAGTACATTACGAAGATAATATGAACATTCGTAAACACAAACGTTCTTTGAAGGGAAAAAATATTAAGTTAATATACCTAGTTGAGAAATTGCTTATACAACAAATATTTTAATTTAACTGTTTTTCCCGATCCCGCGGCCACGACCTTTGCAAGCCGGTTGAAACGCAGGAGAATAACAGAGGTATTTATGCTCAATTATCGCGACTAAGACCCGCTAAATAATATTGTATGATGAGACTTCACTAATTTGTTCAGAATCGAATCACTACATATTATAAAACAAAGTCTGTCTTCTGTCTGCCTGTCCCTATGTATGCTTTAATCTTAAAAACTATGCAACGGATTTTAATGCGGATTTTTAATAGATAGAATGATTCAAGAGAAAGGTTTATATGTATAATTGCGGGCGAAGCCGCTGGCGACGTCTAGTACGTTATAAATTGGAAACTGCACGTTCAAACTATGTTTCAATAGCTATTTCTGTAAAATAAATCTCTCCAAAATACTGAAACTGGAAAAAATCGGTCATTATGTCAACTTAACAGATCATTAGCGATATTTTCATATCAAAAAACATGCATGTGATAAAAAGCACATAAAATTTGTAATGTTTACAAAACACGGCTAATTAAGATATGGTACAAACTGGATGTTTACCAGTATCGCGGTAGACAATACCTACGACATCAAAGTATATAGGCCAGTGTCGAGGGAGAAATGGTCACAGTCGCGGTGGTTCCCTCCGACTGACAGCTTCATATATCTACTTCTGCAATAGAGGCTAATAAAAAGAGGTAAGTCAATAGCCAATCATTTTATTTGGAAGATTTTCAAAAACGGTATATTTTCAAAAAGTTTTTGAAAAGCTTTCATTGACTTAGGTCAGGGCGTTTTGAAACTGTACGAACAGAGAAGTCTGCTTGACCTATTTCTCAGCGGTCCTTTCTGGATTGTTAGTTTAATTATGGTCTCATCACATATGTGTACTTTGCGCTGGCAGAGTAGTAATTTCTATTGGGGTTAAATATAATGACCACCATAAAATGCTTTGATACCCTTAGTTCTTTAACCAAAAATATATACTTAACACCAGAAAAATAAAGTCTAAAATTACAATAGTACTAGCTATTTTAGTCACGACTCCACTTCAAATTGTATTCGAACACCAAATGTAGTAAATGATCACCAAATAAATAGGTTATGCTAATCAATCCAAAAATAGGAGCCCTGCGAAGCCGGGCGCCGTCAACTTAGTTTATTAAAGTAGGTGGTGTAACCAAATCCAATTTATGTGTTGGTATTTCATACAACTAACAAAAACCTTTTCTTATAATTTTACATTAAAATGCTGGTTTAATTTTGGTGATCATTTAGTACTTTTGGGTTAGCAATGATTTATTTGGAGTCATTTTGCTTAAATAGGATAGCGAAATGTTAAAACTTTGCTTATAATTTTACATTAAAATGCGGGTTTCACTTTGGTGATCATTTACTATTTTTGTCTGTTATAACTTATATGTTACTATATCTGGTGGTAAGTTAAACATAAGCCATTTCTATTTAGTAGCGAGTTATTTTTTTTTTGTGTTCAGGTAATAAGCACTTAGGTTATCTAATAAACCCTGCTAAATAAGAGGATCCAGATTTAGCAATTTCTATATTTTCTACTAGCTATCACACAGACGCATGAATAAGCAGAAAGTGCTCATCGGTATGCAATCTGTATTTTACACTTGCTGTAGTGCTTCATTCTGATTACTTAGAGGATATAGCTGTGGTTTAGTAGATAAATCTAATACCTTCGAACATTTAAGTAATGCGTATATTTTTCTGACATCGTGCATAATAATTTTGAGTCAGTGAGAGAACACTACAGAGAACAGTACAATGAGAACACTACAGTGTCTAAACGCTCAGAACCACCGCGCCTAGCAATAGTCAGCCAAGGTTCTAAAAGGAGGCATTACTTAGACATAATAGGTCCTTCAATTTCAAAACTTCAGTAACGCCAATCTTTCGTTCCAGTTCAAGATGTCTTGGGCGTGCGACCCCGTGTTGACGAACAACATCGTGAACAGCTACCAGACCGTGGGTCCGCTGTTCATGCAAACTCTACAGACGTTCTTCGCTGCTCAGTGCGCACTGGTCGGAGACCATCTATGGCCTGCTGACGCTATCAACTCTGTGCTTGAAGGTACGTCTCGTCTTTATGCCAAAGTCATTTTACCTAAAATCTACTAAAGATATTCGATGAGGTAGTTTATTATATACGAAGAAAGTGCCACATACCAAAATTGCCACTTAGTGATCTACCTCACATCTCTTGGATAAAGTTTTTGTGATATTGGTCTTGTCAGAGTTCCATGACTAAAATTCACACCTATTTCTAAGTGAAAGATCCGTCTTGAAACCGAGTGTCAATATTTTGTAATAATAATATAACTGCCTCCGTGGTCCAGTGGAGTATGCGACTACTGATCGGGAGTCCCGGGTTCGATTCCCAGGTCGGGCAAAGTGTTACTGTGTTTTCCAAATTCTCAGTAGCAGCACGGAGTCTAGTGATGTGCCCGGTAACAGCAATAGGTTTGCCCTCTCTTACATGAGACCTGAAAATTCATGGCGAAATATGGGCGTAATATTACACCTCTACCTACCCCTTCGGGGAAACAGGCGTGAGTCTATAAAAAAAACATAAAATGGGTCAAGGGGTGGATAGTAAAGAGAATCTAATTCTACCTTTTTTCTACTAAGGTATAATTAGAGGCTAGGCTTGTAACCGCTTGGCTTAAGGGTCGGAACATATCTGACGGAAGATGCGTCGCGTATTATCGGTCGCGTTACGCCAAAACATACAAATACATAGAAAAGCATTAAACCTTTCACACCTGACCGATGATCCGTTAGTACGTTGAGCCTACAGCGTCTGTTCCGTTGCCGCCAACGCATTATCCGTCGACGTCGCGCGCACCACGCACCACGTGAATTTTGACTGACGCGTTGGGCGACGTTTTAAAATTAAATGTCATACAAAGCAACCGCACTCTAGTTGCTGAACGCAGAGACTGACTAGACGCGTAATATAGCAAGTCTAATTTGACGAAATAGACGCAACCGATGTAGATACGCTCGACGCATTTTCCGTCACATGTGTACCGACTTATTTGACGGAATAGACGCGACCGAAGATACGTTCGATGCATCTTCCGTCAGATATATGCCGACCCTATCTTATGGATTTCTTTACGTTCAAGCCATGTATGTAACTATGTACATGTATCCAGGATATAATATTTTATGTTCCAGACCCCAACTATGACTTCATAGTAGTAGGAGCTGGGTCGGCAGGTGCTACAGTCGCCCACCGACTTAGTGAAGTGCCAGAATGGAAAGTACTGCTCGTTGAAGCTGGTGGCAACCCTACCCTGAATACTGAGGTAAGTCAAAAGTTCTACATTAGTGATACCATTTTAGTACCTACCAATTATTCAACAGAATCAAACATAATTTATATAATTTCAGATCCCTCATCTTTTCTACAACAACATGCGTAGTCCTCAAGACTGGGCTTACAAAACTCAACCTGATGAAGCTGCCTGCAGAAGCTACAAAGCTAAGGGTTGCGCCTGGCCACGTGGTAAGGCTCTTGGTGGCAGCAGTAGTATCAACTTCATGTTCTACGTGAGGGGCAACAGACACGACTTCGACGAATGGGCAGCTGACGGCAACTACGGATGGAGCTATGATGATGTTTTACCTTACTTCATCAAGAGCGAGAAATTCACCGGAGTGTACAACGAAGAAAACAAGAAGTACCACAACTGGGAAGGTAATTTGAACGTTGCTGTCGATAAGCAGTCCCACGATTTTGAGCACATGATCATCAATGCCGCTGTCGAACTCGGCTTAAAGAATTCCACTGACATCAACGGCGAGAGCCAGATGGGAGTAATGTTGTCTCAGACAACTACCAAGGACGGTACCAGATTCAGCACTGCTCGTGCTTTCTTGAACCCCATTAAGGACAGGAAGAACTTCCATGTTATTAAGAACGCACATGCTACTAAAGTTCTCTTCGTCCCTGGAACTAACATCGTCAGTGGAGTTATGGTCCACAAAGACGGCAAAGATATCGTGATCAATGTGAGGAAAGAACTTATCCTGTCCGCTGGTGCTCTTAACTCACCACACATTATGTTACTCTCGGGTATCGGACCAAGAAGGCACTTGGAGGAAATGAAAATCGAAGTCAAGGCTGATTTACCTGTTGGAGAGAACTTACAAGACCACTTATTCGTGCCCACTTTCTACACGAAGCCTGGTGACAAGAACTACTTCACTATTAACAACATTGTTTCGGCATTCGCTGAATACATCTTACACGGCACTGGCCCTCTGATCAACACCAGCCCCAACCGTGTGATCAGTTTCATTAACACCACTGACCCGACATCAACGGCGTCTGACATGCAGTTCCACTACTTCGTTCTTCCCCCTGGTATTTCCAGCGTACTAGACATTTTCTACAAGCACGGTTTAAGCGATGAAGCGTACGCTAAATTCCAAGAAATGAACAAGGAACAATACACTCTAGTGATCTTCAACACTCTCCTGAAACCGAAATCTGCCGGTAAGATACTTTTGGCTAGTACGAATCCATTCGATGCACCTTTGTTCTTCGCTGACTACTATAAGGATCCTGAAGACATGCGAATCGTCATCAAAGCAATGAAGCAACATTCCTTGAGATTGGGTGAAACCAAAGCTCTGAAACAAGCTGGATTCAAATTGGACTGGCTCGATATCAACGCTTGCAAGAAGTTTGACAAGAGCTCTGACGAGTACTTGGACTGCATTTCTCGTGAGCTTACCTTCTCATTGTACCACCCAACAAGCACAGCTAAGATGGGCCCCGACGGTGACCCAACCTCAGTGGTTGATCCTGAACTGAGAGTTCGTAAGGTGAAGGGTCTGCGTGTGATTGACGCAAGTATCATGCCGTCCGTCATCAGAGGCAACACCAACGCTCCATCCATCATGATTGGTGAGAAGGGAGCCGACATGATCAAGAAATTCTGGTTGAATAAGCACACTGAATTGTAAATGATGTCGATGTTAAGATAATAATATGACCTATATTAGGCGTTGCTAGGATTGTATAAAAAGTCATTCCTTTTAATATAAGTAGCTTTTGTGGTAACTTGTACATATACATATATTATAAACACATGAATTTATGTAGTTATTTCTGGTTGACATGTACTTTTAGGAATAAATAAATTATTAAAGTTATAAAGTTTGTTGTTTTTCTGGCTATGTTGGTTGCGGCTATAACTTCGTTACACTTTTTATTGAACCCAAAAGAAAGTTAACATGCCATAAATATAATTTATGTAATACTTGAGGACGCCAGCAGCTACACCTGCATTTTTTTTTAAATTACCCGTTTTGGCCGATCCCGTGGGAATTTCGGGAAATCCCTTCTTAGTGCACCCCTACGGTCCCCAAGGAACATACATGCCAAATTTCAGCTTCCTGCGCCCAATATTTTCGGCTGTATCGTGTCTGTCAGTCAGTCAGTAACGCAAGGATTTTATATAGGGTGGTATTTAAACGCAAATCAAATAAAATACTTTTTTTATGAAATAATAATCCAAATTTCCATCAAAATTACTGATTGCACAGCAGAATACACAACTCAAAGTATTAGAAAACACACTACAATTTATTTACGTAACGTACGGCTGTTTATCTTAATGCAAAGCAATTTTATTAATGCACTGCTTATAATGACTAATATCCCTTATGGGTTGTATTTAACTGTTAGTCAAAAATACTAATTTTCCATCAAAAATACTAATTGCACCGCTAAGCTAAGTTGACGGAGCCCTGCTTCGCAGGGCTCCTATTTTTGAGAGAAGGGTCACAAGAGAACCTAACATAACCTATTAAGTTTTCTGAGTGGATAAGTTTACTCGGATAGATATTTTGCTTTTACAGTGAGTATCTTCTACATGCGCACTAGTTAATTTGCTGTGCAGTTAGTATTTTTGATAAACATTTAGAATTTTTGTACTTAAATAAATTTATTTGTATCGCATTATGAGGATAAAAGTAATATCGTGCTGATGTATTTTTTATTTTTTTCTGCAGTAATAGTTTTGTTAAACATTCAGTTTATTTGTAGCACCTAAAGTAATTTATTTGATTTAAAAAAGCATATAAATGATGAAAATATATTGATACTAGAGGACGCCAGCAGCTACGCCTGCATAATTTACCCGTTTTGGCCGATCCCGTGGGAATTCCGGAAAATCCCTTCTTAGTGCTCCCCTACGGTCCCCAAGAAACATACATGCCAAATTTCAGCTTCCTGCGCCCAATAGTTTCGGCTGTAACGTGTCTGTCAGTCAGTCAGTAACGCAAGGATTTTATATATTAAGATATTGATATGTGATTATTTATTTGATGTGCAATTAATAATATCACTTTTATATATTAGGTTTGTTGGAATTGCACAATATTCGTTTATTATAGGTTATGTAGGCCTGACGTATTGTGTGGAGCTGAGTGTTGGGCTAATAAGAAGATGGATGAAAAATGATTACATGTGGCAGAGTTGAGAATGTTGCGATGAATGTGTGGAGTTACGAGAATGGATAAGATTAGGGATATAGGGATGGAAAGGGAGAGGGAGGCCAAGGAAAAGATGGATGGACTGTGTGAGGATGGATATGAAAGAGAAAGGGGTAAAGGATCAGATGACGATCGACAAAATAGAATGGAAACGAAAGACGTACTGCGCCAACCTCAAATAAATTGGGACCAGGGCAAGAAGATGATGATGATGCAGGCTTTTAAACAGGCATTATTCATTTCATATGTTTCTTTTAGGATAAGACTATTGAAATACTTAGAATTAACATATAAGTACTAATGTTTTTAGCATCACAGAGCAGTGTTATGTAAAAAGTTGATAACTTTAACTTTTATGTGGCTTTTACTTCGTGCCTTTAAAAATAGCAATTTAAATATAAAATTTAATATATTGAGATATTCAGCGTCGTCATCATCTTAGTCATGTGCCAGTTGCGATCTAAGACCCAAAACTTGGAGCCGATGTCCGCTTAATTGGAATATTTAGTGTAGCAGTAAGAAATGTCTAAAATGATTGAGTTTCACCACGTGATCCTTAAATCTTTTGATTACATTTTATGATACAATACATCAAGGTATACAGTCTGTTACACGTATCTTACTTGATTAAACAACATAAACGTGTTTTAGGCCCACTAGCACAACGATTCTTAAATTGAATTAAGATGTATTTAACGAGAAAACAAATATTAAACACCACTAGCGTCTTGCACAACGAAAAATTTGTCGAGTAATATGATTTAAGAAATGTCAAAATTAATAACCGAAAATCGGCTGTTTAGTGGCTAATTTCATTTAAGAACTGTCACACTGATGTTGGCATCTTGTCATTAGCGACGAGAATTATCTATAATTAGGTATATAACTGGACCGGACGACGCAGCAGGGGGAGGCCTATGTCCAGCAGTGGACGTCCCTAGGCGGACATGATGATGATTTTGATATAACTGATAACAATGTACCTACTTGTGTTATTGTTAACCCTAGAATACTACACTTTTTTGCGCACATGTTATTCCTACACTGGGGTGCTGGAAAACCCCATACTAAAATGACTGTAATCCTTAAAATAAAAAAAACAATTCATGAAAATACGTTTTATTAAACATAATCGGTAACTTGAGATCACAAATCAGCCTTATTACACAAAGTTAAATGTAGTTTGAGCAACAGCGCTTGTAGGATTTGGTCCTTTTTTGAGGATCACTGCAATGGACTAAGTTGGCATCCGGTAACGGTCCTCCAAATGTTCATGTATCAGTTCCAAACCCAATTTCAAAACTGTCTGCTGAAACTTTATATTTGGCTTATTATTTGATCTTGAACACTTGTAAAGAACCCAGAAATTACAACTGGTCCCAACTTCTATTTCTTCCTCGCCAGATTTGTGGTCTAGAATAGAGCTTATTTCTTCGTAATTCAAACCTCTGACAGTCATCCGAAACAAAATAAATAAACTTCATTGAATTTTACCTTCATAATATCTAAAAATATCTGTATTTAATTCATATAAGACTATTGTTTTAATAAATAATCAAATTTAATAACTTATTACATATAAATGCATCAATCGTAATAAATAAATAATCTTAAGATTTTACTAGACTGGGGTACTGGCGTACCCCACAGCACTTATACAGGCGACCACACAACGCGGCCCTCGTCACGGTATTGACGTAACGTGAGCGGTTGACACCAAACTAAAATACTCCGACGCGCGAATTCTTGGATATTAAAGAAATTGAGATATTTAGAAAACCAATCGGTGTGGGGTGCACCTGCACCCCATGTAGGGTTCAGGGTTAATGCTCAAAAGTTTCTAGTTATTATTTGTCAATTGTCATTTCGTTGCTAGGCGACGACAATGCGTTTTGTTTTATGCTCAAAGTATATATAGTCTAAGGTTTTATGCGAAAGCATACGCATAACATCGTTAAAATCGTAACAAAAAGGCTTCATACCATGAAACAAAACGTAGAAACTACTTTACCGACCTCATAAAATGTTTAACTAAATCTAAGCGTTATTGTCGTTGTGCAAGAGGACGCTAAATACTTTTAACTTAAATTATTTTATGCTGTTAATTCTATTCAACAAATTTAAATTAAGGAGTGACTTAAATCAAACGTTACGCAAGTGGGCCTTAGTGATAGATATTTATCTATTAAACTGTAAGTCATTAAAATCGACCAAGCCGTGTCATACAAGAAGAGTTCTGATTTATAAAGTTATTTATCACATACAATTGTGCGTATGCGACTGCTGATCGGAGGTCCCGGGTTCGATTCCCGGGTCGTGCAAAAGTGTTACTGGGTTTTTCCGAATTCTGAGTAGCAGCACGGAATCTGGTGATGTGCCCAGTAACGGCAATAGGCTCGTCCTCTATAATGTGGGACCTAAAAATTCATGGCGAAATGTGAGTGTGGTATTACACCTCTGCCTACCCCTTCGGGGATAGGTACAGGCGTGAGTCTGTAAAAAGTGTACAATTGTGCTTAGTAAACTACGCAGCAAGGACGTTACGAGGGTCAAACTGAAAGTTCTTAGAAAATCAAAAACTGATTACATTAGCCAGTTATTAGTTTTATTATATCTTTTCAAAATATTGTCCATTGACGTCAATACACCGCTGCATGCGATGGAACCACTGGGAAAAGCACTTTGCCCACCCGTCCTTAGGGGTCTCTTCAATGGCATCGCGATACGCAGCCACCGCTTCTTCAGCATTCATAAACCGCTTTCCTTTAAGTTTTTCTTTAATTTTTAGAAATAAATAAAAATCACAAGGCGCGAGGTCGGGGCTATACGGCGGGTGACCCAGTAATTCAACGTTTGATGTCGCCAAATAGTCGATCGTTCGCTTGGCGGTGTGCGACGAGGCGTTGTCGTGGTGAAGGAGGATCCTACTGCGAGGTCGTTTCTCTCGAACTTTTTCCAAGACAAGTGGCAAACAATTGGTAGTGTACCATTCTGCAGAAACTGTTTTTTGATCCTCTAACACAATTGTTGCGAAATGACCTATCCTTCCAAAGAACGAGGCCACCATTTTTTTTCCCGCACTTCGATCTCTCTTCACTTTAGTTGGCAACTCCTCGAAAGGAAACAACCACTGAGCAGATTGTCTTTTGGTTTCAGGATCATAACAGTAAATCCAGCTTTCGTCACCTGTTAGTATGTCGAACACAGCATTTGAGTCACCTCCGTTAAATCTTTCAATCATTTTACGGCACCAATCCACACGATGGAGTTTTTGAGCCTTAGTCAAATTATGAGGTATCCACCGGGCGCAAAGCTTCCTGACCGCTAAATGTTCGTGGAGGATTTTGTGCACTTGACTCATACCGATGCCTAAGCTTGTCCGAATCTGCTGATAGGTCACTCTTTTGTCAGTCTCTATCATACGCCGCACAATACAGATGTTATTTTCAGTCGTCGCCGTAGAAGGCCGTCCCTCACGTACATCATCAGTGAGATTAGTGCGACCACGTTTAAACTCATTAAACCAGTTGTAAACAGTCGCACGAGATGGGGCTTCATCGTGAAAGGCCAATCGTAGTCTATCATAACTTTCTTGTTGACTTAAATGACATCGAAAGTCATAAAAAATCATTGCACGAAAATTTTCTCGTGTTAAATTCATGTTGACGTGACACAGACAATTTTCAATTTACCGCCAAATCGTAAAACAAATGACAAATGAATGAAATATATACTCAGTAATATTGGCAAAGAGTTCTATTTTCAAATTTTAGAATATTTTTTTTATTATATTGTTTATAAGTGGCCAGTTCTAAGAACTTTCAGTTTGACCCTCGTATCCTTGCTACGCAGATAGGTATATTATGATGATATATTACTAAACTACTTAATGCCACGGTAATATAATCTAACAGTATTGTAACTCGGCCGTCTTCGTGAGTTATATACCTACCAGACGCGCCGCATGCGAGCTGCGGCACGATCGCGGCTGTGGGTACTGTAGGCACAGTCCGCCCAGTCTAATGGGTACTCTGCTCGAGGCGCGTAGGTATAACTCGAGTTTCGTGCGTTTGTATGGAGTTACAATACTGTTAGATATTATTACCGTGTTAATGCTTTGTTTACATTATAATCTATAGTTATACATTTAAGTAAAATCTCTACAAGCATAAAAATATAATTATAGCCAGGTAGCATTACATTGTGTAGTACCTATAGTACAAGTTCTGCTTAGTTGGGGACTAGATAGTTTTGTGTGTATGTGGTAAAATCATATACTAATATATAAAGCTGAAGTGTTTGTTTGGTTGAACGCGCTAATCTCAGGAACTAATGGTCCGATTTAAAAACTCTTTCAGTGTTAGTTAGACCATTTATCGGGGAAGGCTATAGGCTATATAACATCACGCTATGAGCCACGGGAGCGGCGCAGTAGCCTTAAATAACGCGGGTGTAACCGCGGACTCATCTGGTATGATTATAAGAAAACGAATAACAATATCTTGGTTGTCGGTTTGAACTTAGTCCTTGTAGCTTTTACTCTGATTAGAAAAATATTTTTCCATTAAAATGCCACAATCACAAAGAAGAGGGACTCTTAAGCTGTATATCCTCTAAATGCAGGGCGTCGGCGAGGGGTTGCCATGAGAAGACGCTGCCTCAAACTAAAGCACACCACCCCATGAATTAAGGGCAGCGTCATATTTTACCCAGCTACGGGTGCATCTATAGAATCTGTATATATAGAACGCGATGCTGTACATACGATGGTTTTATGGAACATGCAATTGCAATGCACGGCTAGTTATCGAATATTATTTGTTTATATACAACGTTGCGTTTAGGTTTAGGATATCTCGAAATTTCTACGGCATCGGAAACAAATGGATAAATGAATAAAAAATATGCGTTCCTAGCTGCGTGCATGCTTTAGTGTGAATATAATTATTAAGTCAATATTTAGAATTTATCTTTATTATTACGCCTGATGATTAATCTCGTTAGGAATATGCGTTTTAAAATATCAATTAAGTGTCAGCAAAAGAGCTCGATGTAGCAACAGAATATGTTTGTACCGTAATGGTTACTGACTATAAATTTTAACCATCATGGTTATGGTCTGTAAAATCGTAGAAAATATACTTAATTGTGTTCAAATTGTTTTCAAGAAACTATAGTGTGTATGATGATGATGAGTTAAAGATGCGAATACTTAACATAAACAGAACATGTTACAAAGCAATTTATATTTGAGGCAATAGTATTAGTTTTCACATAACTTCCTACTTGTATTTTACCGTCACTGGGTAGACGATACTATAAAAGTAACAAATGAACGTGGGATTCCCAACAATTATTTCACCTATAAGAGGTGATATTGTAAGTTTAGCAATAACACGAGTCTCTAGTAAACTAAAAATATTTCCAGATATGTAAGACGACATTTTCATCGACATTGGGTTTCAGCAAGTTCCACCATCTGCATGATTTCATAAGAAGATATTTAACTATTTCAACGATATGTAATTCCTTTCTTCATTTTCAATAAGATTATATTAAAACAAAGTATAAATAAAGTGTATAATAATACCAATAGAAAAATATATTCAAGTTAATCGTACAATTTCCATCGGACAATAAACTGCATTGCAATTATGTCATTGCACTCCTCGCATATACTGTTAATCATTATCTAAATCAGTCTTAAGAACTCCTTACCATAAATACATAGCAATTTAGAAAGAAAGTGTTGCTATTACATAATTTAAGAAGAAAATATTGCATAGGTTTAGATAAACACTGAAACGATATATCGAAACGAATAATAGAAATCTGAAGCTGCGACCATATCACGAAAATATGTTCTAATTTGATGTGTTAAATCACAGATTTAACAAACACTAATGCCGATATAACCTGATCTAACTATGTAAAGCAAGTGCATACAAAGCCAGACTAGATATTACTGGTGAATTTTCAGATATTGAAATGTTACGCAAGCATTCTCGCGAACAACAGCAATTCACAAAGAAGAGAGAGTATACATGTATGCTATGCTTTTACCGCTAAGAAGGACAAATAAGATTGAAATAGTCGTAAGCACTCTGAAAATAGCACTACAGATGTGTGAAGATATAAAGGGCCCTTACTTGTGTACATAATATATGTATATTATGTATGTGTAAGAGATAGCATCGGTGTGTTCAAGCGTGCATTCAAACGGTCAGTGGTCTATCGACGCATTGCACATGCACTCGCAATTTCCTCATGATAGTGTTTAAAGAAAATATCACAGAAATTTACACGTTGACTGTTTAAGGATGTGAGTGATTTTTATAATAGTATGAATTAATTAAATAAAATATATTGCTTAATTACGTAGTGGAGATTGAACGTAATAGTAAAGTAAGAGTGTTACATCGTCAAAAGTGTTTTTATCAATGCGGAAGGTCTTGAGTATTACTTAATTGCATTAGAACGTATTGCGAAAGAAATTAAGGTACGTATTAAGTGATTTGTTTATTATTCATAAAGATATGTTAACACCGAATACCAAAAATTTTTTATTTTATTTTCTATTATGAAAACGTTCAGTGATCACGAATAAACCACTAGACGGCTAAGCAGTTAGATCGTATAGATTTTCCAGAGAATTCATAGGTACAGTGGGAAATTCTAAGTCAACATTGCTTTATTATCGTATGGCACTTCGGTATTAAAACACATAATATCTTATTAATGAACAAATTTGATATAAACTGGAACGTGCCCTGTAGTAACTTCGAGTATATCAATATATTTTGAAGCAGATGAGTATGCAGTCTAGACTAGTAAATCATGTTACAGATATGATTTATCTTTGGCATACACAAATACATATATACCTTATATACTGATGTATGAATTCAATAATATTATGCAGTAAAATGATTACATAATAAAATTACACGACAAAATGTTTTTAAAATTAAGTGTTTGTCATTCATGCAGCGCCGCTAATAAAATTCAATGCAATAATCACGATGTCTATGAGTGATAATTATCTATTATAATAGGCAATGACATATATTCGCATTTGATTATGAATAGATCATTGTATTATCAAAAATCTTGCTGCTAATACAAATGGTAAACAAATCCAAAAGTGCAGCTTATATACTTAAAAGCTTTCAGAGATAAATATAAAAAAAGATAATAGGATAATATACATTATTTGATAATACAACATAGTTTGAATCACTGACATCTGATAAGCATTTGATTGTGTATATACTAATATCAGATTATTACATTCCAGTGTAAGATGTCGTGGGCATGTGACCAGGCGTTGACATCGACCATAGTGAACAACTACCAAGTAGCGGGACCGCTGTTTGTACAAACTCTGCAGAGCTTCCTGGCAGCGCAGTGTGCTCTCACAGGGGATCATCTTTGGCCCGACGATGCCACACAAGCTGTACTTGACGGTAATTTTAGTCTTAATATCTATATAAATAAAAATTAGTCACCAAAATGTTTGTACGCGCATAATTTCACCAAATTGCGAACGACTACACCAAATTGGTATAATCTTTCTCTTATGTGTTCGTTATTGTAAGGCGAAGATTTGTATAAACAAATTAAAAATAATAATATCAAAATAATAATATGGCGGTACGAAGTGCCCCGTGTCAGCTAGATATTAATAATAACCGATTTTTAATCATGTAGCAGATATAATTCGAATTAAATACAATAACAACAATGTCCTACTTCGTACATTCCAATACATTTTCTAGTACAATTTAGTTATTTTTATTTCTAGCGAAACACTATGCCCTCTGTAGGTCCAGATATACAATTAATGAACTTCAAAAAAGATATTATGCGTGTGAAATCTAAACCTAAAAAGATATAACCTTTCTTGATTTCAGATCCAAATTATGACTTCATAGTGGTGGGCGCGGGGTCAGCAGGATCAGTGGTAGCAAACAGACTGAGTGAAAATCCAGAATGGAAAGTATTATTGATAGAAGCCGGGGGCAACCCAACACTTAATAGTGAGGTAAGTAAAATAATAATTAATTATACACAACGTGACTTCGAATATCTGTAATGTTTACCTTTAGTTTGTCTTAATGAGCTGTTGAATATAAGCCCATAGAAACATCCTAGCAATTTATGTGTTCAGAGTATAGTAGATACAGTTTAGATAACTGATATTTACGAAAGTAACTATCGTCGAGAGACTACGCTTACCATAGGACTAAATTTAATATAGGATTCCTAGCATTTTATCAACATAAACATGGTACTTCAAGGTTGGTTCTCAAAGAAATTTGTCCATAGTTGAGCAATATTTGAGAGTTTTGAAGTTATTTGAAGTTGATTATAGCTTAATTAAATTATACAGAACTTAAAATAATGTTTTCTTTCAAAAATGTTTCAGATACCTCAGCTATTCTACAATAGCATGACAACTTCAATGGACTGGGAATATAAGACGCAGCCTGAAGAAGGTGCTTGCAGAGGTTATAAAGACAAGAGATGTGCCTGGCCACGAGGAAAAGTGTTGGGAGGTACTAGTAGCATTAACGCCATGTTTTACGTTAGAGGTAACAAAGCTGATTATGACCAATGGGCAGCTTTAGGAAATTACGGATGGAGTTATGAAGAAGTTTTGCCATATTTCTTAAAGAATGAAAAAGTCCATGGCGACATAACAAAAGAAAACGCGAAATACCACAGTCGCGATGGTCAAATGAATATAGAGGTAGCGCGTGAGCCACATCCTTTTGAAAATATGATTATTAAAGCTGCTGTTGAACTAGGAATGAAAAATTTAAGTGACGTTAATGGTGTGAGTCAAATGGGTGTAGCTATAACACCCGCTAATATCAAGGAAAATTACAGATTCAGCACTGCAAGGGGTTATTTGAGCCCAGCAAAAGACAGAAAAAATTTGCATGTTATTAAAAATGCATATGTTACACAAATTTTGTTCAAACCGAACAGTAATGATATAAAAGGTGTAATAGTAACAAAAGATGGAAACGATATTACTATTAATGCTAACAAAGAGGTAATCATATCAGCGGGTGCTATCAATTCTCCTCAACTTCTAATGTTATCCGGTTTGGGACCAAAAAAACATCTAAAAAATATGGGCATTGAAGTAAGAGCCGATTTGCCTGTAGGCGAGAACTTACAGGATCATGTTTTTGCACCTATATTTTATACTATGCCAAGTGACGCAAAACACTTGATTTCTCTACCCAAAATACTTGAAGCACTTGGACAATATATGTTGGAAGGCTATGGTCCACTTAAAGATACCAGTCCACACAGGGTTATTAGTTTCGTTAATACAACGGATCCTACATCATCAACACCAGACATACAACATCATTATCTAGTTCTGCCACCAGGAGTTACAAATATGCTCGATGTGTATGGTATACATGGCCTTTCGGCAGAAGTTCAGCGTGAATTTCTCAAACTAAATAAGGATAAAATTGTTATTATAATTTACAACGTCGTGTTAATACCAAAGTCCAGGGGTAAGATTCTACTAGCGAGTAAAAATCCATTTGATAAGCCTCTTATATACGCCGGTTATTTTAACGATCCTGAAGATATGGCATGTATGCTTCGGTCAATGAAGCAGTATGTATTAAAATTTGGTGAAACTAAAACCTTCCAAGCAGCAGGATGTAAACTAGCTTGGCTGGAACTAGATGCATGTAGCAAGTTTAAAATAGCTAGTGATGAGCACCTGGAGTGCATAGCCAGAGAGTTAACTTTCTCACTATACCATCCTGCCTGCACTGTTAAGATGGGTCCCGATAGCGACCCGAAGTCGGTAGTCGATCCTGAGCTAAGAGTACGTAAAGTGAATGGTCTTCGGGTAATTGATGCTAGTATTATGCCTTTTGTTGTAAGGGGTAACACAAATGCACCAACTATGATGATTGGCGAAAAAGGAGCTGATATGATCAAACAGTATTGGTTAAAGAAAGAACATCAGGAACTGTAGGATGTGTTGTTGAGAATTATGGAAATTATTGTACAAAATAATATTCTCAATGTATTTTGGTAGTGGTATAAAAGGTTATCCATAATCATAATAACAGAAATTTGAATTACAAGAGCATTATACCTTTTGTTGGTATGTACATATTGTGAGGCTGACGTAAATGTGATATATAAATAAACTGAGTGTGTGTACTTTTGTATGTGTTTTATTATACTAACAGCGCTCTTACTTGCAATTTAAATAAAAAAATATAGGCAGCGCCAGCCTAGTAGAAAAATTGACAGACTGCTAATCTGCTGAATCAGCAAGGCTCTACTACTTTTACAGGTAGTAGAGCCTTGCCGATTTCAGCATGAATGGGCCGGCTCGACCGGGGAAGTACTACCCTGTCACAGAAAAGCGACGTAAAGTGACAGTACCTAAACTATTGCGTTTCTCTCGGTGAGTGAGAGTGCCGGAGGCCCTATCCCCTATTCCTTCTCCCTCATCCCACTCTTCATCCTATGCCTTTTCCCATCCCCAAGGGGCGGCAATGCACTTGTGGTGTTACTTGTGTCCATGAGCGGCGGTACCTAATTGCTTACCATCAGGCGATACGTCTGCTCGTTTGTCGCCTATTACTATAAAAAAAAGCAACAGAATCTCGGGTTCAAACTATGGCGCACTGACTTTTTATGGTTACTGCTTCCTAACCCTGCCATCCAAGGTATTGGCAGTAATGTGAATAAAGTTAAAGCAAGTCCAAAATACATATTTCAATATCCTACAAATACAATAAGCATAAACCCGTACGAACAGTAGTTAACAAACCCTAGTTTTAAATCGTATTTTTAAACCATATCCTAATAATTACACTAACATCACCAGACAACTCACACATTCAGGTGTAGATATAATAATCGTGTTCATCACACAAATGTTTTCGGTAGAAATCGAACCCACAAGCGCCTGTGTATCAGTCAGAGTCATAAGCTCATAGATCAACAGATTAAGTTAATAAATGTTTATAGACCGCATAACATTTTACTAACAATACTGTTTAGAATAAGCCGTACGCTATAAGTAGTATAAGTTCTAAATACTTATGAATCATGAACATCTGTGGCAGTTTATAACGACTAAAAAAACATTATTATACCGTCATCATTCACATGACTTTTATTATGAATGACTAGTGTGTCGTTTAACGCGACAAAGTTTGCCTATTTACGTCTTATTCTAATTTACACACATTTGGGTTTTCCGGTACATTCCTTCTTAGTGCACCCGTATCCAAGGAACAGTCATGTCAAATTTCAGCTCCCTGCGCCAATTAGTTTAGGCGGTAGCTTGCCTGCCATTCAGTCAGTAACGCAAAAACTTATATATTTAACTTATATACCTTTATATAAACAGATTACTGCAAATTTCAGTAGATTTTGCGTGAGAGAGTAACAAATATCTATAATATTCACCAATCCTCACAACATTTTTCATTAATTATGAACAAGTGGTTTGAAACACCAGTTGTGATCCGAGAAATCACAGACCCTAGGCAGAGTTTCTGACTGACTGGCAGACAACATGCAAATAAAACTATTAGAAGTTCGGTACACATGTATGTTCTACTAAAGCTCAGTACTAACATACAGTTTTACTCGATCGACTCAGACTCGAAGGCTCGCTTAGAGTAAAATTACAGTGTATTAGATGTCATCCAAGTGTGAGTTTTGCTGTCCACACGTTGATTTTTCTCGTTTTCGAGTAAAACTATCAAGTATAACCGTGTGCCTTTGGGTTTTCTCTAAATTCCTATGGTATCGATCAACAAGAAATGGCTAAATAAAAAAATGTGCTGGCGTAGGACATCCATATGCATTATACGTCTGAAGCAGATCGAAGTCGAAAGCGCCTGATAAAATAAAATACAGTGACGCAAAAAGTATATACTTAAGTTTTTTTTTAAATAAAGAGCAAACATCTTACTCCGGCATTCAAATAAGCAAATATTTTGTGTGGAGCTTATGTCAAAAACTGTCAAAAACGAATCTAAAATCTACAAATCTAATATTGAAAATGGCCGTTAGTGATAGTCATATTTGTTTTCATTAGCAACTTTTGTTCCGAAATAAAATAGGCTGAAACACGAAATAAAATCTGCTGTTTCATAAATTCTTAAGAAGAATCTGACGAAGAACAAACGTTAGGCAAGTCAGTTGAAACATGAATCTCTAGTAGGTACCCAAATCCTTGGATAGGTCAAATAAGTCCGGCCGAAAGAAGCTTACAATGTATATGTCGCAGCTATTTAACAAAAGCCGTGATATTATAATTTCACTAGTGACATTATAATTACACAGATTATAGTCAATGGTTTCTTTACTTACAATTTAACGGACTAATTTCAGCGCCATTATAATTTAATTTATTGACATTAACACTGATTTAAAAAAGCCGTTAGATTAATTAATTATCAGAGCGATCGCTGATTGGTCCGTTTTCGTTACCAGATGTATTAAACATAGAGTTAGGAAACAAGAGGTTTTTGAAAAACAATTTTTTTATTTTGTTACTAGGTTCTAACTAGATATAGCAATGTCAAGTAAGCTAACGAGCATGGTTCCTATATTTGGGTAAAAGGGTCACAAGGAAACCTAACATAACCTATTAAGTTTCTTAAGTGAACGAGATTTTTTTATAAATAAATAGATCGTGATTTTCGCAATGAAGGTTTTGTCAACTTAATAGGTTATGTTAGGTATTCTTGTGACCCTGAACACAAATATAGGAGCCTTGCGAAGCAGGGCTCCGTCAACTTAGCCTTGTAAACATCGCTAAAGTGCCGCTTTTATCGTTTTATCAGAATGGTCATTGAAGTACATTCGGAAGTCTGTGAGACTGATTAAGTCAATTGACCAATCAGAATACGTGGGGCGCTCACTCGCACTCGCACACATAAACTTAGATTTATTATAATATCACTATAAAATAAAATACCACTATTGCGGGCCAGTGAAATTACAAGGGTGCCTAGGGCTCCCTCCCACCAAGAACTTAGGGTCCCAAGCCAACCTCACCTGCAAGTGGTGCGCCTGCCGATCAACGGACGAGGCTCTGGCAAACAAAATATCCCGATAAGCGGCAATAAGCTCACCACCTATTACGTGGGATCAAAACACTGGCGAAAAGTGGGCGTTTAATATGCCTCTGCCTACCCCTTCGGGGAAACAGGCGTGAGTCTATGTATGTATGTATGTATGAAATTACAATATCACTGAAAAAAACCCGTGAAATTATACGAACCAGTTGGTTTTGACTATAATCTGGGCAATTATAATTTTACTAGTGAAATTATAATATCACGTATTTGACTAAGTCCCTGCGACATAGGTATATAAAAACTAATGTTGTATATGGTTATGTATGCCACCAGTCACATTACTTTCTTAGATTTTCGAGTGATATGTAGGTCCTTCCTTCACTTAGTTTGACGGAGCGCCTGATTAAAAATTACAACAAAACGCAAAAAGTTCAGACCGAGGCTTGCTAGGTGGCGTAAATTTTCCAATGATAATTATGTATTTGAGTTTAGATGACACCGCTTCGCAAATGGACACGAAGCCTAGTCTAAAAAACCTTCGAAATTATTCTCGTGTAGATACTGACTAATTATTTTATAATGCCCGTAGGCGTAGTAAATTATATAAAAAAATAAGTAACTGCCGCAGTCAAGATGTTTATAAATATACCTACCATTAATCAGATTCATATGTGTGAAAGCGTTACGTAACTATTTAGTAATCTGTGGCATTACTAACAACATTTGCAAGCAATGACAATTATTTAAATAAATAGAGCAATATTGCTTTATGAATTTATTACACAAAGTGAAGTGGTGCCATAAAACACATAAAACAAGATTACAGTACATTTAATGTATATAAATATAAATGAATCACCGATATGTTTGTACGCGCATAACTTCCAAACGACTGCACCAAATTGGATAAATCTTTCTTTTATGTGTGCGGTATTTTCAGGAGAAGGTTTGGATGAAAAAAATATGTATGGCGGTACGAAGTTTGCCGGGTCAGCTAGTAAATAATATTTATAGACTTTGCCCGCGACTGTACCCGAATAATACGCCAATACCTTCCTCAGGCATAAACTCTCCATTGAAGAATAAGTACCGTACAAGAATCCACTCAGTAATTTTAAAGTTAATCGCGTTCCTATAGACAGAACGCTGCGGACATTCCATTTTATAATTGTACTTGCTGAGCACGCGGTTAAGTCTGTGTTATTTGGGCTACTGCTCCGCACCCGTAGCGCATAGCGATATAGCCTTCCTCGATGTATGGGCTATCCTACAAAAAAAAAACTATTCAAATCGGCCCAGTCGTTCCTGAGATTAGTTCGTTCGACAGCACAAACAAACAAATAAACTCTTCAGCTATATTATGTTAGTAGGTATCTTAGATAGAAGTGCAATACTTGTTATCAAAAGTCTATGCAGATAGGCAGTTATTTATTTATTATACTAGCTGACCCAGCGAACTCCGTATCGCCTTTTAAAGAGTTTTTATTTAATTCCCTTTTTTCCAAGCCCCTTTTTCAAAGTAATCATTGACTCAGCGCTTAATCTCTTATCATTCCAGGGTCTATAAATGATGCAAAAACAAACATAGATTTTTATGTAATATTGAAGTCCCCATTCCTTAAAATATCGGAGACGATAACCATATCGACTTAAAAAAAATCCCGTCCGCCATCTTTGATTTCCTATCCGCCATCTTTGGTCACGAAATATATGTTGTATTTGGATTCACCATCCCTTAAATGATCAGAGACGATACCCATATTGATTTTTAAAATTCTTCCCATCCGCCATCTTGAATCACGAAATAGATGTTGTATTTGGATTCCCCATCCCTTCAAACATCGGAGACGATACCCATATTGATTTAAAAAAAAAATCCCATCCGCCATCTTTGATCACGAAATAGATGGTGTTTTTGAATTCCCCATTCCTTAAAATATCGGAGACGATACCCATATTGACTTTAAAAAATCCCGTCCGCCATCTTTGATTTCCTATCCACCATCTTTGATACGAAATAGATGTTGTATTTAGATTCGCCATCCCTTAAAACATCGGAGACGATAACCATATAGATTTTTTAAAACTTTCTCATCCGCCATCTTTGATTTCCCATCCGCCATCTTGAATCACGAAATAGATGTTGTTTTTAAATTCCCCATCCCTTTAAATATCGGCGACGATACCCATATCGACTTTTGAAAAAAATCCCGTCCGCCATCTTTGATTTCCTATCCGCCATCTTTGATCACGAAATAGATGTTGTATTTGGATTCACCATCCCTTAAATCATTAGAGACGATACCCATATTGATTTTTTTAATTTTGCCCATCCGCCATTTTTCATTTCCCATCCACCATCTTGAATCACGAAATAGATGTTGTATTTGGATTCATCATCCATTTAAACATCGGAGACGATACCAATATTGTTTTTTTTTAAATGTTCCCATCCGCCATCTTTGATTGCCCATCCGCCATCTTTGATCACGAAATAGATGTTGTATTTCGATTCTCCACCCCTTAAAATATTGAAGGCGATACCCATATTGATATTTAAAATTTTCTCATCCGCCATCTTTGATTTCCCGTCCGCCATCTTGGATCACTAAATAAATTTCATATTATTAATCAGCGTCCCGAAAATCTCGAAAACGATACATATATAGATTGTATCCTATTCGTTTAGCCTTTGACCCAACCCTCCCTCTTCTCATTTGACCATTTTATTATTTTTGTCTGGCTCCTAAAAGTTGTGGCGTAATTTTATATAGCCTTATAGCCTTTCGGAATAATTGGGCTATCATAGGCAATAACAATTTTTAAAATCCGACTGCTAGTTCCTGAGATTAGCCGACATTATGTTTTAGCCTTTTTAACCTTTTGCCCGGCCCCAAAGGGTCGAAGCGTTATGTTATATAGCCTATAGCCTTCCGGAATAACTGGGCTATCGTATACAAAAAGAATTTTTCAGATCCGACCGGTAGTTCCTGAGATTAGCGCGTTCAAACAAACAAACAAACAAACTCTTCCGCTTTATTATATTAGTATAGATGTAGATAAGTACCTAGTTTATTATTAGCCTTATTATTATTTGGTTGATAACGAAGCGTGTATACAATATAGGTATAGACGACCGGTTGGCGCAGCGGGAGTGTAAGCGACTGCTACGCCGAAGGTCGCGGGTTCGATTCCCGCTCAAGTCAAACATTTGTGTGCATGAACATGGGTGTTTGTCTTGGTCTGGGTGTTCCTATGTATAATATGTATGTATTTACAAAAAAAAAGTATATAATTATGTATGTTTATCCATTATCTAGTACCCATAATACAAGCTTCTGCTTAGTTTGGGACTAGATGGTGTTGTGTGAATGTGGTAGAATATTATTATTATTATAGGTATATACTTTGTATTTTACTGAAGTGTTTGTAGACAAAATCAAACTAACACTCGTACACTATATTTCTAGAATCAAGAGTTTAATGTTCAGAATGGTCTGCACATTAAACTGAAAAAAGGACGTACCTAATGAGTGACCGAATTGACAGAACATGTTATAAAAAAATCGGTTGGCAAATACGTCATGTTTATAACGTGAGATAATCCTCTAGAATACACGCTGGTTTCAGAGTGACGCGCGCGGCACGCGCCATCGGCCAGCGCGTCTCAACAGCGCGTTTGGCGCGCGGACCCCTGTGAAACGAGTTCGCGTTTCTCATTGCAATGTATGAAGCTTCGGCAGCGCGGCCGGCGCGCGCGTCTCACACGCGGCGCGTTTGAACTGCGTGACTATGAAACGCTACTACTAATCTAGTGTAATTGTAAGCGCGCGCGTGTGGCCGGCGCTGGTCAAACGCGTGACTCTGAAGCCAGCCTAAGACGCGCGCGCCGGCCGCGCTGCCGAAGCTTCATACATTGCAATGAGAAACGCAAACTCGTTTCACAGTGGTCCGCGCGCCAAACGCGCTGTTGAGACGCGCTGGCCGACGGCGCGTGCCGCGCGCGTCACTCTGAAACCAGCCTTAAACACTACCACTGTTTGACTCCACGTGTAGAATTGTGGTTTGAGCCGTCGCTTCGCAACTAGCACTGCGCCGAGTGTCATGAGTTCGATTTCCACCTTCTATGACCCACAAATTGTTGTTTGTTGACACGCGGATTTATTCATAATGCAGGAGATCAAAATAATATAATATAGAAGTAAAAATAAATTATAATAACCTTAAGACTGGACTAGATTATAATAATTTAAACAAAAAAGATATTCCAAGTCATATCGCCAGTCGAAAAATAATTATTATTCTCTTTATCTCTTGCCCTGGTTCCAAATTGTTAGGGTCGGCGTGTATGTATCATATTAATTCTCATTCCATCTTTTATTTGGTCGCCCTCTCCCTTTTCCTCTCTATCCTCCTATTTATCAGTTGCTTACCTAAATACATAATAAGATGTTTGTATTATGCGAACCTTTTTGTACTTGATATTTTGTCTATAATTTCATGGTAAAATAATGATTAAAATAACATGCAATGCGACACCAGTAGCTGGCGATATGGCTTGCAATGTCTTTTTTGGTTAAATTTATGTGTTTATCAACTTTCTATCAAAAAAGTCCTAACCTTACCACGTATCACACAGAGTAAGTTTAAAATTTGCATGACATAATATCACGTTATTAATGGACGACCCCTATGTTTTTATTTTAAGTGACAAGTCGCTGCGATCGGTATCTTCCAGTGTGCGGTGTATTCATTCGAACGCTGCATCTGGATGCTAAATAAAAATTGGGCAAGTGCGAGTCGGACTCGCGCACGAAGGGTTCCGTACCATCATGTATAAAAGAAAACACGTTCGTTGTATGTATACTTAAATACTTTATAAGTTTCTAGCTGTTTATTAAGGTCGAGTAACAAATTGCTTAAAAATTACGTTTGTTGTATGGGAGCCCCCCCTTATTATTTACTTTTTTTAAATTTAATTATTTATTTTGAAAGGTAATATACAACTACATATTATGTGAAAATTTAAAGCGTCTATCTGTTACAGTTAGTAATTTTGAGCAAAAAATAAGAAAAAAAACACGTTCTTTGTATGGGACCCTCCCTTAATATGTTCATTTTTTTTATTTTTAGTATTTATCATGGTTTATGAGATACAGCCTGGTGACAGACAGACAGACAGACAGACAGACAGACAGACAGACAGACAGACAGACAGACAGACAGACAGACAGACAGACAGACAGACAGACAGACAGACAGACAGACAGCGGAGGCTTAGTAATAGGGTTCCGTTTTTTACCTTTTAGGTACGGAACCCTAAAAACGACCAAATCGCCGGTCGCCGACGCTAAAAGAAGCTAGTTTGCGGTGGCTCTTAGTGAAATGAAAGATGCAAGGTCAATGACACTACAAGAGAGTGTAGATTCAAATATTTGGAACGTTGAGAGCAATTTGACAGTCGAACGAGCGAAAGAAAAAACACAGAGACAGATAATTGGCAGACAGTTGGCTGTAGTAAGCGCGGGCGTAACGATGCTAGGCAGCCGCATATAGTTGGACTTTACGAATGGGTGTGCAGGCCAAATTAAAAGGTGTCCTTCTCCCTCATTATCCTTGCTTTTGAAAGGCATTTTACCTTTGATCAGTCACAATTAGCAATACGAAAGCGCGGGCGCTATCGCGTCATTGTATCAATACGAAAGCTTAGGTGTCCGGGCCTTTTGGCCCAAATATCCGGCCAAATTAAAATCAGCTCGGTTATTAAGTTTGACGACAAGGCAACCCTACGTTCGCGAAAAGACCCGTGTTAATGCGTATATGTGAGATGTAGGTACTGTACGATTGCTTGGAAGTGCGAACTTGCGTTAGTCGGTCATCGGTCTGCCGACGCGTCACACATTGGCGCCTTATCTACATGATAGTGTTTACTAAATCATTTTAGTTATAAAAAAACAGTGCCTGGATACGGATGTAAGTGATTTTGAATTAATATTAATTGAAAAAGAAAATGTTTTTATACAGTGTTTCGAAATGAAAGTGTGAGTGGTGGTACAAATTTTCTTAGTAGTTAGCTTGCGAAAGCATTACTTGCACGGCTGTTAATCGCGGTAAATAAAATATCATGATTTCCACATTTTTGAGACTATAAAATAAAAAAACAATACTAAAACATATTTGTGTAAAACAATCCAACTCATATGTAGAAAGTTACAAAACGTAAATATGAAAGGCATGTAAATAAACAATCAGTATGTGACCCGCATTTACATAATTATCTGTACAATAGCATACTTATTTATAGAAGTATTTGTCGTAGTACAATAACAAGCAATAAACTAATAGATAAGTAGAGGTGATAGTATAAAACTGTTCTATTTTTGGAATGGAATCAAAACACAACACCGTTGAGATGATAGACTAGCGGTACACCACTACAAAACTATGTTGATAGATATTTAACAAATGCAGATTCGCTCTTATGTAAATAAAGAAACTTACCACTGGCCGAAACATTTATTTATCAATAGGTATTTTTTTTCTCACGATGTTCTAACATAGCACCTATATTGATGAAATGTATCTTGTGGATCAATTATGTTTGCTAAAAAACAAACAGTTTCTTAAACAAATATTTGCTGCCAATATTTTTTTGCGTTTGGATCTTAAGAATAAATAACTACAGTTAAGATTCTGAAGATTTTAGTGGACGTTGTTCTAGGTTTTCCTAATGGAGTTTAAAAAGATTTTTCGGTACTAAAAGAAAGGTGCATGTTCAAATCAAAATTAACTGCAAATCAGACACACAGTTACTGAAACTCTTAAATCGTCGGGAGCCCGAAAACTTTGATATGACCAAATGGTAATAAGTTATCTCAGTCATCATGCTACATTATTTGTTAACAAACAATGCTGTCTATGTCAGGAATACCATATCTAATAGTAACTAGAATACCCCGACCTCAAAAGCTAGCCTAGTCTGCAGCCTAATTCTCTAAATTATATTTGTTCAAAATGCAGTTTCGATCTAATGTCAGTGTCATACTCATGCCACAAATGGTATTCTCCTAAATTAACTGATATTTGAATGTTATAGGAATGTTATCGTGACCAGATCGTTAATTCAACAATGTGTCAACGTCGAACTATGGAAGTCAAATTACGATAATGGCATTAAATTAACAGAAAACCGATTCGGAGTCAATGCAAAATCTAATCTCATTTCGTTCAAAATATAGTTTAAACGTCATATAAAATACGAGAACTGGCTTTATGTTAGCAAACCACAAATCATCTTCACTTTCCATTACTAAATTAACGGACTGACTGGCAGGCATCAAAGTAAACAAAGTGGGTTATCTCAAATTATTATTTAAGCCGCGCTCATAGCGAGACTTGGTTTGCCGTTCGTAACAAATCAGCAAAGTTAAGCAACACTCGCACAGGTCGCCACTTGGATGGGTGACCACGTGTCGCATCTGAGCATTACAGTGCTTCGAAGGGCACGTTAAGCTGTCGGTCCCAGTTCTTGCCTCAGGATAAGAATCTTTAGGTCATGTCGGAGGCCTTCGGGCGGTCTGAAAACTCCGACACTAGACTTGCCCACACACTCACACGAAAAACAGAAATAAACATACATTTAAGCAGCTTGATATAAAATAAATTACACGTAATAAATTTTTGAAGTTAGGTACTTCTATTTTACGTCAGCCAATAATACCTACTCTTGAAGGTACCTACTCTCATTAGCTATTTGAACTTACTAATGATCGACAATTCTGTAATGATTATTATAAACCAATAAAGCACTAAAGTAATTACTGTATCGTAATTTACGCTTAGTATTACATACTCGTAAATATAGAAAACTACAGGACGACCGCAACTATGCTCAATTTTTTTTATTGGATCGTTCTTCCCGATCCTGAAGGAATTTCGGGAAATCCCTTCTTAGTCCAGCCCTACGTTCGCCAAGGAACTCACATGTCATGCCATATTTCAGCACTCAAAAGTTCAGGCTGTGGGTTGTCTATCAGTCAGTCAGTAACTCGAGAATTTTATTTATATATCCAATAAGTTTTTTGTTATCCTAATCATAAAAACTAGGTACTAAAAATCCATGACAAATCTTATAAATACAAAAATTATATACCTAGGTAATTACTTTTATTATAATTCATTATCATCCTCTTAGCGTTATCCCAGTTTCAATCTGGGGTCCGCTTACTAGTCTAACCGGATTTGGTTGAATATTAGTTTTTCCACGGAGCGACTGCCTGTCTGACCTCCGCAACCCGAGGGGATAGCGATATTCCATGGTTAAGACTAGTGTCAGTTTATTTTAGAAGGTACTGACGGCCTGTAACGATTGTCAAAGATCTTCATGACAACCGGGACTGACGGCTTAACGTGCTCTCCGAGGCACGGGACAAACGATAGTTAACAATTCAATACGCACATAACTCCGAAAAGTCATTGGTGCGCGCCGTGGATTCGAACCCGATAACCCCTGCATAGCAGTCTGTTGGTATCTCCACTAGGCTATCGCTGCCTTTTATTACAATTATATAATCAAAAAATAAACGATTTTAGATCCCTTTTAATATCATAAACGTAAAAGTTTATTTCTTAGTTTGTTGTTCCTTCTTTACATCGTAAGGAAGCGATAATAATAATAATATTAAATGTTTATTTTGGACTCATCCAGAACACAAGAAATTCAACAAATACCACACGGTAAATAAAATAAACATCGAAATTAAACACAAACATAACATATCATTCTAACATACACAAAACATAACAAATACTAATGGACAGAGAAAGGAAAGTGGTACGTTTTTTGTATAATAATATGGAGATAGTATAACCGACTTCCACATGGGCGGAAGTCTAGTCTATCTATTAGTGCAATATTAATAGACGCGTAACTGGTAAATGTATGGAAATAATTGTTTATTTCGATACTTATTTACTCCACTTTGTCCAATTCAGTTTTTGCGTGATTTATTAACAAGGACAAATTTATCTCTCACTTATCAAACTAACTATTTCCTTGTGTTTACGCGAATGTTACGCATTGAAATCAAACTACGGTTTACGGATTCCATCGCGATATATTGTTTTTAAAGATATTACATTTAAAACGATTGATCTAGAAACTACATTTTTACTTGCATATCGATGACACTAAATATATAAGTACGTAAATAACTCGTCGACCTCGACGACTCGCTCCATAATATCACACCAAGTTAATACAAAATATTATAATCAGACCGGCTTCAAATTATATCCTAAAAATCTAAATTCATTAAAATGCTTGGCACAAGTAAAATAAATGGTATTGGAAGTGGCCTCTTTATTTTATTATCTAAAATTAAAAAGTATTCAGCTCAAGTAACATACAGAAAGTTGTATTTCTATAAATAATGTAGGTACTGAAGGACATAATATATTAACGAAACATAAGTACATATAAGAACATTACGTTAAAACATCCATTAATCTCCCAACATTTATTTTATGATCATTAATCAGTTTCATTTAAGCACTTAGTATCTTGCTTTTTCTACAATATAATACAGTAAAAACTTACCTGAATCAAAAAAAATATTTTATGTATAAAAAATGCTCTGCCTCGTTGGTCTCGCGGCATAAATGTGCGCGTGGGATTGGGAGGTCTCGGGTTCGATTCCCGGGTCGGGCAAAGTGTTATTGGGTTTTTCCGTTAGGAAATTCTCAGTAGGAGCACGGAGTCTGGTAATGTGCCCGGTACGGCAATAGGCTCGCCCCCTATTACCTGGGACGGCTGGGACCTAAAAATTCATGGCGAAATGTGGATATAAAATTACAC
Organism: Euclidia mi; assembly: GCA_944739405.2. Taxonomy (NCBI): domain Eukaryota; kingdom Metazoa; phylum Arthropoda; class Insecta; order Lepidoptera; family Erebidae; genus Euclidia; species Euclidia mi. Next base: position 27,540,000 of record OX123201.2, read on the forward strand.
CTCTGCCTACCCCTTCGAGGATACAGGCGTGAGTCTATATAAAAAAGGTATAAAAAAAACTATTTTTTCATTCTCCTAGCGTTATCCCAGTTTAAATCTGGGGTCCGCTTTCTAGTCTAACCGGAATTGGCTGAATATTAGCTTTTCCACAGAGCGACTGCCTGTCTGACCTCCGCAACCCGAAGGGATAGTGATATTCCATGGTTAAGACTAGTGTCAGTTTACTGAGAAGGTATGGCCCTATAACGACTGTCAAAGATCTCCATGACAACTGGGACCGACGGCTTAACGTGCTCTCCGAGGCACGGGACAAGCGATTATTAACAATTCAATACGCACATAACTCCGAAAAGTTATTGGTGCGCGCCGTGGATTCGAACCCGATACCCTCTGCATGGCAGTCTGTTGGTATCTCCACTAGGCTATCGCTGCCTTAAAAAAAAACCTATTTAAAGCCATATAAAGCCCATAAATCCTTTATCGCGGTGGATCTTACAAACATTCAAGGCACGCACACAAAGAGCAGCAAGATTCGATAAGTTATTACTTCATCACGTTTTTACCCGGAACATAAAAAATAAGTAGGTATATGTGCAAGCAAGTTTGAAAGTATTCAAGTGGCCAGAACCAACAATTACTGGGCGCAGTTTTCAACGACAAGGCTCACTATATCATACATGCAGTCAATTATCTCGACTTTGGCTGATTGTCAGCCTGCCTCGTTGGTTTCGCGGCATAAATGTGCGCGTGGGATTGGGAGGTCTTGGGTTCGATTCCCGGGTCGGGCAAAGTGTTATTGGGTTTTCCCGTTAGGAAATGCTCACTAACAGCACGGAGTCTGGTAATGTGCCCGGTACGACAATAGGCTCGCCCCCTATTACGTGGGACCTAAAAATTCATGGCGAAATGTGGGTGTAATATTACACCTCTGCCTACCCCTTCGGGGATACAGGCGTGAGTCTATATAAAAAAATATATGATTGTCAGATGCTTAAACAATTTCCCGCTTTGATCAACTTGTGACTTAGTAGCGTACTGAAAATACTTATTACCTCGGGATTAATACACCGATTCCCATACGTTTAACAAGTCAAACAACGCATTTGTTACGTTTACATTTAACTAGAATCATTTGCATCGACTGTTAGGTTCGCTCCTTGTTTAACGTGGATGAATAATATCAACCCATTTAAAACCGCGGTACCAATTGTCCTAAGTCAATTGCCTAGTTCCCCTGATCTTATTCTGGGCAAAACCTTGTATAACTGCAATAAGGCATGCATTTTTCTGCAATATGCAGGTACGTTTATATACATACTTATCCTATTTTTCTTATCCGAAGCGCTCTTGACAAAGCGGTTGTAGCCGTCAGTATATCTTAATACCGAACGAGTTATTTCATGTAAAATATTTTAGCGAGTCTTAATCGCGGCAAATTTAGTTATCTAGTACTAATCTTACATACATACATACATTGACTCACGCCTGTTTCCCCGAAGGGGTAGGCAGAGGCATATTAAACGCACACTTTTCGCCAGTGTTTTGATCCCACGTAATAGGTGGCGAGCCTATTGCC